>CAMTZB010000011.1:20000-587500 GCA_947086495.1 Morpho achilles | reverse complement strand
AGACCATCTGCTACACGGACGGGTCTAGACGAGAATCCGCGAAGCTGGCGGGAGCTGGAATTGTCTACGGCACCTCGTCAGATTTACACCAGGTCCTAAATCTGGGTAAATATACAAGTGTCTTCTAGGCCGAAATGATAGCTATCATGGAGTGTGCTAGGAAACTCAAAGAATCACAAATAGCATTAGAACATAATATAGTCATATATAGCGATAGTCAAGAAGCTTTAAAAGCACTTGACCGCATAGAAACAACCTCAGCTATCGTGAAGGAATGTAAGCGTGAACTAAACGAATTAGCTGAGAAGAGGGAAGTAACGATTGTATGGGTTCCGGGACACTGTGGCCATGCAGGGAACGAAAAAGCTGACGAATTGGCAAGAAAGGGAGCTAGTCAAACATTCGTAGGACCAGAACCCTTCCTCCCAATTGCACATAATATAATAAAGTGTGTGATTGAAAAAAGAATAGAAACAAAATCTAACAAAAGATGGAGAAACACAATGCTCAGACAAGCAAAGTTGTTTCTCAAATCGTTTGATACAAGGAAGTCTAAACAGCTGATGTCTCAGAGCAGGGAAAATGTAGCAATTGTAACAGGCATTACAACTGGGCACTGCCTGTTAAACAGACATATGTCAATAATGACAATAACAGAAGATGCTGCGTGCCCAGAGTGTGGAGAGGAAGAAACGAGTCTTCACCTTATGGCTGAGTGCCCTATGTACTCGCTGGTAAAATGGGAGATACTAGGTAAGGATGAAATTGAAGTTGAGGATCTGACAAATATCTCCTTCAGGGATATTATCAGGTTTGTAAAAGCTACGGGTAGATTAGAGCAGGTGACACTGTCGGGACAGCAGTGGGACCCTTGTCCCAACATGGGGAAATGGGTGGAATAGTTCGGAATAGGAGCTGATCACCCGTCCTGCACTGACAGGCGTCCCCGAAATTAGATAGAACTTATTATCCTCGTCATTCAGTTAACTAATAAAGAAAGCTTTTATAGGCAGGTAAGTGATGTTACTAACCCAGAAAAAACTTGAACTGCAGAAGTAGTTGAGATTATTAGGTGAATGTGCGTATTGTATGCATGTGTGCGTGCGACAAGAAGCGTATATTTAGGGATGTCTCGGTGCTTACCACTGACTATTAGCAACCATAGGTTGGTACGAGGCACTCTGAATATTTATCTAAAGCTGGAACGGATCCGTTTGATGAAATCAACAGTCCGTCTGAATGTTCTCTAAACCGTAATTGGATCTGTAACATTCTAGAAACAACTTAAAACCAATTCACTACTCTGGAAACCACGGATAACGTAGGACAAAAACTCGACCGAGTAGCAGAAATCCTTCGAAATGAGGGCACAAAAATTTGGGAAAGCCAACGTAAGGGCATGAAGTCAAAGCTTTCGGGAGATACTCTCCTATTAATGGCAGAGCGACGAACCCTATGCTAACTTCGTGAGAAGTAGAGGCTTTAAACAAAATAATTACCAAGATGGTTAACGATGCGACCTCCGATTAGCTAATACGCTCAAAAATCAATTGAGCAGAATCGGGCTCCAAAAGTGTTTATTAAGCCTCTTGGAAAAAGTCACCTGACGAAGTTAACCACATTAAAGGGAAAGTCGTTACTCGTCCAAACCGGAAATCCTCTCGGAAGTGGAAAGCCACTACGCTGAATTTTACGCATCGCATGTTACCGCTGCACACAGAGGACAAATTAAGCCGCCACTATACGGAAAAACTGCCTGATATCCATCTAAATGAAATTGTTTTAGCCCTTGGACAGCTTAAAAATAGAAAAGTCACGGGTGAGGATGGTATTACAACAGGGCTGTTAAAAGCTGGTGGAATTCTATTGGTAACAGAGCTTCAAGAGCTGTTTAATACCCTTCTCTTTGCCGGGAGAACTCCAAAGGCATGGTACAGAAGTATAGTGTTATACAAAAAAGGAGATATAACACTCTTAACTAACTATAGGCCAATATTTCTTCTGAGCCATGTCTATGAGCTGTTTTCAAGGGTTATCACAAACCGCCTCGCATGATGATTCGACGAGTTCCATCCCCCGAACAAGCCGGGTTTCTATGCGGGTACAGCACGATAGATCATATCCACACCGTGCGGCAAATTGTACAAAAAAGTAAAGAGTACAATCAACCACTATGCCAAGCTTTTGTGGATTATGAAAAAGCTTTTCACTCGGTCGAAACCTGGGCTGTTCTGGAGTCTTTACCTCTGTAAAGACTCCAGAACAGCCCAGGTTTCGACCTCAATATATCACTAATCGACTTGGCATCTCTATGCCAAGTCGATTAGTGATATATTGAGATGCTGAGATGTCTGTATGAAAACGCAAGAAAGGCAGTCCGAGTCCAAAACCAGTAGACAAGGCATATCCATCTTCAGCGAGGCGTAAGACAAGGGGACGTCATTTCCTCGAAATTGTTTTCAAACGCACTAGAGGATATGTTTAAGACGCTGAATTGGACTGGTCATGGCATAAACATCAATGGCGCTCATCTCAGATTCGCGATGATATGGTTTTAACGACTGAATCCATAGAGGATTTGCAATGGATGTTGCATGGACCGGCTGTTTCTTCTCATAGGATCGCTCTCCGGATGAACTTGAGTAAAACCAAAATCATGTGCAACGAGCACGTTGCTCCGGGACCGATTTCCTTAGATGGGGTCACTCTCGAAATTGTTGATAACTACATTTACCTAGGACAGACGCACGAACTAGAAAACAACAATTTCGAGTGTGAGATTATGAGAAGGATACAGCTAGGCTGGGCAGCATTCCGCAATCTACGTTGAGTCTTCTCGTCACCCATCCCGCAGAGTTTAAAGACTAAAGTATTTAACCAGTGTGTCCTAGCTGTCTTGACTTACAGTGCCGAAATGTGGACACTAACAGCTAAGGCGGTCCACAAGCTTAAAGACGCTCAGCAGACTATGGCAAGAGCTATGCTCGGGGTTTCTCTGAGGGATCGTATTCGCAACTAAGTAATCCGTCGAAGAACTAGGGTCACCGACATAGCTAAGCGCATAAGCAAGCTGAAGTGACAATGGGCCGGCCATACCTGTCGCAGAACCGATGACCGTTGGGGTAGACGTGTTCTGGAGTGGAGACCAGTGACGATATACGTAGGACAGCGGGCAGTGGATGGAAGTAGAAAGCCAAGGATCAGACTAAGTGGCGAATAATTGGAGAGGCCTATGTCCAGCAATTGACGAAAATGGGCTGATAGTGATGATGCCACGTAATCCGGCAATCTATATGCCTTTTTATGCACGTCACCGGTATGGCCCATAAACGTAGCTAAATGTTTCATATCATTCTCAGTTATGCTAAATATTTGTATAAAGGTTGCTAGAGTCACGTAGACGAAATTGATTTTGGGTTTTTGGGTCCAGATAATCTTGGTTATCCCTCGAGAACTTTGTAATTATAATAAAACTTTGCAATAAATGTTATCTAATAACTGAATATACGTTGCAACAGTAGTACCCTGATTTGATTTTGGCTGCAGCTTCATTGGCTAACGGGACTATAGTGACATTATTCCACTTTTTTTTGTTTAAATCTGTTGCAGCTTGACTGGAGATGACATGTCGCAAAATTGCATCTATAAGATGCATTAATGTCTTAAGATCTGCTTCTGTTTCTGCGCTATTGATTTTATTGTAAGGACCTTGTTTTTTCAATGCAAACATAATGGCTATATTGCAGCATTGTTTAAAAGTAGTTGAAACATTCATAGCAAAAGAAGGTTTCGAATCTATACTTTTTGGCATCACAGTTATCTACAACTTTAGTTGCCTCCGCCATAAGATCTTAACTGAATGGTTTTAAGGCACTCAATAAATTTATTATAGAATTATTAAATTTTTAAATTTCGATTAATAATTTTGCTAACTCTCTTACTATTCTTGAAACCACATTAATAAAATGTTTTTCCGAATGACTTTTTTAATATTGGGATCCTTAAGCACAAATAAGAAGATCTGATTTAGCAAATAGCGATGTCTTATCCGCTCTCTTCATATTTACGGTTTTACAATAATAATAATATACGCAATTATGAGTACAATCACTTTGCAAATTAAAACGCGTCCTAACGGCTCAATGTTTGTTTATTAACAAAACGTAGGACTCGCGCGCGCACCCCTTGGGCCCCCGCATCACTTATAAAATCGATTAAATTGGGAAGAAATTTGGACGCAAGATAATGCTAAATAAAAATTGAAAAAAACTTTTTAAAATATACGTCGGAGGCAATAGAATGCTAGCATCAGAAATATAATATACGTGCCCAAATATACGCGAGCACGTAGCGACCTCCAAATTGTGCGCGGCAACTCGCTGAACTAATAAATACATCGGAATTCATTCCCGCGATAAAATAACGTCCCATCCAATTTTTTGCCCACGCATTATACATATAAAAACACGGCTCCTGACAAATTTTTAGGGTTGGTTTATCCTGCGTCCGTATACTGGATGCAACAAGTCGGTTGGACGCAACAAGATCGGTAAAAAGTGCCATGTAGGACGCAACATGATGTGCAAGATGTATATATATATATATATATATATATATATATATATATATATATATATATATATATATATATACACAACAAAAATTACTCACATACAGATAGACAGTTGCTGGGGATTTTGTTTTATAATTAGTGTAGATATAGATGATTCCTTTTATATTGCATTCAAAGTTTTTATGTACAAAGGCCACAACATAACAGTCGTTATCAGTACATTTATAAATACACCTCCGCAGCAACCTTCAAAGGCCATCGATAAGACACCATGAGGCACTCATATGCACTATTTATAAAGAAGCGAGTCATTTTTAATGTCGGCCTATCCTTGGGGCTGAATACGTGACATTCGTGTTTTATTTTTAAGCAAATGGTTACGAGATAAATTTATATTGTTTTTTCAAAGACCAGCTGATTGATATCTCTGATTTATTTTTACTAAAACGGGTCTTTCTTCTTTTTGTCAATCGACAGACATCTGCTTGTCATATATTTTTAATATAATTTCTCCTCTAATCTTAAGCCAATTAATAGATTTGTGGCGAGGTCTACAACTGCGCGTTCTTTGCAGAATCCCTAGTATTTACATCTTGGGATTATAACAGGCTGTTTGCTTATATATGATGCTCCACTTCCGCAACATCATTCACTCTGTTTCTTTTGGAGATTTCCTCATTTCTGATGACGAGATTTCCTGAGCATTGCTCACTAGTATATGTGAATAATAGTTGAAATTCAACCTTCTTATATCTGCACCGTGCGCTGTAGTAGGGAGAATATGAAGGAGTGGGTGCACAATTCCTTTATTACTCATTTTGCTTACGACTACGGTGGAGGATAGACGTGCGTGCGATGTGTAAATCAGAACGCTGATTTACACTTGTCATATGCCACCACATTATAGCTAACAAAATAATACTTACGGTAACATTGGCTCTTTGAAGCAAGCACGATTTTTCTAGAAACACAGGCATTGAATCATATACATAACAAAAAGTTACACATTCGTTTCTTAACTTAACTCAAGGAAGTCGTTACAGTATATGATCACAGACGGGGGTCAGTTCGAAACGGGTTATTAGAGCAAGTAATAAGGAAAGGCCGGCAGTTGCAAACGGCTCAATAAAACTATTTGTGCACAACATTCTGGATCTGTATCCGCTGTTGCCTACAATATATGAGGGTGCGTTATTATTTTATTGTTACCCATTTCCTCTCGGTTGATCGGTCTATTCGCTACGCCAGGTTTAAAATCTTTGTCCGTTATTTAATGCTTTTGGAGTTAGTATTATTAGTCCTGCTCGATCATTTTGTAGCTGAAAGCTGAAAATGTGAATTGTTTAATATTAGTCATCATTCCTTGTCTTTATCCCACTCTAAGTGGGGTCGACTAACATGTTTTCTCTTCCATTCTGTCTTAATTGTTAATATTAACGAGTTTGATAAAAGGTAAAATGTAATAATAATAATAATATTTATTTGCATTAAATATATGTCAGTACAGTTACAAATAATATGGTACATTCTACAACAATATATTCAGCCATTTCTGGCATACAAATTCAGTTTATACAATCAATTCTAAAAATAATACTGTCAATTATATTAACAATAAAATTAAAGTTGATAAATATCCTTTATAATTTATTACATAATATTTATTACTTAGACGAGTCAGAAATCAGAAAATGTCAAAATATAGCATCAATATAGTTCATAAATACTATCTCTCAAAAAATTCTTTAATAGTATAAAAGGGGTTACTCGACAGCCATTTTTTTAATTCCATTTTAAATTTTTTTGTGGGCAATTCTATTAAATTTTTAGGAAGGGCATTGAATATTTTTACACACATGGCTCCACAGTTTTTTAGATACAAAGATGTATTTGGTTTCTTTTGGTATACAAAAATTTTTTTATTACTAGTGTTTCGAGAAAATTGATAATGAGCTTTTCTGAAATAATGTGGGTTTAACTTGACAAATGTAGCTACTTCAAAAATATACATGTTCGGAAGTGTTAGAATTCCTAATTTTTTAAAAAGAGGCCGACATGACTCATAGGGAGCTTTACCACATATTGCGCGTATACATTTTTTTTGGGCAATAAAAGCTCTTTCGACATCAACTGAATTTCCCCATATTAACAATCCGTAACTTAAAGAAGAATAAACAAAACCATAATATGCGGTGAGAACTGTTTTTTCTGACGCTGTCTTCCGTAATTTATTTAATAGATATGTGAATTGATTTATTTTGTTACATACTTTTTCGACCTGACCTTTCCAGTTACAGTACTTATCTATAACTATTCCTAAAAAAGTAACTTCATTAGTTTCTTTAATTTGTTGCCCTCCATAGTTAAGGTTCAGTTTTGCAATATGACGATTGTTATAATTACGAAAATGTATATAATTTGTTTTTGATAAATTTATATGTAAATTATTGTCTGATAACCATTGTATAATTAATTGTATCTTTTTATTTATTTCCATTTCTACTTTAGCTTTAAATGGATAAAATCATCGTCACTTCAAATTTTTATGATTATTTCTATGTAGGCGTTACTTTTCCCAATTCCTTTAGACAGAAGATGTAGTGGCAAAATAAGCTATAGTCCGAGCTAACAAAATTTTGTATCCGGCAGAACAAAAGAAAAAAAAAAACAGAAAATGCGCTATGCGTCCCTAAATTTTCTTATTTTATAGGATGAGCGTTTGAAATAAACCTGTCATTCTTCACGATATATTGTATGTCTGGAGACGTATAAAGTTCTAATTTATTCATACGTATTTTAGGACTCTGTTGACTTAGATTTGACATGACACATTGTGAATAGAAAACGTTAATATCTTGACAATAGATAACGTTTCTCAATGTCATCTTATTCCTGTTGAATTGACAGAATTTCTATGGCCTTTATGTTACCCCGGTGTATAAGCATTAATTATGCCAAATTAATCGATATTGGTTACGCGGATTCGCCCTGAAAACGTAACAAACAGACAGACAGACTCACATTTATATTAATAGTATGTATTGCTAGATACGTTATCTGAAATACTGATTTAATCAATTTCAATTTAACTATATAAAAAAAAACAATTCGATAAGCTAAAATAATTATTTAAGTTTAGTATTTAATTAACTGATTGGTCCGATAATTCAATTGTAAATAGTAAAACAGTTAATTAATTATATTAATATGTATGGAATGATTATATTATCGTGATTGTTTACGGAAGATTAGGGAATTAATTATAAATACTTCCCGTCCTTTGTTTACATTTGGTTAAATTTACATTAAGTTAAATTTTTTTAAACTAGTTTAACTATGAGATCTCACCTCGATTAGGACAGTTCTACAGCTCCATTGTTTAATTTAAAATAAGTTAATTTGTTTAACAAATTTAAATTACTTTCATTAGATAAAATGTGTTTGTTTATTGACAAACAAAACAAATGGCTACGTGCGAACGAATCAAACAAACAGATTACTACAAAGAACTCAATATTGTATGTTGCCACGCGTGACCCATTTGTGTGTATGGATACATTGATAATATGCAATCTCGATGTCTGCAATCGACATCGACATTGCGATTTGATGAACAATGTTTGCTCTGGGAAAATTTGATCCCGTCCAATTTTATGCGTACTCTAATTTTATACGTGGAAAAGGTTTGATAGCTGAACAGTGAGACCATGTGACTATCGAGAGGGGTCACGGTTCCAAAAGTTTTTATGTTAAAACTCAATTGGGTAGTTGATATTTGCAATTTATAACACGCCGGTGAAGGAAAAAATCGTTAGGAAACCTGCATATCTCTAGCGAGTTCTGGGGATATGTGTAAACTATCAATCCGCATTAGAGCATCGTGGTAGGTATTAGCTCAGTAGTGGGATGGTAAGCAACTGGTGCTTTAAACCGGCTAAATGCACAAAGTGAGGACTTGGATAACGTCGGATAATGTTGCCAAATTATGTGTTGAGAGGGATTATTCTTGTCAAACTTATTTGTTTGACAAAATTATCGTCCTATTCCAATGAATTACATAAAACCTAAACAAATTAACCACTTAAACATTCGTCGTTAGATCACTTTGCCTAATTATTAAAAGCGAAAAAAATATTAATAGCTTTTGAGTATGTCGTAGACAGACACACAGAAACGGAGGAGGACTATAATATGCAAAGATGCGAATATTGCAAATGTATGTAATAGAGTTACTTTAGAGTTACTATGCGCAGCTCACGTCCTAAAAATTACCACTAAAGTGTAGACACATGTTTTGCCAAATTGTTTAACGATCGTGAAGGTCGAAACGCAAAAAAGCATCATCAACAGTGAGTCAGACTCTGCCCACGACTATCCGTCAGCCGCTGCAGCCGACAATCTCCGACATCGAGGTCGTGAGGAGAGCCGTCTACAAAAGGAAAGACATTAATGTACGCTGGTAAATGATTTAGAACTCAGTCTACTCTACTTGGTACTGGTGATATGGGTTTTGTTGAATTAGGTTTTTTGAATGTAATCTTTGCATTTAATTTATTTATTTGTTCAATAAGCCCGCCAACAGAGTATACATTAACTGTCAACTGAATTATTAATACACAAATTTAAAGTCTAATGCTTGATTATAGTGTGATTGTGATATGTTTCTATGCTTATGATTCTACCAGTTCTTCATAGAGAAAAAAAACGGTAGTTATTACAGCCGTTGCAATTATCACCGATAATTACCGAATATATCTACACGATTTTTTAAGTTTTAACCCTTGACACTTAGCCATTATTTAAAAAGAAATTGTTATTTCTTTATATTCGTTATTAATATTTCATTCATTCATTTTAAACATAACAAAATATAAAATACAACGGTTTTTACAAGCAATACACGTTAAATAATGTCTGTTTTCTAGCCGGGGAAAAGCGGGACAAATATTATAGTCTATACCTAGGTATCTGTAGGAGAAATCTTACTTTTCACGTTAACTTTGTACCGCGGATAACACCGCAGTTCGTAGCTAATTATTATGAACGCGAAATATGTTTGACCTCTTTCACAACCGTACGGAATGAAGAATTTGATAATTTTAGGATGATAGTAGAAGGACAGACAGGCGATTGACAAATGTCTCTGTTAACGTCGGTGCTGATGTCCACAGACGAACTCGCGGGCTTAAGCAAGTGTAACGGCAGGAGACGCTTAGCGAGACCTTGAATTCAATGAATTTGCAACATGAACATGATATGGACGTCCGTGGAAGTGCCATTATAGTGTTTCCGATTGAGATAAATGTTCGTGCAAATGTGATATCTGGATTTCCGTTTCTCTTGCCTGTATTACTATCAAACATTAGTTATATAAGCTGTGGTAAACTGAGACCTCGTAGCTCTTAACAGAGAGTCACAGATTCAAATCTCGGGCAGAAATGAGTTTTCCTATTCCATATTATGCGTTTAATTGATATTTGGCAATTTTTCACATTATTTTCGGTAAAAGCAAACACCGTCAGGACACATGCATATCGTTTGTGCCACTATTCCAGTCAATAAGCGAAATATGTTACAGTTTAAAATATTACAATATTAAGACTACTTATTTTAGTTTAAAGTAATAAATATTAAACATAATAATTGTTAAATAATAATTAAATATAAAACATAATTGTTAACAGTTCAAGGGTACCAACTGTGTGGAAGTGGTTTATTAGGCTAAATGATATTCATTTAATAATAACTATAGTTGAAGAAGCATTTGGACAACACGTGTTTGCTTTTTGGTATGTAATTTTTTAAATATAAAAAAATGCAATAATAAAAATGGTAAAGACCACCCGTTACCCAAATGAGCAAATCATGACTAAGCAATTGACAGCGTAATTAGGCTTTCCTCTCTCATAAAATTGTAACAGTTTATTTCAGCGCCCGCAAAAGGGATAATTTTTTAATGAAACAGATAAATCGATTTTACCCTTACATGCTGAATTTCATGAAAATCGTTGTAGCCGTTTCCAACATTCAGAAATATATACAAGATTAACTCATTTAAATATTAAAAGAACAGAGGATTGCATAAATACGAGTAATTTACAATCACACATGTTGCGGTTACAGTAAAGGCGCGTGTAATGGATCCCGCGGCCTCTGGGTCACATTCTGAGAGATATCAGCCACCGACCACAGTGAGCTTATGTTACCACTAAACCCCACCGGGCTGCGAAAGTTGCGGATACCTTTCGACCTACTCCTTTTTGCCGTACCTATACCTACCTTATAGCCGTGTACCTATACTTTCCATTGGTTCGCCTCCGGGCGTCAAATTTCCCGGACTTCCGGATTTTCTGCTCTAACAGGACTATCTCTACTTGGAATCTTATTATTTCTAAGATAAAAGTAACGGCCTGTTACTATCCCACGTTTGGGCATATACCTCTTCTTTCCATTTCTGGAGAGAGGGGTTGAAGCTAACACCTACCACGCTGCGATTGGTAGGTTACATATATCCCCAGAATTCTCTAGAGATATTCAGGTTTCCTCACGATGTTTTCCTTCACCGAAAAGCGTGTGACAAATTGCAATTATCAATGAGACACATAAGTTTTAACAGAAAACTCATTGGTGCCTACCCGGGGTTTGAACTTGTGAACACCTCAAAAGATTTGGACGGTCCCACCGCTGGGCTACAACAGCTCTTCCTGAGACATAAGCACGTCTAAAATGTGAACTTTGATAATGCCTCGGCAATATCCAAAGATCAAGATTTTGATGGCTTTCAACTTCAGACCTTAAAAATTCTTTTGGAAGAGTTATACAGTCCCTATGTTAGCGGTGTTAGTAAACGTGTGAAAGAGCAATACTATACCATTTCATTGCTTCAATATCGTGACAGTAAATTCACGTTGTATTTAATGAAATACAATTAGATGACAATATGTTATACAAGCTGTACTGTCGATTTCGTTTGAGTCAAGGAACTCATTAATAAATAAATACCCTTAATTATGTAGTGTTTTTTCGTCCTATATCTAATTCCGATATATACCATAGACTTCAATCGAACCAAACTCATGAATATTGCTCCATCCAGGAGTGAAAATTCAACAGTTATACAAGACTTTCACATTTATATTATTAGTATTGGTATCCCGCTGTCTTTAAATGAAAATTTGCTGATATATATCTTTGACTGCAATTCTTGACTTTTTGTTTCGCGGCGTCCTTGAATAAGTAAATGGTATGCTCGATGCTTAATAACTTGCTTTTTATAAGGTTTCATAACGTCCTCAATTCCTTAATACTCGATTTTCGGGGCTTCTTTTTTCTTTTTATATAAAACTAGCTGTGCCAAATGCCTTCGTCCACGTGGATATCTGTGTGTTACAAATATGTTTTTCAGTACCAAAGCCGTAATAATAAAATTACAAAAGTAATAATAAAATTATTCTGCTATAATCGGCTATGAAGTAAAATAGAAAATATATGTAATGCTAACTGTAGAGTAGAAAATCCGTTTTCATACCTGATACATGCAGGATTCATGAAAACGGATTGTCCACTCTACATTTAGCATTATATATTTTTTCTATTTTACTTCATCGCGGATTATAGCAAAATAATTTTATTACTACTTTTGTATTTGCTTAATAAGCAATTCTCATTATGAGCAACGCTCGGTCGAATTGCCATTATTTCTAAAAAAAAAAGTATCTACATATTTTTTCAGAAATTGACGTTTTTACATAATATTAGGTTATTTGATTCTAAACTTTCTTGTTATAAGTATTTATAAACAAACACACATATTTAAACTTTCACCTTTATAATATCAGAAGTATCGTCTGGCGTAATCTGAAAATTCTCAAGATCATCGCCGCTATTCCAGATGAGATAGACGTTGGCGTTACAACAAATGACGCAATGTGGGAGAAAGTGCGACTCATTCCGAGCGTGCAAATCATTAACAATCTGAATGCATTAATGGTTTTCCAAGCTAACAGTGTCTATATTACGTTAAACCAGTAATGTATGTTTACTTTTTTCTTTAAAACAAGCGAACATTGAGCGTCTTTTATTTTAGATATATGTTTGAGAGATTCGTTGCTGAGTTTCTAGCTGGTTTTTCTCACTTAGAGCAACATTCCGAAGCAGTGGTGTCTTCAATTTAGACTCAAATTCTAATTGATTCTTGACGTTTCAAAGTGCTTGAGAAACCTCATTTGAATAAAGATTATCTTCCTGACCTTATCCCAGTCTAAGTGGGGTTAGCACAACATGTTATAAACATGATATCAAATGATCTGGCTTCGTATTTTACGAACTGCCGCCTGCTTGACTTCAACTTACCTTAGTCGTATTTTACGACACCTCGCTAAGAAAGAAGGTGGTCTATTCTACTTAACCGGATACCATACGGCGGATCAACTTACCTTAGACGCCTTTTACGACACCTCACTAAGAAATGTTGGTGGTCTATTTTATGCAGCCTACCACACATCAGTATACCACACGACGTACTTGAATAAAGGTTATGTGTTATGTAACTGTGCTACTAAAACATCATTTTGCAAGTGCAATTTTATTTTGCGTTTGAATTGTTCGAAACGTAATTTCTATGTGCGATGTTATACAAACAACGGTACCAAATAACCTTGAACTGTTCCTTCCGTGAAATTACAATTATCCGGCTATAAAACGAGACGGTCGAATGTGCCCTCTCTATCGCAATTATCAACGCTTTAGCGGAACGGATTTGGCCAGTAATAGCGTTCTTCCAACGAGAAACGCGGAAAATAAAAGATGACGCCGCCAGCAGCTGAGACCGGCGGGCCGAGACTGGTGTCGATTTGTGCTTACAATTTAATATATATTGTAAGCAAGAATCGAACGTCATAGCCAAAACCAAGCCACCATAGTTAAGCGTCAGCAAAATCAAAGCTGGCTGCACAGATTTGATTTGGCTGACAGCGGCGGCAGCACACATTGTCGCTCACCTAACGCCAAAAAGTGGGGACGCTTAGATACAACTCATAGCCAGCTTGGTGCTTAGTGTACATAAGGTGTTTTTCTTATTGTTTTTATTTCATTACTATTTATGATGTTCATGAATTCTAATTCAAAATGTTCGTTATTTTAAATAGTGTGTACAAGCAATTTCATCATACATACATCGTAACCGATGGATGTCCACTGCTGGATATTGGCATCTTTACGGGATCTCCACAAGCAATTTGGAATCGTCCAATTGTAAAAAGCTACATCATCATCTTCCTGCCCTTATCCCACTCTAAGTAGGGTCAGCACAACATGTTATAAACATGCTGTCACATGATTTGGCTGCGTTTTTACGACCAGCCGCCTGCCTGACGTCAACTTGCCTCAGTCGTATTTTATGACACCTCGATAAGAAAGAGGGTGGTCTATTCTATTAAACTGGATACCACGCGGTGGGTCAACTTACCTTAGTCGCCTCTTACGACAACTCGATAAGTAATGTGGTTGGTCTATTCTATTCAGCCGGATATCACACGGCGTCAATTGTAATAAAGCTACAGTATACCAATATCCACAAACGATTTACGTAATTTATAAGGCGCAACGCAGGAGCCGCACGTTTATGTATATTGCAAATTTATTTGCTCACAAAGTAAGGATACCACACGGCGGGTCAACTTATCTTAGTCGCCTTTTACAATACCTTCGTAAGAAAGAAGGTAGTCTATTCTACTCAGCATGATACCACACTGCTTATTTAGCAAAATTTATCATTGGTTTAAAGTGTTTCAGGTCAATTACCGATAGAAGTCGGTACGTATTTCCACCGGCCTAGACACAGAAATCGCACACCAGTGTTTACTTTAATAGGATTCATTAGTTTTCTACTTACTTCATTTATTCGCCAGCCGTTCTTCTAACAAGATTAAAATGAATGGTGCTATCAGGGCGGAGTGGGGTGTGGGGGGGCGCGTTTTTCACCCTCCGCCCTTTGCCCGTTGTATGACAAAATTATTTTAACTAAACTTTTAGTTACTCAGGACCGGTCAAATCAAATCAAAACCATCGCGATAACAACAACCTTAAGGGATTTGGGATTTGTTTTCATTAAGAGTCCTGTTTGTCTTTCTGTGATTTCAGGGCTAAATTATTGAGCCGATTATACACTCATTTAAAAAAAGTACATTCCTTTAGTTAGCGGATAAATGTTTTTTACTCTGTAGAAGATGTTTTTAAATTTTGCGTATAAGGAGCATTTTAATAGTATAATATAAATCATATTATATTACAACCAATATGAAATAGATATAAAATAATTCATAATATTAATAGTTAATAAAATATGCAAGTCATTTATATAACCAATAATGTTGCTGATATAGTATGTTGGTACACCTTTTGTAAACATATTTTCGGCAAATAAATTCATTTTAATTTGAAATTTGCCACAATTAACCACAAGATAATTTAAACCAATAAACTCAAGTCGCTAAACAAATGGCGGTTCACTAAGTTTAGGAAAATAACACCAATTTTTTCTTCGGAAACGAGAAAAAACGCTTAGTACATAATTGAGGTTTTTTTCTGAAATTGTCGACAATTATCGTCATAGTTCGACGAATTTACATGAAAACACTTCAAAATAATGTATACCTACTTTTCTTAAACAAAGTCCTCAAAAGCTGTGCGTGATCAGTTTTCTCAAAATTACTGAACGGATTTTTGTGCGGTTTTTACTAAAAGGTTTTTAATTAAGATACATATGAAATTTTTAACGAAGGTTAAGGTCAATAGAATATTCTCCGGTATGACTTAAATGGGGAATTGGAAGATAGAGGAGATTGTGAAGCAACATATACATAGGTTACTTTTATCCTAGAATTCACGTAGGGTCGAGATTTACGCGGGAAAAACTTTGTGACACACCGACTCCCACGCAGGCAGTGCCGCAGTACTTTATAACTAAGGCACAAACTAGTAGGCACAACTAGTTTGTGCCTTAGTTATAAAATTGGTGTAATCTGTATATTGTCGAAAATCGTATGGCGAACAGACGGACACAATTTCGTTTTATATATAAGAATTAAGTTACTTCACAGTGACGTAATCTGGCGCTCAACAAATACCGGAAGGTGGACTTATGCCAACTCTTCGAATACGAGGTCAAGTTCATCGCTTGTTTGCAAGTATTAATACCTGCATCTTAGTATGAGCTTAACTATATATTCAAACTAATATTATAAATGCTAAAGTCTTTCTGTCAGTCTCTCTGTCGGTTTCATTTTCATTTTTTAAGGAAAACCACATATGTGGAAATGAAATACAAGTTGTACCCGCAACTTCGTCCGCGTCTACTTTAGTTTTAAAGTACCGTTAATTATGAACTATATTGTTTTTATGCCTGAAGGTAAAAGGGATTTTTTTCCTACATGCAATATACAAACGTATTTAAGATTAAAATTTCTCACATTATGTTTCGTTGCACGGAGTTGGTAGAATAAGAGGCAAACATTGGCTAGCTAAGGACTTTATAGGATTATTGTGCGAACCCGGGCAGGGTTCTCGGCTTCTAGAAAGGGCTTGGATGGCTGGAATAACCAGCCCCTTCACCCTCACGGGCAGTGGTCGTCTAAAGTAGCATAAGAAGAAAAAACTCCATATTTAAGCATTCATTCTGTCAAATTTCACCAATATAGCAGGAGAATAGCCGTGAAAATGTAATAAACAGTCATAATTTCGCATTTATGTTCATATCATCCTTCTGCCGTTATCCCACCCCTAAGTGGGTTCGGCACAACATGTTATTAACAGGTTCTTGCATGATTCGGCAATGATTTTACGACCGGCCGCCTGCCTGACATTAACTTTCTTTAGTCGCCTTTTACGACAGCTCAGTAAGAAATAGGAAGGTTAGAATAGACCTTCCTATTCAGCCGAATACTACATGAGGCACTTTCGCATTTATGGTATTAGTATGAATAGTAATGTCAACTGTCATTAAAGTACAAGTCCAATATAAGCGGTTGTCTGTTGAAATTCGTTAGATATATCGCCGTACGCTACAGTGGGTCGTAAAGCTAGGAATGGGGGCGAAGCTTCGCAAGTGATGCAATGAGTAATGTGAACGCTCACGCCTCGCCTGCGGTGACCGGCTGCGAGCTTACACAATACAATACTAATGTTTGTTGTAGAGCTTTCTTATTTACTTGCTCGCGAGCTTTCTTCAGCTATTGTGGTATAAATATACGTAGCGAGGCTGATACATAAGGATGATATCATATATTTCATCCTACGTAAAATATATATATATATCCTACGTAAAGTATGGAAATTCTACAAAAATAGTCAAATCAAATCAAATCATGAATTTTAGCATTGTCAACAGTAGTTTAAAATAGTAAAAAAAGGCTGATATAGGAATACTACCTACTATACTTTTAACGATTATGTAAATGATAAGAATGGGATCTTGCTCAGTAGAATAGACCACCCTCATTTCTTACCGAGTTGCCGTAAAAGTCGACAGAAAAAAATTCGCTCTTATAGGTAACTGATAACTACTGTTATAGTTAATTATAGAACCGGCTAAACTCACGTCTTATTCTATCGGGTTAGCCCGACTAGTTTCGAACCCATCCGGGGCTCTTATTCATGAGCTCTTTACACGACGTTATCGGGCTTACCCCATACAATAAGACGAGAGTATAGCCGGTTCTATACATTAACTATGAATACTACTCACGATAGTTTAAATTCAAAAAACTACTGTTATGTTCAATTTCAAATAAAAATATATCGTTATATTACGACACACTGATATCGTAGCGAGCAAAGCGGCGGACACAGCTAGCGTATTGATACGGTATATAGAAGTTTAAGGAAATAGGTATTCTTACATTTGCCTCACAATATATTTTAAGTAATTTAATTTTTGTATATAATAATATAAAGAATTATAAAACAATAGGCGATGTATATAATAGACAAAGTAGGAACCGACATAAGCTTGCGGCCCCTGCTTTGCGCCTTGAAAAAGTACGTAAGTCGTTTGTGGGTTTGGGTATAAGATTCTATAATAAAATTCCACAATCAATTTTAACTTTGCCATTACAGCAGTTTAAAAACACTATTAAGGAGAGGCTGATACAGAAAGCCTACTATACTGTTGAGGATTATTTAGACGATAAAAATGCGTGGATATAAATATTGTTCGACCCTGTACAAGATAGAAACATTAAATGTAACTAGCATTAAGAATTGTATTTTTAAAAAGAGCAATCGCCGAGTTTCTTGCTGGCTCTTCTCGGTAGGAACAGCTTTCCGAACCAGCAGTAGAGTTGACGATTCAAAAGCACTTGTTTACAAGTTTATTTGAATAAAGAATATTTTGAATTTGAATAAGACAGAAATTATAAAGTCGTTGTGAAACAATCAGCATCATTATCGGTGTGTTAAGATGTAATGACGATGGAGGTCGATAAAAAACAAATTGCTCGCCAACGCAATGTTATACACTCATTTTGTATCGCTATACATATCAAACAAATTCTTTATGTGATTTATTATAACAGATTATGTATCAGCTGTGAGACCGTGCCACTGTGTCGAACGTGTCAGGGAATCAATACCCGGGCACTAATGAGCTTTTCTATTAAAACTTATGTAAAAGTAACGGTTTGTTACTATCCCACTGCTGGGCATGGGCCTACTCTCCCCGTTTTTGGAGCGAAGGATTGGAGCTAAAACCTATCACGCTGCTCCAATGCGGATTAGTAGTTTGCACATATCCCTATGATTATTAAGAGATATGCAGGTTTCCTAACGACGTGACACGAAAGCGTTTGACAAATTGCAATTATCAATTAAACACATAAGTTTTAATAGAAAAACTTATTGGTGTGTGCGGGGTTTTGAACCCATGATCTCTAAAGAGTCGAAAGGTCTCAAAACTTAAGTATTTAATTGATATTTACAATTTATCACATACTTTTCGGTATAGAAAAACATCGTCGGATAACCTGCATTTCTCTAGAGCATAGTACATTACATTTAGAATTGCATGGATTTACTCTGATCGTAAATTTAAGCATAATAATATAATCATTACTTTCGTATTATGGAGCACTGCAAAGTAACGCCACATTCAATAGATTATCCAATAATATATCTTAAACGTTGCCAGATCTCTTTTGTGGTCCGTAACAAAGAACTGGCGCCGCAGACGATTCACAAACCAGCCAATGAATGTTCTGAGAAATATCGTCTACGCGCTAATAAACAGTAATGTCTGGTTAGCTCATCGAGATAAATGGTTTAACGATTAACCCCAATGAACATATCACAACAATGCTCTCGGGTTAGTTGCCTTCATTGCATTTTGCAGCTGCGTAACAAACATCAAAAACTACGCATTAGCATCGTTTGTAGGTTTTTGTAGAGGATTCTATAATAAAATTCCACAAAAAATATCAGCTTTACCATTACAGGAGTTTAAAACAAAGACGGCTGGTACAGAAAGCTTTTTATACTGTGTGAAATAAGCTACTGTTTAGCCTTGGTACAAGATATCGATGACGAAGTATTATTAAGAATTATATTTATATTCAGCGAGTTCGTTCGCATCAGCCGATATGTTAAAATACCCTCGTACTATCATATATGTATATTTTAGCCTGATATTCCTCCAAATTATGGATAAAATAATAATCTTTTCACTACATATTATTAACTTAACTAAATATAAAAGAACCATTACGTTTATTAACAAATTTAATTTATTCATTTTGTTTACCACCTAAGTTTCCATTATTTGCATATCATGTTAGCTAATATCTTTATCAAAAATGGATACGTCATTAATAAAAAATCATGTTACACCTGGTTTCATTGTCGAAGTTTCATTGATATAAAATTAAATATTATAAAAATACTTACATTTTTTTTCATAGTACCAAAACATAACGGAACCACGATAACCTAATAACAATTATAAATGACCCGAATTTTATCGCCTATCGGGAAGTTAGTGCCACTGGGTCACATCCGGTCGATTTTGACGACACCGCCGCTGCAGGCTTCAAAGTAACACCCTGATAGTGTAGCCATTTGTAAATAGAAATGTGATAAGATTAAGGTTTTGTTGTTTATAATTCTGATTTGTGTACATTGAACGTGAATGCCGACGATTGTTTAAATAATGCTTCAAGAGTAAAGTAATAGTTATCTTTATCAGTTCATTTGAGATAAACCAAACAATAGATGTTTGGATTATTCTTCTTTCATAGTCCTATAGAAAGTCTGCGACTATTGTTATTTCTTAAGGATAGCTTCCAACTTCTAAAGAAATGTTATAATAGTAAGCATAATCATCATAATGTTGCCGTGTGATATCCGGCTATCCGGATATCCGGTAGTAGGATAGACCATCGCCATATCTTACCGAGGTGTCGTAAAAGGCGTTAAGGTAAGTCTACCTGCAGTGTGGTACCCGGTTAAGTAGAATAAACAACCCTTTTTCTTACCGAGGTGTCATCAATTCCGACTAAGATAAGTTGACGTCAAATGACAAATCATGTGACAACGTGTTTATAACATATCAAGCCAATCCCACTTAAAGTGGGATAAAGATAGAGGGATGATGAATCATCATAATGTCAAGCATTTTACGTTTAAAATTATGATCCTTTATACACTATACAAGTAAATTAATATGGGCTTAACAATTCAATCGTTATGGTACTCAAGTTGGTGGTTTTCGGTCCCCAGGGAGGAGGTCAGGAAGCACGCGGTCCGTTGGAACACAGAGTTCTCATTTGTGTGCAAGATGTGCGCCAACGCCAACACGGGCGTGCTCGAGCCGGCGCTCATGAGGGTCTCCGTCCGCAAGGAGTGCAAAGGTAAAGATCATAAGGGAACATCACAATACCTAAATACCTCTTAGGGACCCTAAGAAAAGTAATCCTTAGCTCCCAGAAGCTTGCTGACGATATTATAGTTTTACAACAATTTGAACTCAAGGAAGAAACACTGAATGTAGCTCGTAGTTTAGAGAGGGATTTAGGTATAAAAACCAAGGTAGGTTGTCAGAGAGCCAGTCTTCCGCCGAGACTCAAGCGATTATTAGATGCTGAATATCTAGGTCGTGTAGTAAGCTAACGTGTCGTAAGCAAAACTGTGGTGTGTTGATGGCGTGCATTTTGGCGAGCGTAATAAATTGCGTCATGGCCACAAAATTTTCTGTGCGTTACTCGGTTACTAGCACTAAATAACTCAATGCCCATCTTAGCCAGTACAAGGACCATCAATGTTATTACAGTATAATAGCTCTCCACACATTCACCAACACAATTTCGACCGCTTTGTTGTTTAAAGCCGTGGAGTTTATCTCATTATTATTCTTCATTCTTCATTAGTCCGGTTCGGGTGAAACGATTATTGAGATTTTAGTATTGAATGTGTTCAGTGCTAGTGTGGAGTGCTGGTGAATCCTGAATACATCAGGTAAGAAAACGGATAGTCACTCATCATTTAACATTGCATAGATTTACTGTAATCGTGGATTATAGCAAAATTATATTAATATTAATTTATATTACTGAACTTCACAAAGTATTTCCTAATTCTATAAATTATTAATAGTTAAAATAAATTAAAAGTTGAATTGAAATATCGAACATTATTATATTCCTGCAAGTCACAGCTCTTGGATCAATACGATGGAGCCGGGAATGTTACAAACATATTGAACTATTGAACTAGTTCTGATCGCCAACGATCTTCGCATATCGATTCCATTCAATAACTGCCGTCTCGGAATATCATTTTGCTTCGTTAGTTATCCGGTGAAGATACAATTTGCATATAATTTATAGCAGATTTTCCTGGTGAATCGGATTCATTAAAATTTTTCCTGAACGTTGTGTAATGTTTTCAATAGAATTTCAATGCTTCAACTTATTTGCATCTATACCCTATGATGCGAGTATAGATAGAGATAGAGTATACATAGATAGAGATGAGATTCAAGATGCTTGATCCTTACAAATAATTCCTTACTTTAGAAACTTTTTAATTTTAAATAATATTTGTGTTTCGTCAGTTAATTCTTAAGTTGGGTCTCGCGTAACCTTCTTACGTGGAAAATTTTCTGAGAAATATGTAAACTTATTAACTCACATTAGTGGTCCAAAGTTTTATGTCCCAGCTAGTTTGTCCACTAATATGATAAACTAGTTTGGGCCTTCGTGCGAAAATCAATTTTGAACATTGTAATATAAATTTATAATGCGCGCAGCGTTTTTCCATAAAATATGGAGATACCTTTGTTGGATCCCACCTACGATCTCCTGGTAGAAGTCATAGTGGCTTCGTGCTAAATTTCAGGCAACCTGATGATCAATCAGAGCCATTATTTAATTATCGTTTTAAGTCCGATTAATTGTGCTTCTGCAATCCTTCTTCCGCCTTTCTAGCCTCGACAATGCTTTAGCTCGTTCCGCTCGATGACGTAAGAATCATAGCTAATTAAGAACACTTAGAACTCAAAAAGAACGCAAAAGTTGCGTTGTTTATTGATAAGCCCATGTTCATTTATCTGTTATGTGGTCGCGGTCAGGTGGTAGGTCGTACCAGAAGCTGGGCTTCTGCGACGTGAACCTGGCCGAGCTGGCGGGCGCCGGCGAGACCACGCGGCGCTGCCTGCTGGAGGGCTACGACCCTCGGCGGCGCCAGGACAACTCGGTGCTGCGGATACGGATCAAGATGAACATGATCTCGGGCGACCCGCTCTTTAAAGTGTGAGTATTACAGATCGCTCACACTACGAAGGCTACACTACGAAAGAAAAGGTTGTACGGAAATGTGACCGGCCGCTGGTTGACAGCTCCAATATGAGCTTGTTTCCGCGACTTCGTTCTTGTCAATTGTGATGTTTAAATACTCTGAATAATTTACTATATGTTTTTTCTATTTCATGATGGAAAAACGGGATTTTTCTAATCCATGTGTTGGCCCATACAAAATTCAATTTCATCATTATTGGTTCAGTTAATTACCCGTGAACAGCCAGACAGACTTTTATCATATTAATAAAATTATCGTAATATGCATGGGTCTAGGACGTCTCTTAATTAATAATGGTGTACAAAATAATCTGTTTGAGTGCGTAACAAAAGAATCGGTTTTAACTTGTTTTTTTAACGTTTCGTAAGAAATATGAAACGGTTATTTTTATTTATTGTTCCGGTGAAGGAACATAGTGATGGATAGGAGTTATTTTTTCAATTCCCTGTTATTACACGTTAAAATTATACATAGAAATGTGTTTTTTTTAAATTGACTATATGCTGTTAGCCCTAACGGCTTTTACAGCGTCACCGGGCGGGACAAATGTGGTTGAATTTATTTAGGTATTTCAACATAGTATGAAGTGTATGTGACAGCGGTTTTGTTGCCCGTTACAGTCCAGAAAGAAAGCAGGACGTCGCCGAAAAGACCGGCGGCGACAGCGGCTCCGAAAGCGCCGCGGCGGCCGACGACGACTGCGCCTCCTCCACCGCCAGCTCGGGCTTCGGCTCGCTCACCAAGAAGAAGAACTACGGTGAGTGATCGAATTCTCTATAGATTTAGGACAAAATGTTATTTTATGAATTATCCGCCGTGTGGTATCCGGCTGAATAGAGTAGTACCACCTTCTTTTCTTAGCGAGGTGTCGTAAAAGGCGACTAAGGTAAGTCGACCCACCGTGTGGTATCCGGTTAAATAGAATAGAGCACCCACTTTCTTATCGAGGTATCGTAAAATACGATTAAGATAAGTTGACGTCAGGCAGGCGGCCGGTCGTAAAATACGTAGCCAAATCATGTGACTTAAAGTGGGATAAGGGCAGGAAGATGATGATTCAATTATCTTATTCAAACGAGCCATCATTTCATCCCTTTACCACCGTCTCACCGTTGACACTAACCGGTGTTGCAGATGGTCCGCCGCCGCCGCTGTCGTCGCTGCCGTCGTGCGAGCTGCCGTCCCCCGACGCGGAGGAGGGCCCGCCGCTGCCGCTGCCCGACTACGCCGTGCACCCCGGTAAGGAGCACGTGTCTATGTAACCTGTGTGCTTAGTGCTAGTATTTTTAACTCGATATAACAGCGACATCTAGTGACCGTTGTTCCAGCACCAAACAAATTGTCGTTACGCTAACACGATCAAGTAGGTTAAACAAACTCGCACTAAGCCAGTTTTCTCAGACGGCGCGGCGTCGTCGCTTCAGTAGTGCGAGCTTCGCGTACCGCTTAAATACCGCGGGGTTCATGTCATTGGGACGTACATATCTTATAAGGTCAATAACTTATCCACTGAATCTTATATAACGTCTCTCATGTTATATGGTTTGTGTTGTGTGTATTGCGTTGTATGGTATAAGCGAATAACATTAAAAATTGCGTTTTTATAGATACGGCACTGAAATAATGCACGACATCAGTGTATCTCGTGATGATGCTTAGGTCGAATCGCAAAGTTTTGCTATTTCCTGATGATACTTCGGTTGCGGGGCGTAACGTTTGTCGAGTTTGTTATAGTGAACGTGTGTAGTGATTGTGTATTGTGGTGGCGGTGGTGGAGGTTTGTGCATTTATTTTTACGAATACTGCAGTATCAGGTTTGAAAACGGATAGTCCACTCTATATTTAGCATTATATATATTTTCTATATACCTTTTTTAGCAAAATAATTTCATTCTTATTTTCAAACTGATTGGTGTATATATTTTTGCAGGTTTGGTGGTATCGACCCAGAGCGCGGTCCCCACGGTGGGGACGGGCGTCAGCGTGGGAGCCGGTGTCACCGTGAGCAGCAGCTGCGCGGCCTGCCTGCAGCAGCAGCACACGCACTCCAGGAACTCCTCAAATACTTCCGGAGACATGAGCAGTAAAGTGAGTACCTGATGGGTTTGGGTGGCGCGGCCTCAACTAGATAGCGTGGCGTTCGGAACTCCATTACAACCATTTTCAGTTTATTCCCGATATTTAGTATATAATTCATCAAACAATACGATATGATGTTAGTGATAGTAACCGGCAACAACAGCTTAACTTACTCTAAAAAGATTGGAAAGAGTACTAATTATTAGCCACATTCAATATTAGTCAAAATTTTTGGTGTACCAAACACCAGTGATGTACACTCAATTTTAACTAGAGATACTATACAAATAATTATTTGAAATGTTAATTAATGCAATGGATGAATTATAATAGCATGAAGTAATTTCATCGAATTTAATCTTTTCTCACCATTGACTCGAATAAAAGACTATCAATTGCCAGCGGCTACGCTCGCATAGAAGGATTAAAACCGTAAATTAGTATTTTGATAACCATAAAAACAGTTAAAGTGGTTAACCTTAAAAGCTAGACTTATGTTGACGTGGACTTTTATTTAGAGCTTTTAGAGGGAAACAATTTTGTAGTACATGATTTTTGAATAACTTTCACCGTTTGCGCACACAAAGAAAGTTTTAAATTTTGCCGTTTTCGTAATATTTTTTATTGCTGCTCCTTTCCTATTTATCTAAGCGTGATGTTATAAATCACGGCCTTCTCGATTAATGGACTATCTTACACTCAAAGAATTTTTCAAATCGGTCCAGTAGTTCCTGAAAGTAGTGCGTTTAAACAAACAAACTTTTCAGCTTTATATATTAGTATAGATACTCCTAGGATGTCGTCCCAATATGAGGTGTACGTTAATATTGTTTGCCTTATGGTGGATTAAACTCAATATATCCGCGCCAATATATGTGCGGATTTGATTGGAGACTATGGTTTACATTATCAACTGTGATGTAAATATTTGTAAGTTATTGTAAGATGGATTGTTATCGTTTGGTTTCGTTGCGGGCGGCAGGCGTCGGGCTACGGCAGCTCGGTGTCGGCCGCGTCGGCGCACTCGCGGCAGAGCTCCGAGGGGGACTCGGCCGACTGTCCGCGGCCGCACCACAACAGGTACGGACACGCACGCACGCATACACGCACGCACATAGTACCCACAGTACTTGCTAGCAACATTGTTAGATGTTGAGACGGATTGTCATCGATCGCGGTGACCATATGGTTTTATTCGGTGCACATACGTATATCTAAGATATTGCGAACAAAGAGTATAATTCTTCTAAAATCTTGCTTTAAAACCTTGCTTTGTTCAGATTACATTTTTGGGATTTACGAGATATCGAGATGGAAGGTCTCACTTTCGAACTTAGATGATCGTTTTATAAGACGTGAACGTTGGAATTAGATTTAAAAAAACGAATGCCTTTTAGAAAATTTAGATTTGCAAGCAAATAATTAAATATCTGAGTGACGTTGATTTGTTTATTGGTTAATTGGAATAAATTGTTTCGTTCGGCATAATATTGAATATTGTGTGACGTCAGCACGAAAAGCACGAACGTACAACGTACGCGAGTAGTCACGACGTTTGTAACGATACTTCATTTGTCTAGTTTTGGTCTAAGAATAAAAACAAAGTTTTTGAGTTTAAAGTTCAAACTCTAGGTCACAGAGGCCGAAATATCAACGAAGGTTAAGAATCATTATACACGAAAAAAAATTCAAAATATTCCTGGTGCTAAGTTTTCATAATTTCCTATCTGTGATGTGTGGTGTGGTTTTGATCTTCATAAGGGCCAGCATGACGGGGGTGATGGATGAGAAAGGAATGGTATGACATCACTAACGGTTGGTTTGTTCTTTGCGTTTTTGGTGAGATTTTCTTAAATGACTAGTGTGTGATTTATAAAATTTTCCTATTTCATCGTCTCTGAAAACTAATTCTAAGTTTATTGAACGTAATTTCTTTGCAAAAAAAAACCATACCTTCGTGTATTTAACTAATTCATATATTCCATGAGACCATATTGAGCTCCTCAGCATTTGGAGTCGAATGTAGCCAGTCAGTTTCAGTTATTTCATTTGTATTGACTCGAATGGTGCGGTCGCATATTGCTGCACTCATCGCTGGCTGGTCGTGCGAGCGCCCCGCTTGGCCGGACCCCGACTGTACAGCCCCGTACCGCTTCCTATTAACACGAGTGTCAGCACGTCACTAACCCGTTCGGTCGGCCTCCGCTCTATTGATTTATTATTGTTTTTATTTCTCCCCCTCCCCCACCGTCCCCGCACGTCCCGCAGCGTACGCTTAGAGCGGACCACCACCACCACCACCACCCTGTACGTGCCGCACGGCGGCAAGCAAGCGGGACGCACGCTCGCCAAGCTGCTGCTCGAGAAGACGGTCCGCAGCGAGACCTCGGACGTGTACCTCTCCCCCGACACCACCCTCACGTCCCCCGAAGCGTACCTGACGCCCAACGCGACCCTCACCGGCCCCCCGGACGTGATCCCCCGCCACGCCCTCCACTCTCCCTCCAGCGAGGAGTACCGCACGCCGGAGTGCACGCTCGTCGAGGACCACTCGTTCACGATGCCATCGTATTTCGACAAGAAGAGGAAGGCCGCGTCGGTGATCGTGTCGGCGGTGCGGCCGCTCGCCAAGTTCCAAATGTTCAAGCAGAAGTCGCTGACCACGATCCCGGCGCTGGTCGAAAAGCACAGAAAGACCGAGGAGCTGTTTACCAACTTCCCCTTCCTGACGCCGCTCGCGCACAGGAAGAACTCGCTGGTGTCGAACGCGAACAGGCTGTCGGGCTGCATCGAGGACGAGTTCTACTGCATTCCCTCGGAGGCGGAGACGGACTGTGGCTCCATGGAGAGGATAGACGTGCGGCATCGCTTTCGGAGTCTGTCCAACCGCGCGCTGGGCGAGGCCCTCACGTCCACGCCCAAGAGCGAGCTGGAGCGGCGCAGCTATACCGAGTGTCCCAGGTGAGCGCCCCTCCCAGGCCCTCCCCCTCCCACCGTGGCCCGCTTCGCTCGCGCCTCTCGTACTAACACCGCTGGGTGCGGGGCTTGCTACACTCGCCTCTTCTCTTCTAACACGTTTCTTTTCTATTCGGTGCGACCGGCTTGTTAGAAGGGTGTGCTTGTGGGATGGCCTTAATTGTGGTTCCTGGTTCGTTTCGTATTTTCCGAAGGAAATTTTTGCATTTTATAAACGAGTATTATGTGTTCCGTTTGAAGGCTTCTTTTGTTTGTGTTATGTTCCGACGAAGTGTTTTAAATGTGTTAAAAGGGAAATGATTATTGTAAAACAAAATGTTTGTTAATGTTGTCAGTATGGTCTGATGTTATTGAAAAAACAATATTTCCTCATTTGAATAGATGACTAAGTTATCCATAATCGCAAAACGTTATTTTTTTTGTTAGTATACAAAATTGAGTATGAAGAATTTTAGAACTCTATCTACTACGAGTATTCTCATAATAATTGGTGAACGAGATGGTGAACAAAAAATATTTGTCTAATAGTTGATATAGCATCTGTAACTTTAATCTAATGAGTATTATGTTTAAATAGTATATAATACTTGGACGATTTACTTTCATCACCTAGATACTGAGATTTTTTATGGGTTATTTAAATGTATGGCTTAATAAGGTACTTTTAAAGTTTTGAAATGATTTTATTACGTATGTTAAATGCTTTTTGTTCACGTATACAAGAATAGTGATGTGGATAGAATAATGAATAGTGTTCTAAAATTTGCAGTTTTCATTTCATACCACAATAAATTAGACTTATTGTTCGTGAACTCTGGCGCTGTTTCAAGAAGATTTCGTTTAATATTAGTAGATATTTAAAAAATATAATCACTCACACCGGTCATCAATTGTGCAAATGGAGGTAAATAATAAATATTAACCGTATGTATAGATTTGTATGATAAGAATAAATTTAATTTCTTAATTTCACGTTGAATAATTTCAACATTATTTGTAATATTTTAATATTTATACTTTATAACTATCTAACATTGTTAGAAAATGTCAAATTGTCTGTAGAGGCATTACAACAATGATTACCTTGTCGCCAATATAAGAAGCGGTTTGTGCGAATGTTTAGTTACTGCGCAGTCTCTTTTGGTGTTTTTTCTTCAAATTGCAGTTACGTAACTATGATCTCGATCAGGTCAATCGTTGTGTGACTTTATCTAGCCACTATCTTTACAGCGTAACGCTGGAAGTATAACGGGCCCTAATGTGGGACGCAACATGCGTTGATACGTTAGCCTCGTCCCATATCAGAGAGACAGCGTCAAGACCTGGAGCTGCGGCGGAAATGGCCGAATCCGGCAAACGGCGGAAGTATGCAACTCTCATCGAGAGTTATATATTTGTGCCGTTTGCAGTCGAGACCATGGAGTCAAAGTGCCAAAAAAATTTTATCCGTTTTCACACCTCGGTTAATTGCCTCTTCAGGTGACAAGAGGGCTGGCTCCTTTTTCGCACAAAGAATCAGCTTAGCGATTCAGCGCGGAAACGCTGCCAGTATTCTTGGGACCATTCCACGTGGGCATGATTAAGATAGATATAAATTGTACATTTTTCTGGGAGTATTGGCTTACCGTCGAGTGCAGATGTATCTGAATAAAATAGCGGATACACTAAGTGTTAAGCAGCGAGTGGACCGCAGGCGCGAGCCAGCATCGGGTGCGGGAGTGAGTGCGGGCACGGTTGCGGGCGCGGTTGCGGGCGCGGTTGCAGGCGCGGGTGCGGGTGCGGGCACGGGCGCGAGTGCGAGCGCGGAAGGCGCGTGGTGCGCGTGCGGCGCGCTCCGGGAAGGCTCACTGCCGCGCCGGCCCAGCTCCGCGCTGTGCGTCACGCACGTACCGCACACGGCTCGGACACGAACACGCACACACACGAACACAAACAATTTAAAACATCGTTATTTGCCTCAAATATCACTACTGAAACAAGAATCAGCTGATGCGATCGATACTATAAATATAGTACAATCGTATACTCTATCTTGAATCATTCTGTCTAAAACATTTTTGATATTTTTTAAATATATATTACCCCTATAATTTCTAGAACATCAAATAATTTATTATCATTACAGTCTCAATAATTCTTAAGATTTTTAGGGCAGTGCAATTAATTGATTTTACTTTAATTTAACCTAACTTTGTTTTTCAATATAATAATTATAGAAATATATATAATTAGCTTTTCTATTTAAATTTTATACTTACATGTTATTATTATGTGATATTAAATATCACAAATAAATTCAATTCACTTTTTATATATTTTGGTAAATTGCGTGAAAAAAGATCGCTTATGATGTGACTTATTTAAATATTTTTGCTGTGTTATGATATAGTGTAACATACGAATGTAGAAGTGAACTCTTCACCCTGCCCACTAGTGGGCACTACACAGCCACGCTACAGCGGTACACCCGAGCCGTGTGAACTGTTTTTCGATGTTGTCTCGTTTCGATGTTAGATGTGTGCTTTCTACAGATTATGTTGCGACGTTTTCTTTATTATAGTCATTTAAATATTTACATTATTTAATAGTATATTGTACTTAGTATTTGAAAATCTTCCTTACCTTAGTAAGCAGTATGTTTTGTCCTATATGGAATAAAAATTGTAACTAGTTCTTAGAGGAGCCAATTAGATATAGAGATTGATGAAGTACTTTTCAGTCCGTTGTATGCTTTATGTAACTATTTTTTAGGAAACTGTTTTTTTCGTCGTTTCATTATCGGTATCCTTGAACCTATTGGATCCTATTGGATATCCAAGAATTCTTGGCTTCGTCGAGATTGAGAAGACTCAAACTACGTGTTTAACTGAACGACATTCATTGATGGCTGCAATTTACTTGGCTCTTAAAGCACATGAGGCAGCCATTAAATTGTTTTACCGAGAAGAGCTAGCATGAAATTCTGAGGTTGCTCTTTTTAACATGTTTTTATAATGCTCTGTATTTTTATACGCAAAAAGTATATTGCGAAAAGTATACTGTGTAAGAACACCTATTCCCTTAAACTTTTCTCGGTGGGAATCACGCGGTCCTAAGTTTTTAATGTCACCTGTATCTCCTATGTATCTTTGACATATTTGAATGGACTTGGTTAGTACTCTTGTATTGTACATTTAGTGTATAATATCCTGTCGATAAGTAGCATGAGGTAAACTTTTCTTTGACTTTCGCTTCGTCGACGCTTTCAGCTTACGTTCCGTTAAGTCTCAAAGCTTGTGCATGTCTCAGATATTAGTTAGACATCGTTTCAATTTAACGTGGTCCAAACGGGTAAAAATAATTTTCAAAATCCTCAATAAACATTAAGTTTTATAATCGCTCATCCTTTAATATTTTTCTTCCTAGAGTAACAATTTTTTATATCATAAACATTTGTGTAAGAAAACCTACTAAAAGTAACTGATGTCATGAAATATTAACTTTTTATAATATATTAACAACATTAGCATGATACATGTTAATTATTACGTAGAACCATGCTCTTTAAGAAAAGTTTTAACATATGGAAAATTAATTTATATTAACTTAACCGTAGACTTATATTCATTACTGAAAGTTTATAAATTATAAGTTTTGAAAATGTGAGGATTAAAAGAAAAATTAATTTTTAAATATCACACTAAATGGTAAAACAGTAACTTGCTAGTACTGTCATTAGTAAGGATAGAAACAATCAAATATTTATATATTACCGCAACATTTTTTACAATACTATTTGAAAAGGTTACAAAAAAGACAACGTGTTGATAATATAATTGAGTTCAGTTAATGCATGTCTAGTGCATATGAAGACGAATGGATTTAAAAGTAAGATGTATGCGACTAAAAATATTTTCATTTATTATCGATCAAAATGAAAGATTAGTTTCTTTTAAGAAATTTAATAATGAAGAAAAAAATTAAAATACGCATGTTCTACAGTAGTTCATTATGACAATATATAAAAAAAATCACTATTATTAATTAATAAGCTTCTCGACGTTGTCAAAAAAATTACATCTTGGTTGGGCGTTACCTACATGATAAAAGAATTTTTTTTTATTTATTTATTATAGATATATTAGTTTAATTATAATTATATGTGATTTATAGTATGGGAGAAAATGCATTGCCTTTTTGCTTGTTTGTCTCTCAAGTTTTATGTACTAAAATGTCGTACAGGGTTTAGACAATAGTTTGTGATTAAAGAATTAAGTTTCTTTTAATTAATATAGGTTTGAACTGACATTGATGGAACTGTTATGACGCACGAACGCTTTGTATTAAATTGACAGAATTCAAAAAAGTCATTTTGTGGCAAATTGCTATAAAACTTAGTGTAGGACCTACAAGACACGTGAGTGTTAAAGACCCATATCTTTATTTTTTTATTAGTTCGTACCATGACGTCATAGAAGGCATTGAAATAATTATTACAATGTATCTAACGCAGTTAAACCTTAGGTCACTTTAATACTAAGAGTGCGATTTTTTTGTTATATGACAGTGTCCGTTTCCCTATCGCCTACGTTTGCTTATAATTTTTTGGTCGTGACTGTTTAATTTAATTGAAGCAACATAGATGCAGTTATTTTACTGTCAGAATACATGCCATATTTTACTATCAGAGAATATCTCTTGGATTTGAATAATTCCTCAGATACTATTTCGTTAAATGTTTGTACCATCTATATATTTCTGTATAATATACGCCCTCTTAATAAATATTTGAAATCGTCCTAACCGAAGATTAACGTTACATCTCCCATGTATAACTTAGGAAATATGACTTTATTTTTCGGATAAGGCGAAATGTTCAATGTTAAGTTTTTCAGTTTTTTCTATCCGCTGTCCAATAATAGAACTTGAAACGGTAAATACGGTAGTCAATTACTATTAGGAGAGTGTAGGTGTTGTAAGGCCGCCAGTAACTGTAGCTGTGTGCACCAGGAACCCGTCGTCCGGCTCGCTCACAGCCTCCGCCTCCGAGAGCGGCTCGCTGGAGAGGGCGCGAGCCGCGCACGAGCGCCGCGCCGCGCCGCCCGACGACCAGGTGGGTGCTATGCACATCGAAATAGATGGCGATAGATCAGATCAGGAAGAAAGAAAGGCAGAAGAAAGTTTGGTTTTCGAATTTTGTATACAAGCAAGCAAACAATTCGTAATGGACACGGGCGATCATTTTAAGATCAGTTACAAGTCAACACGCCGATCCCTTAAAAGAGTCTTAACCGACTCTGATATCTTCACGCAAATGCTACACGCGACGCTGTAATTGATGATATGGGAATGGTACGTTAGATTACTGCTTGAAATTGTATGCAGGTGTGTGAGCGAGATAGAATGACAGAGAATAGAGAGATAGGCGGAAGGACGACGTGCGTGCATATAATAATACTTTATATAAAGTAACATCTTCTTACTATCCCACTAATGGTTCTTTTCATTTTTGGAGGGGATGGAAGCTAAAACTTACCACGTTGCTCCAATGTGGGTTGGTAAGATACACATATCCCTAGAATTCTCTAGAGATATGCAGGTTTGCCCGATGTTTTCTTTGCCGAAATGCTAGTAGGTTACACATATCCATAGAATTCTCTAGAGATATTCTGGTTCACCCAATGTTTTCCTTCACTGAAAAGCTTCATTGAAATAAATTGCAATCATCAATTAGAGACATAAGTTTTAAGAGATAAAGTTATTGGTTTGTCACTGCCTGGGGTTTGAACCTGCCACAGCCGCACAAAGTCACCGCTGGGCTAGCTCACATAGGGTTACGAATCTTCAAGAGTCCTAAAGCTAAAAGTGCGTGGTTGTCGTGTCAGCACGTGGTGTCGTGCCGCGTGGAGAACACGCGCGTGAACCCCGACTCGCTGATCGACGAGTTGCTCGCCGCCACCGACCTCAAGCACGCCGCCGAGGACCCCGCCGAGAGTGAGTACCCCCCGCCGGCTCCTGCCGAGGACCTCCGTGGACCTCCTCCACGGACTTCCGTTATGTCCATAAAGTAGTCTTATGGAATCATGTTATATCCATTCTATTCGTGGTTCTCTTAAAGAGAAATTAAAAAAAGAGAATCCGACTGTAGCTAATAATGAAAGTAATATAAGAATATTCAGATAAAAATATTCAGGCTAGTACATTTTATAAATGCGTAATGTCCGTCTTTGTATCACAACCGTAACATTGTCATCAATGATATTCCTTGAAAATCGTGATATTTATCTCACCATTATAACACCCACCAATTCTCTTTGCACTATTTTTACTACTCTTATGAATTACCTTAGAAATTTTGATCGTGATCTATTTGGCTAATAATCGGGATACATATAGTTAATTGTTTGCTGCATATAAAGATTCTCTAGACCGAAATTTTAAAAGATTTTAAAGGATGATTTAAAGTAGTAAATTTTGTAAAAGAGCACGTTAACCGCCACTATTTCCCCACGTGTGGTTGTAATCCCACCGTTCCCGCCCCCATCACGCCTCGTGCTCGTCTCGCAGCGTCGGGCCTGCAGATCTACATCACGCGCGACGGCACGGCCGAGCTGGGCTCGCGGCGGCGGCAGCAGCTGGCGCGGCGCGACTACCAGCGCGTGGTGCTGCACCCGCACGACGACAGGTGATCACTGCCCCACTATACTTAGTCTATTGCTCTTAGAACAGTTTTTCGTTTTTATGAAACTATTTAGAGTCAATACAGCGACTTTTGCAGAGTACCATGGCTGATTGTTGATGATTGGTCGCTTCAAAGTCACTATCAATAACGTTCTAACGAATCATTGACGCAACTTCTCATTATAACTTTTATGCAATGTTATGTAATATATCGTACGGTTTCAGCAAAAATGTTTTGTTTTTGGTCGTGCAGGTAGCCACCGCTGCCGGAGGAGGGGCCGCCCCTCCCGGCCGTGCGCGGCCCGCGGCCCGCCGGGCGCTGCGCCCTCCACCACTAGGGGGCGGCGCCGCGGGCGCGGGGACTGACTGGCGATATTTATTGTTTAGTTACGTGTACATTATGCAAAAGTAATAATAAAATTATTTTGCTATAATCCGCGATGAAGTAAAATAGAAAATATATATAATGCTTAATGCAGAGTGGACAATCGGTTATCATACCTGATACATGCAGGAGTCGTAAAAAACACATGCACACACCTCCACCACCGCCACCGTGATACACAAGCACTATATACGTTCACTATCACAAACTCAACAATCGTTTCGCCTCGCAACCGAAGCATCGTCAGGAGATAGACTCCACGACCAAAATCGCAAAGCGAAGCAACATCCAAATAAGTTTAGTTATATACTAATCGGTTCAACCCCACCCTTTATTTTATTTGCGAACAAGTGTAACAAGCTTGAACTAGAAACATTTATCTGCTCGTTAATGAGGGTGCCATTGTTATGTTTAATAATCTCAAGGTTTTCCAATAGGCTGAGCTTCAGTCCTTTATTGGAACACGTGTGCAATACTTCGAAACTATGGTCATTAGGGACTTTATGACCGCTTTCTATCAGATGTTTGGCGAAATGTGAATTTTGTGGTTTATTATTCCTGAAGGCAGCCATATGTTCTTTAAAACGGGTTTCAAAATTACGACCAGTCTGACCCACATATGTATCATTGCATTCAGGACATTTTATTTTATAAACACCACACTTTTTCGCGCTTGGTAATTTATCTTTATTATTGCACAGAATCTTTTTTAAAGAGTTAGTTAAATCTTTTTTAAAGATAAATTACCAAGCGCGAAAAAGTGTGGTGTTTATAAAATAAAATGTCCTGAATGCAATGATACATATGTGGGTCAGACTGGTCGTAATTTTGAAACCCGTTTTAAAGAACATATGGCTGCCTTCAGGAATAATAAACCACAAAATTCACATTTCGCCAAACATCTGATAGAAAGCGGTCATAAAGTCCCTAATGACCATAGTTTCGAAGTATTGCACACGTGTTCCAATAAAGGACTGAAGCTCAGCCTATTGGAAAACCTTGAGATTATTAAACATAACAATGGCACCCTCATTAACGAGCAGATAAATGTTTCTAGTTCAAGCTTGTTACACTTGTTCGCAAATAAAATAAAGGGTGGGGTTGAACCGATTAGTATATAACTAAACTTATTTGGATGTTGCTTCGCTTTGCGATTTTGGTCGTGGAGTCTATCTCCTGACGATGCTTCGGTTGCGAGGCGAAACGATTGTTGAGTTTGTGATAGTGAACGTATATAGTGCTTGTGTATCACGGTGGCGGTGGTGGAGGTGTGTGCATGTGTTTTTTACGACTCCTGCATGTATCAGGTATGATAACCGATTGTCCACTCTGCATTAAGCATTATATATATTTTCTATTTTACTTCATCGCGGATTATAGCAAAATAATTTTAGTATTACTTTTGTATTATGGATCTCCGCAAAGTAACGCCTAATTCTATAAATTATGTACATTATGCCATAAACTTATTTTACACTATGTAACGTCGAGTGTTGTTTTAGTGTTCGTCGGCGGCTCTTAACGGCGGTTGTGGTGCGATCTGAGCGTTTTGTATCGTTTACAGTGTTTTCTATTTTACTCTAGACTAAGTAGGGCTCTTCCGACCGGGCGACGGCGGCCGAGCTTCCTCCGCGCGACTGCCAGGGTATGCAATTCGACACTTGGTCGATTGATGTTTGGTCGGAGGCGTCGAGGCTAGTCCGGTGTGCTCGTTTCTTCCTGCTAATGTTAACCTTTGTTTAATTTATATTTAACTTATTATCCGCACATGTTTTTATCTATTTATTAATCGATCGTCGGAACGAAGCGTCACACGACCGGTGCTGCGGCGAGCGAGCGTCCAGGCGAGTTGGCGTTCGTACGCGCCACTGTGCGCTTCCCAGTCCCTCCAACCTTCGTTTCGTAATTGCCGTGTAAATATCCAACGTTGTGCCAAACGGCTCGTCCGCGGGCGGAGGACGCGCGACACGTCTCAGACGCTCGACCGCGACATGTTTAATCTAAGTCATTCCTGTACGTTAGAGCTTAGCGCGCGGTGCGGGCGTGCGTGCGGGCGTGCGTGCGTGCGTGCGTGCGTGCGTGCGCCGTGTTGTTGTATCATATTGTCTTGTAATATAATCTGTACAGTATTTGATTAAAGGACGTGTTTAGAACTAACAACTGTTGTATTATTAAATTTCGGAATTCCTTATTCAGTATGTTTGTGTATTTCCTCGTATATATAAGACTAACTTTTACCCGCGCAACTTCGTTCGCGTGGACTGTAGTCTTGAAATTAGGAGTAGCTTCACCATCCAAGTCCAGTGTCACCATCCAAACCTTCAAATATCTCCATCACAAAAATCAGATCGATCCGGGAAGAATCAGAGGGATTTATCGTTTGATCAAGAGCTTAATATGATAATTTTACTAAATAACCCGTACTTACATGAAATATTTATTAAAATAGCGCAGTAAAAGGAGTACAAAAATTTTATATACATGAAAAATTCATATTGTTTTCTGGAATTAAATATCTCTATAAATATTATAAGCTTTGGAAACGCGTTTGAAAACTTATTTAATAATAACATTTATACGTAACGAATCAACTGTCAAATTGTTTTTTTTTTTAAATTACATATACGTACGGCGCTGGATTCCAACGTTTTTAGTATAAATACGAAAAATTAAATTTAAATTATGTTTTTGTTAACATAATATTTTAAAATAGGTATCGCAAAATATATTAAACTTGACTTTATTAACTATAATGACTTTTCAAATATTAAAAATGGTGTTTAGAAATAAAATATTTTTTTATTAGCCGTATGGCTTTATTTCTATGGGATTAAATTTAATAAAACTTCCCAATACATGTCAATTAATAGTCATTTATTTCGTACTTGACATAGACTACTAACTAAAGACCGTTTAAGAATACGTTTTCTTGAAACGTCTGTTTTTTTGATAACAAAAATTATATATGATTAAATTTTACTTGAACTTAAATGATTATAGCTTATTGTTATATTTTCACCACAAATCCTATCTTTTTAATGTGTTATTATGGTATTTAGCTAGTAATTGTACATGTACATAACCTCAAACTATAATAAATAAATATTAGATAAAATAATAATTGATACTAAGATAACAAATATTTTTCTATTTAACAACACTACTCTGGTCTGGGCCAAGAGATGTTACATACATCATTCTGGCGGTCTCTTTTTTATTAAATATTTTTCTCCGGTTTATGAAATAAACAAAAACCGAAATATTTAAAAAATAATAATAATAACTTTTTATAAGATTTTTATACGTTACCCCGGTATATAAACATTAATTTTGCCAAATTTCATCTATATGGGTTCAGCGAATTGACCATGAAAACGTTACAAACAGATTTTCGCATTTATAATATTATTAATTTATTTATTTTACTAAATAGCCCGTATTACTTATATTAATAATCCATTGTTATTACAATGTTAAATTTTCTCAGTTAAATTTTTCCAGTAAACGAATAAAATAAAATAAAATATAAATACTCTGTAAAGATAAACTCTTTTGACGTAAGCCGAAAAACTTGGAATCTAAATACTTCGTAAATACAGATTTGACTTGATTTTGACACATCGTAAATAAAATTTAGTTCCATAGATTTATTATAGATGGCGTTTTGAATGTCATTGCATTTAATTCCTGTTGAATTAACAGGATTTATATAGCCTATATGTTACCCCGGTATATAAGGAATATTTATGCCAAATTTCATCGATATTGGTTCAGCGGATTGGCCGTGAAAACGGAACCGACAGACAGACAGACTTTCCCATTTAAAATATTAGTAAGGATATCTATCGTTACCCTTACAAAATATTAATATCGAAAGAAAACCAGTTAAATAAAAAAAATAATAGATAACAAATATCAATCATAGATCAGTAATTTATAGAAAAACTGATATGGGTAACTTTGTATAAAAATCATTAATTTTCAATAGCTAAATTTTAGAAAACTGAATAAAGCGATAATTAAGTTTCGATCTTATCTCACCATTACACTGTGACAATCAGATCTGTGTAGACTTATGACTTCGAAAACCTCAATAACTTTAATTCCATAAGAGTGTTATTTGAATTATAATAATGCTGTTTCTTATTTAATCTTAAGCTTGTACTTATTATAATTTTGTGGAAACGAGTGGTATTACATTAATAAAACTTCGAAGTTATTGTAAAGTGTATCTTTATTGCAATCACGTAGCAAATTAGTAAACGCAGACTTAGGGTGCGAACAAACAATCTCTTAAGTAAGTGGACGGTCGTACTTGTTACAATACAGATTGCGTTTAAACATTAACCTAACATCGCCTCCAGAAATATTACATAAAACAAGTAGTGATTTAAATAATTTTACGACAGAAAATTAGCATACAATATATTTGGACAGTCATAAAAAATAAATACTACTTAACCTAGCGGCACCAAAAGGTGTTAACTATGTACAATTTAAAATATAATAATTTTTACTAGAAAAATCTTAGAAAATTGTTCCTTGAAATTCTGTTCTAAAGAGCAGAAGATTTTGAAAATATCACAATATCGACATTAGTTAATTATAATGATACTATTCTGCGTCCGACGTAATAGTACTTTGAAGTTAAAAGTCGCAGTTTGAAGCATATTATGAATGACAAAAAACAAAAAAAAAATAAAGATAATACATACATATTTTGGCTCTCACAACACGAGCAATTCATAATATCTTAAGTTTAATTAACGTAACATGCTGTTTTCACATTACTTATAAAAATAAGTACAAGACCGTGGGACGGCAGAATATATCAGCTGAAAATACAGGTGCGTCATTCGATTCAGTCTAGAATCGCGACCTTCTACGTGAAATACTAAATCAATTGCACATAACACCAATAAATACAAATATTTAAATTTGACTAAAATAAAACTGGAATGTTAGGAAATAAGTTGAGCAAAAGGATTAAGTAGAGCCAGGTAATACTGGTGGTGTTAAGTAGTAGAAAGAATGTAGACACTAATACAAATAACATTAAAAATTTTACTTATCACTAAAGCAGCATACTGCATTATATAAAAATTTATTTAAATAAATCACATATCGTGAATATAATCAAGTTCTAATCGATACTATTTCTAATGAAATATTAGTACTTGAAAACTATCTTGCAAACAAAGTTGTAAATAAGAAGGCCAAGTACATGCACATCTGGTGTTCTTGCATTTATATTTAAGGAGAATATTCCAGCTCAGCTTGAGCTCATAGAAAGGAGAAATTAATTCAATGCGTGTCACGTTTATTTGCGATAATAGTGTAAATTTTCCTAATAGCAGTGATTCTTATGAACTCCGTCGGATCAATCCGAAAGAAGAAGGGGGAGGGATTATTATTGATATTAACATATGTAAAATATAAATAATTAAGTACACTTGATCACACTGTGGCTTCGAGCCTTGGAGCGAACAACACTATAAACACTACACTATACACTTAGCCTACACTTACCAGCTAGCGGGTCGTCCGTTAAATTCTCAATATACAGACTTGTGTGTAAGGCACGGGCGGTCGCCGCCGTCCGCCGCGCGCCGCTCTACGTGCGACAGGCTGACTACAGGCCAATCGCTAACAAGTCAAGATCCCACGTCATTTTAACACTATATAGGACCTTTCTATGGTTTTCTCTAACATATTCCTTTCCTTAAACGAGTTCTGATAATAAACACACACTTAGAATAGTTATCCAGTCCATATATGTTATGTGATACCATTTATATAATACCAGATAAACGTGAACTTTGCACAAGGAAGTAGGCACAGATTAGAGCACCTTTCACAGCTAGCAACTTAGGCTACGTTACGTTACGTTGCCTCCTCTACTTAAGTACATCATAAGATGGAACCAACCAACATCTGACTGGAAAAGGAAACTGACTTAAAAATCCGATATTTAATTGAAATTTCTAGAAACATTCGCAAATGAGTATGCGCTGCGATTGGCCTCGAATCATCCCTTCAAAAACATTTAATCTAAACACATTTGTACTATTTCTAACGGTTACGTACGGAGACAGGGTAGAAGGTATGTCGGGGGGTGCGGGGCGCGGGGACGCGTGTGCGGACGAGACACGCCTTCACTATAATGTAATTTAGAATCTTGCACGCTTTTTGTCACTTAACCTACTCGTGTATATCGATAGAACAGCACTAGCGGTCCTACCGAGGCCTTAGCGTTATTTACATTAAAATCAGTACCACAGGCTCCCAAGGCGAGCGGCGAAGATTATCCTGGATATTTGATCGTATCATAGCTCATGCACCTCAATAGAACCACTAATGGTTCGGTACAAACTTACAGACTAGATTATTGCTAATCCGAGATACATACCGCGGTACGGACAACGATATAGTATAGAAATCCAGTGCGAACTGACTAATAACCTACAGTATTATATCTACGAGAGTATCTGAATTTTTTGTAACAATCGACAATTTTCAATGACAAAATATGTCTATAGCTATTGCCGACATATACAGTAGAGTTGTAACGGTGCTTCGGCTGAAATTGGTAGCTTTTAGACTCGGTAGATTTAGATTTTTTTTTAAATTTAGAAATTACAGTGACCTGCAATTGCAGTTGCAATCATTAACCTGCTCTTGACAATTACTACATTTCTACACACTGATTTTCTAGTTTCAATAATTCTAATACAAAATATCCGAATCCAACCAACCTATCTTCGTATCATCTCTAATATATAGATAAACCGATACGTCGCCGCACTGCGCTCCAAAATAAAGACTTAACTATATGATTATATCGCCACTTGCACCGCGGTATGTATTCGGTGTATATCTCCTTACACTAGGAACATTTACATATAAAATCGTCAGTACATGGAGACCACGACGGCTGCGAACAGCTCGTCGCTATAATACATTTACGTCTAATATTATTTCAATACTTAAAGTTAAAGGAATGTTATAAAATCAATAACTATAAGATTTTTCATAATTTACTATTTTACAAAATCATCATTCATTGATTTAATTGGTATTTTGATAAAATATCACGATTTATAGCTAGCAGTAAAATTTTATAATTAGATCTCATATTTACGAAAGATATTATATAAAGATTTACACGTTTGAAAATTTTATAATCGCGTAGATTATCAATATTATGTAGGAAAATACGTTTTGTTTAGGTCAAAACATGAATTTATATATAACTTCTGGCAAAACTCACGTTTTATGTATTAGTTAAATATTTTTGGTTAATTTCGCCAGCCTCGATTTTTAAGAATTAATTATCTAATTTCTACAATTACATTGGATTAAAATATACCAATAGTTCTATAGTTTCTCAAGTATATCAAATCAAATATTTCATTTTATATTTCAAATTAACTGAATAATTTTTGCTGTAAAAATATTAAGATAATAATAAGATTATTCGTGAACATCCAATAATAATATAAATATCTCATTCAAGAGTAAAATAAAAATTCAAAATGAATTTAAATATTTTTAGATGTAATGAGGTAAACAATTACTGAGATTAGAATTTATAATTTGATATAAATATTAAGAAGGACTACCACTGAGGGAGAGTTTGATATAATTATTGTTGTAATTAAACGAAAGATAGATAGAAGACATTTGTTACGCGATGTGGACATATATATTAAATCTCCCAAAAGTACTTCGCATAGTAAAGCGGTTGAAAAATGATAGACGTCAGGAGAACGACGTAGAATAGATTAGACATCATATTTATAAATATTTTATCTGAAAATATTTTTATTACTAATTTATACCTAATGTGTAATGGATACAGGAGTTGCGTTCACTTCGATATGTAACCAATATATACACACAAAAGCACACTTGTGTTACGATACATAAATAATACACACACGGCCAGACACAAACACACAGAACTCGTGAACGCACACGGTATCCGACGTACTAGCGGTCGTTACAGAACGGAGCACGGGGCGTGAGCTGTATACAACGTTGAGACAGACACAAGTTGTATGTAGCCACAGGACGTACAGTGGGTGTCTATCTCATGGGTAGGGCTCGAGAACTGGTTCAAAATTTGAAAAATTTGGTTAAAAATTGACTGCAAGGTTTGTTTAGTCCAAAATTAGTCGAAATTGCATCGATGATCGTTGTTAACACTCGGGACATATAAATGTACCAGTTTGCAGTAAACGACGTCCGTGTTCATTCATTAAAGTTGCCGCGGACGCGTTGGAATGAAAAGACTAACAAAGTAGTCGGGGCGCTATATGAGCCGCTCCTCGGGCGGCGGCTTGAGCGCGTGCGTGATCATCTCGGCGCGCGGGTTGCAGTACTCCTGGCCCGAGGGCGAGTACGTGCCGCGCGTGGCCCGCTTGCGCCGCGCCTGCGCCGCCAGCGCCGCCAGCGCCGCGCCCGCCGCGCACAGCGCCAGCAGCGCGCCGCCCGCGCCCAGCGCCCAGCGGGTGGCCGCGCCGCCCGCCCCCGCCGCCGACACGCCCTGCACGACACGCACGACATCACAATCCTATGCTTCTTGGAGCTAACGACTGCCTAGATCCTTGAGATCGTAGGTCTATCGCGGCTAATTCGCTTAACAACATTGATTAATACGATTGAAGCTCATGTATATTGTACTAACGTATAGAATATCCAAAAACATTATTTAAGGCCCAAAATAAACAATTAAGAAACAATAAAGCCCATAAATGAGGTGTAAATGCTTATGTCGACTCGACCAAACAAATGGTACAGTTTGCTATCAATATCAAACAAGTATTAAAATTTCAAGAAGTTGTGAGGTGCGAATATTCATTTCTTGCACATCAAACTCTCAGCGGAAATAGATTTATAGTCTAAATTACAAAGGCATACAAAGGTGGGACCTCCAATTTCTCCCCGATTGGTTTGGATGGGAACATTTTGCCAGTCTGCTCTGATTTTCGGTACCTTGGTTCGCTTTTTCAAAACGACGGTGAAATAGATCGAGATGTGGGTAAAAGAATGAATGCAGGATGGATGAAGTGGCGGCAGGTCTCAGGCACAATACCCAACCCTCAACAACCCTCGAATGCCCCTTAAAGTTAAGGGAAAAATTTATAAAGCAGTCATAAGACCTGTCGTATTGTATGGATCAGAATGTTGGGCAATGAAAAGGAGGGATGAAAGAAGAGTACATGCAAAAGAGATGAGAATGTTAAGGTGGATGTGTGGTGTGACAAAACTGGATAAAATACGAAACGAGTATATTAGGGGAAGTCTGAAAGTTGCGCCCATTATAGAAAAGTCGAGAAGTGCAAGATTGAGATGGTATGGACATGTAATGAGGAGGGATGAAAATCATGTGACCAAACGTGTGTTAAATTTGAATGTGGATGGATATGTGCCTAGAGGGAGGCCTAAAAAGAGATGGTTGGATTGTGTGAAGTATGATATGCATATAAAAGGAGTGGCGCCAGAGTTGACGAAAGATAGGACAGAATGGAAGAGAAAAACATGTTGTGCCGACCCCACTTAGAGTGGGATAAGGATAGGATGATATAATGATATATAATACTTATTATAGTAATTAAAGACTAATAAAACTTACTGCCTAGCACTGTCATGTATTGACGACGTAGACGCTCTGTCTACGAGGAAATATTTAATTTATAGTAGAAGATCCCGTCCCGTGTTATGTTTGTCTCCAACATTAGCCAGCTTCGGTTCTGTCGTGTTACCTGGTAGGAGCAGTTGGTGCCCGCCCAGCCGTCCACGCACAGGCACTCGTAGGCCGGCTCGGCGGCGCAGCGCTGCTGGCAGCGGCCGCCGTGCAGGCAGGGCCCGGCCGGCTGCGGCGCGGCGCAGGGGTCGGCCAGCGCGCACTCGTGCCCGCACAGCCCCTCCGGACAATCGCACCTGCCCGACGGGTTCGCACGAGTCAAGACGTGTTCACGATTACCGATATTTATTACTAGCGTACCGGTTTTAGCGGGCAGTTCTTTTAGAAAACAACTATGAACTTTAAAAAAATTTGAACCGATTTAATAGAATTGCCGAATTTCCTTGCTGGCTTTTCTCGCAAATTTCCGAATCGTATTTCCAAGTAGTAGACTTGAGAATTAAAGCACTTATTACGTAAAGAATATTTTGAACTTGAATTTAAAAAACTATTATTGACATCTTTCAACAGGGGAAACTTATAATTACGTCATAGATCAGATGTTGTTTCTAACAGTTGGAGGTTCCGGCTCAAAGGACTATGGTCCTTTAGAAGTAGAAATAAGCTCTAAATATATAATAAAGTAGTGCCGATGTTGTTTGCTTATGGACATTTCTATTGTGGAGAGAAATCAAAGTAATGCAGATGGAGATATATTTATTACGATACGTCTATTGACTATTAAGTTGCTTCTAATGCTGACATTTGAGATACGCTGACGTCGCAGTACAAAAGTTTTCCAATGCCTGTTATTTTTCAGCTATTTTGGTCAAAGCTTTATTTCAATAATATTTAATAATTCTCGTTTTTTTACGAAGGAACATATTTTAGTGTGTTTAAAGTCCTAGAACTATTATGATCTACAGCTTTTGCTCTAATAGCTAAGCGTTAGAGCTAGCAGCATTTAGTCAGTTCATTAAAATCTACTTCCCTAATTGTGCAATATACGGACATGAGAAAAAAAATGGATTTATTGCGATTTATTTAATGTTATTTTTGTTTCTGCAAGAATACGTGTAATTCAAGCGCTAGCACAGATCACGTGTTAACCCTGTGACGTATGTAAAATTGTCTGTGATTAATTATGATGTGATATTTTGAATGTTTTCATAGATGTATGTGTGTTGTAGTGCTCGCTATGGTATATGTGTAGTATAGTGTAATGTATTCATTGCACTCACACATATCCGCCGGGCGTGTTCCGGCACGTGCCGGGCCCGCAGCTGACCAGCTCCTCGGCGCACTCGTCCACGTCCTGCTCGCAGCGCGCGCCGCGCCATTCTGTGACCGCCAATACACTCTATCAGCTCTAATGATATTTTTAGTGTTAAATACTCACAGTTACGTACCAGAAGTGGTTTTATGTTCCTAAAGGCAAAAGGAACCTTTTTTTAACTCCCTATATGTTGTTCAGGTTCGAGTATATAAGCTTTAATTTTTCCATCAATAATGATATGCGGATTGGCGTAAAAATGTAGCAGACAGATAGGCCAAATTCATAGATTCCCAAGTACAGGAAATGATTTCGCGTAATATAATTACAAAACACTAGAATTATATATGTCATAAAACTCGACAATGCTGAAAATAGAAATCTTATTACTTCTTAATAGCACTACAATGATTCAAGTCAATATCCATACACACATTTATTATATTTGTAACAGTTACTATTACTCAAAATCAACTGGCTAACCACATACAACAACAATAAATATGACAATATGAATGAACAAACACAACAAATATGAAATTTTGCACTATATTCACGGATAACTTTAGAAATCATCGCAAACATTTATCTTAAGCAACAATAAACTGGGCCGACTTCCTGCGCGGCGTAACCTTGATAAGAAGCTATTGGCCGATCGTGCTATCGATACTAGATATTGTCACCTCGATTGCTTAATATTCTACTAGTTGGTCTTCCGCGCCAACTTAAGCGTTTAAGTAACCTCAATAATGCAAGATGCAAAAAATTGAATTAGGAATTATTAAGCCGTAGACCAGGGACTATAGCATCGTTAATATAATGTAATAAAATTATTACTTTTGTAATGCAAAACATGTTTCCGTAACAACACACTTTTATGAGCTTTAATTAAGCTAAATTTCATCAATTTTGGTCCGGCACATTAACCGTTAAAGTGTAATAAACAGACAAACAGACAGACTTTCGCATTACAGTACTAGAATAGATTCAATTCATAAACTCAATATCATAAAGTACATTGACTTCTATAATCAAATATCTCTGTAACAGATGTAACGTCCTGTTACTTACTATCCCACTGCTGGGCTTAGACCTATTTTCTTTAGAGAAGAGTTAGAGTTTAGACCCACCGCACTGCTCTAATGCGGATTGGTAGGTAACACATATCATAGGAATTTTCCCGAGCTATGCACGTGTCCACATTAATTTCCTTTAGCGAAAATCTGGAGATTAAATTTAAATATCAATTAGGCACATAATTAATGACTCATTGATGCTTGCTCGGGGTTTGAACCCGTTATCCTCTGGTAAGAGTCACACGGCCTCACCGTTCGGCAAACATTGCTAATAATAGTGCTAACAACCGGCTCACTGTGACATTGAATGTTTAACTGATAACACTACAACTGATAAAATCTTAAATCGTACTCTGATTTTATTTCTAAATTTTTCCTAATTATTCTTTCATTGCTTTAGAATTAAAGAAATATTAGACGTTACAATATTTTAATACAGTCAGATTCAAGACTTCAAAGAGGTGATTCATAATGTATAAAATAGTTTATAGAATTTACTTTGCGGAGGTCCATAATACAAAAGTAATAATAAAATTATTTTGCTATAATCCGCGATGAAATGAATTCATGATGATGATTCATACCTTTCAGCGGTTTCTGGATAGCTTCATTTAAAGGAACGAGAATCAAACTTAAAAAGTTAAGCAAATGCGTTTAAACTCACAGAAATGACCAATTTGGATTTTCATTTACGATAAAATGTATACAAGAAGAAACGCTTTGAATTTTTAACAAAGTGAGGCGAAATAATAAACATGATACAATAAAAAGTCCATCAAGAATCTAAGAATGTTTAAATTAAAACAAAAAAGTTGGAACACGTCGTTTGAAGCAAGCAATTGCTTCTGAAACGAAGGAATCCAAAATTTCTAAAATCTTAAGTTTCAGTTGTAAAGTTTTTGGGCAATAAGGCTTCATTGTGACTAATTTTCATCAGATACAGCAAAATTTATCAAACATACCCAGTGCTAGCAGCACACACAGCACAAGCACAGTCCAACTATTAGTCCGAATCGACAACATCGTATAATCCTCAAGGGACACGCCCGCATTCATAATTCACATCGCAACTACCTGCATTGCGCTTCGCAGTACACTGTTCATGTTACACTTATTTAATTGTTTCTTATGATGTTTTTTTAACATTTCTCGTGCACCGACTGACAGACAGTAACCTCACGGCGAGGCCAGTTATTGACAAAGTGTGCCGCGAGCCGCTATCAATGTCGCGTAAGGAAACTGCGTCACCGTAATTGATGGACTGTTGAATTGATGGAGCGTGAGGATTAGTCATCTATTGTAATTGTTTACACACAATTAATGTAGTACTCGCTTGTTACCTCTTACAGTTTTGTTTACATTACGATTAATTACTGCTGGGAAAAGTAACGGCCTATTACTCTCCCACTGCTGGGTATATGCCTCTTCTCTCCGTTTTTTTAAAAGAAGGTTTGGAGCTAAGACCTACCACGCTGCTCCAATGCGGATTGGTTGGTTACACATATCTCCAGAATTCTCTAGAGATATACAGCTTTCCTCACGATGTTCTCCTTTACCAAAAAGCGTGTGATAAATTGCAAGTATTAATTAGACACATAAGTTTTAACAGAATAAACCTCATTGGTGTCTGCATGGGTTCGAACCCGTAACATCCTTGAAAGAGTCGCACGGTGTTACCGCTGGGCTATCACAGCTCTTACGATTAATTACAGACAATTAATTCAAATTACAATTAATGTTATCAATCAGTGGGTATTTCAGACGGTTGCAGATTAAAAATAGAAGTCCAATTATTTCATTAACGGTTCATCTTCATTAATCCTCTTGCTCTTATCCCACTCTAAGTGGGGTCGGCACAACACGTCATAAACATGTTGTCATATGATTTGGCTACATATTTTATGTGCCTGCTTGCCTACCTTATACGCCTTTTGCGACAGCTCGCTAAGAAATGAGGGTGGTCTATTATACTTAGCCGGATACCACACGACTCAATGGTACTCATAATAAGTTAAAAAAAGTATAGTCAAACTTTATTTTTATAAATGCATTTAGGAACAATGACATATAAACGCGGCGCTTTCTTAAACTTCTGAGTTCAGTGCGTAAAACTGAAAGATCTGAAAGAGTGTGAGGTACGTTCAAAACGGGAAAAACAAAATCACTTATAAGTTTTCTGATATCTTTAGTGTCCTTATCATCAATCATTAATGTGGGAGGCTCACACATTAATGACACAAGATTTGATGGTGTGATCGAATTGATAGTATAAATCTATTTAAAATTATAATTTATTTAAAAAATTAGCTATACATTTTGAATTCGTAATTTCTCATGCCTAAACCGATTAATTGAAATATTTCGTTTTTCAATATGCTTCAATAAATATATTATTTCGTATTCGCAGTTTGAGAGCCGCTTGTTTTTTATCAGTGGTTATCTTTGGAACTAGATTGTTGTCGATGAAGCGGTCGCGGCCTGATAACGAGCCGGAGCCGAACGAGTTGCGAAATATAATCACTGCGCGTAGACATTGCTGTTTGTTAAATGGAACTGCTATTTGTGTGTTTTATGACTATAATATATTTAATTTGATTTTAATGATAACTGACGTAAGTATTAAATGGTTATGAGTAACACAGATGGCGCTGCTAAATAACACACCACTATACATGATAGTAAGTAGAGGCTTGTTACTATCCCACTAAGAGTAGGCCTCCTCTCTCCGTTTTTTGAGAGAAGGTTTTGGGGCTAAGACCTACCACGCTGCTTCAGATACATTATATTATTAGCGGTAAATGTCTTATACAAGTTAAAAATGTTATTGCTAATTTCTACGTAGGCTGAACTCAAAACAGGCAGAAGTAATTATATTAAAATAGATATTAATTATATGGTATTTAGGGCACGGCACTTGTACAGTGACGCAGTGGCACGCTCTCACGGCACGTGGCACGTAACACGCAGCACACACAGTACGTACCGGGCGGACAGTCGCAGACGGGCGGGCGGCGTCGCGGCAGGCAGCGGCCGCCGTTGAGGCACGCCGCGGCGCCCTCGCACTCGTCGCGCTCCGTGCCGCACAGCCGCCCGCTCCAGCCGGCCGCGCACACGCACGTCGGCGGCTGCACACACAACACACGTGACAACCGTCACACCGGCCGACCGACAACAACAGCCAGCACGGGCCGCCACGCACCTGTCCGTCCGTGTCGCAGTGCCCGTTGAGGCACGGCGTGACCTCGCAGAAGGCGCGCTCGCAGTGCACGCCCTCCCAGCCCGCCGAGCACGTGCACGTGTAGTTGTTGCCGTTCACAGTGTCTGCGGATACAAAGGGGCAAACGTTATTGACTACTATATAGGAAAACTAATGTAACAGATCATTGGTCATGAATTGAACGGTATACATTGTCAGATATTTTAAGAAAATATTCTATTGTCTCCATCGGTGTGCGTACTGACCGGGCACGTCCGCGCAGCTGGCCCGCGGCGGCGGCGCGCAGGGCCGGTGCGCGCACGTGCGCACGCGCGGCACCTCGCAGCGCGCGCCGCGCCACTCCTCGCCGCACTCGCAGCGGAACGCGCCCGGCTCGTCCCAGCACGTGCCGCCGTTCTCGCACGGCATCGACTCGCACTCGTCTATGTCGTGCTCGCAACTGTAGCGAGACAGTGGGAATATTTAATCATCTCTAGCGTTAATTTAAAACGTACGATAGAACGTGTGAGGAGTGTAAGAGGCACTGACAACTGTCCGTCGTAGCCGTCCGGGCACAGGCACAGGTACTTGGCGACGTCGTCGAGGCAGGTGGCGCCGTTCGCGCAGCGGTTGTGCTCGCACTCGTCCACGTCCAGCTGGCAGTAGTCGCCCGCGTACCCCGGCGGGCACGCGCACGCGTACGAGTTGCGCACGTCCGCGCAGTGCGCGCCGCGCTGGCACTGCGCCTCCACGCACAGCACGCAGCCCACGCCGGCCGCGGCGCCCCACGGCGCGCCCGCCGCCAGCGCGAAGTGCGGCTGCGAGGCCAGCAGCGCCGCCGCCGAGCCCACGAACAGCTCCTCCTCCGTGAAGAACGGCAGCAGCAGCGAGCCCACGTGCACCGCGCCCAGGCAGCCCTGGGGGTGCGCCGACCCGATTACTTGACGTTACCGTCGACAAACTTTAATAGTTTTAATAGAAAGATTTTTACTTTAAAGTAGAAACAAGTTTCTGTATTCTCTGTCTCGAGCTAAAGATTTACAATAAGTATATATTTAAATAAATTTATTGTGCCTAAAAAAATCGTAGATTTAAACTTATAAATAACTTATAACTTCAATTTTTTGTATTAAAAATTCCGACACCGAACAATAAAAACTGCGCTAAACTCACTTTGAAATATTCCCCGGCGAGGTTGTCGTCTATGAACTCATCTTCCGAATATTCCAACATATTTGGATCTGTAGAGTTCTCCATCTGTAGCCAATGACCAAATTGTTTAATATAAATTATACACATACATATCTTAGGCTCTAAAATAGTACAGTAGAGGAATCTCACGAGACTAGTGGTGTAGATGGTGGTGAGGCCGGTGGTGCGAGCGGTGGTGGGTCCGGGCGGGTGCACGCCGCCCAGCGTGATGGTGCCCTCGGTGACCAGCTGCTGCCAGGCCTCCACGTCGATGGAGTCCGACAGGCCCACTTCCTCGGTGCCGTCAGCGTCCACGAAAGAGCCTAAGGGAATATATTTGATAGTGATATAGTCAGTTTTCTAGATTTTCTTGTTGTCAAGATACCACATTATGGGCGATCGCCGAGTAGTAGTGCAATCAATTGCAATTTATAAAATAGCTCTTAACGATGTCATGTTTCTTTGTTCGCGTTACTTCTCATAAAACTACCAAACCATGTATTCTCCTTTTCATACATTTTTAATACTATTACTCAGAACGTAACGCCATAAATAATAACCAACAGTAGAAATCTAAACACTAATTGTAATCGATTCGTCAATTCGACTCAACCCTCAACCCTAGTTTTTCTTCGTCTCTTTTTGGTGGGTCTATTCCAACATTTAGTCGCATTCTGGCGACCGTCGTTCATAAAGGTGAGAGGAGCCGGTCACTCCGACCAGTCAAGCGTGTTTCCGAAGCTAAGGACGGTAGACCGATGTTCTGTAAGGCGGTAAGACGAGCGCTCACCGGTGATGGTGCCGGCGGCCAGGACCAGCCGCAGCGTGACCCAGGCGTGGTGCGGGCGGCGCGCGCGCATGCGGCGCTGGGCCGGCAGCCCGCGCAGCCGCCACTGCACGCCCACCTGCCCCTTGTACAGCCCCACGCTGAACACCGCGTCCTCGGCGCCGCCCGCACCGCCAGCACCGCCAGCCAGCTCCGCGCGGAACAGCGTGCCGCCCATCTTGCTCCTGTTACACCGTGAGAAGACATTGGTCGATTGTACGTTGGGAATACGACACGCAGTTACACACATCAATACAATGACGTATTTTTTATTTTATCAGAAAAACTCACATCGATATTAAATATACACAAAACAATAGGAAATACAATAACCAATTACAAGTTTTCAAAAATAAATTTTGTCTAAAACAATTAAATATTAAATATATTTCTGGTGTGATGAAAAAAGTCAATACTTAAAACTCTACGTACAGATGCAACAGTGTTACAAGAAAGGTCCATTTTATACTCGTTTGGAAATATTGTTGGGTGTAACGGATAATCGTACGAAAGATTATGTTATGATACGTCTGTAGTTATTATACGAAATTGGGGTCTGTAAGGCGGTAACAAGAGTTCCCGATAGGACCTTTCATTTGTATCTTAGAGAAGTACACGCAACCATATATTACGTCGCGCAGTTGCATATATTATTACGATGTCGTTCAATATACCGTCACGGCCGAAATGGTTCTTGACTGCTGTTAGCACAGCGTATGAACAGGTACCTGTAGGTGATGGTGAGCGAGTCGGGTATCTCTAGCGGCTCCAGCGACTCGGCGGGCAGGTCGGTGGGCCGCGGCACCCGCAGCTTGTAGCTCAGCGTGGTGTTGACGCCGTCGAACGTGGCGTTGGACACGCACTCGTACCTGACGGACGACACTTTAGTTTATCTTGAATATAAAGGTAGCTTTAGTGAAAGTGTTGCCGTAGCTAATTATAACGAGGACTCCATCGAGGCGATTTACCCGCGGTCGAGGTTGCGGCAGTGCGAGTTGAGCGGGCAGCCCTGCAGCTGGCAGAACTCCACCTCGCCGCACTGCTTGCCCTTGTAGCCGCGCGGGCACGTGCACCTGAACACGAACATTATTAAATAAACATATAAAGTCTACTCATGGGGGTAGATAATCCATAGACACAAAACAGTGCAGCAAAACAGTTCTTACGAGCAGTGCAACTGTACCACCAGTCGAGCGATCTACTGTTTTAAGTGACATGTGCGCAATCTGCTGGTGCGTCCGCACGGAAGGCCGCTCGCTACACTCAGACGCGGAAGTCGCTCCGAGCTCGTACTGCATTGCTAACTTTGGCTACAATAGAGGCGGTGGGTGTCGCGTCGTGCCGTACGTGTAGTCGTTCCAGGTGAGGTCGCAGGTGGCGTTGTGCAGGCAGGGGTGCGAGGCGCACACGTCGTCCGACACCACGCCGCGCAGCACGCCCGCCGGGTCCAGCGACACCTCGCCGAAGGGCGGCGGCACGCGCAGCCCGCCCGCCTGCAGCGGGAAGAACTGCACCACCGTCACGTCCAGGCCGTTCGACACCTAGCACAGATGTACAGATGTCACAATAACGTATGATTGGAACGTTCAATGATGAAACGACTTAGCGAAGTTTTACAGCAAGTTGACGTTAGAAACTTTAAATTTCGATGAATGGTATTAAAATCACAAAGAAAACGATAAAGTACGCTAAAAACATAAAAATATGACCAAGCAGTAAAGTGTTTAGTGAGTCAGGGTTGGGAAAATAAGGAGAATCGGCTCACCTGCACGTCTTGGATTACGCCTTTGAAATAATCGTCATCGTCGGGTTCAGGAACGGGCGTGGGCGGCGGCACAGGCGGCGCCCCCTCAGCGGCGGCGGCGGGCGCGCTGGGCGCCGCGACGGGCGGCGGCGGCCCGCCCAGGTAGAGCACCTGGACAGAGAAGAAACTTGTAATATGATCTATCATTAAAACACGTATATCTAAAAGAGTTAACAATAACGACAATATGTCTAGCCTATACTACCTAAGCTGAGCGTACGAATACAAAAAATGTTAAAAACCATAAAAATAAGTTTGTTTAAAACCGTAGTAAAAACACAGATATGACGTTTCAAATTTCTGGAAGCCTAAACGTTGTGTGTAATTTCGGGTAATCCCAGAATTCCAATAAAAGGGCGTGAAACTAATCTAAGCTGATATGAACATCTAAACCTGAGCATCCAGTTGTTTGGCGGCCGATATCGACTTGCGGAAATACTCGGTGCCATTCAGCTTCACTTGTACCAGAGTTGAGTTGCGAACAACCTGCAACACGTTACAATGATTCGTTAAAAGTTGCAACCTGTATATGATCATTTTGATTTTGTAAATATAAAATTTCAAATGAAAGGAGCCAAAGTTAGTCAATGATAGGAGAAAATGGAAGTGAGAAATACGACGTGCCGACCACACTCAGAGTGGTATAAATGTAGAAGCATGATGGTGTGTGTACCTCGATGAGATACAGCTGTCCGTTGTCGAGGCGCGTGCCGCCCACCGTGTAGTCCTCGGGCGTCTGGTTGAAGCGCAGGTGCACCAGCAGCTCGCCGGCCTTCAGCGACGCGCCCACCAGCGTCTCCTCGGTCTGCCCGTACCTGCACGCACACAAGCTGCTGCAGGGCCACTGATGGACCCATGGGTACTGCAAGTCCAAACAACACTGCAGATCACGCTGCATCAAATACTTTGCACTTATTTAATATTTACCATTACATGTTATAATTTACAAATTACTGTATGGACTTGCTAGATCGGTAACGGAAACCATATTATGGTTACGTTTGATGGATATAACGTTTTGTCTTCGGTGGTCAGTATACAGCACTAACAGATTTAACAAGTATATCAATGTTATACCTCGGCAGCGAGCCCAGGTAGAAGATCTGTCCGGTGGGCTTGCGGGTGCGGATGAACATGGAGATGTCGAGCGCCGCGTGCACGGCGCGCCGCGCGGCCTCCGACACCTGCACCGCCACCACCGAGTGCGGCGCGGCCGCCTCGTGCCCGAACGTGGCCGCCGTGTAGTCTGCGGGCGGGGACACAGTATTAGGCGGACAAAAACAGTAGCACCGGCTGACCAAGTTTCATTTATTCATTTCGATGCAATGGATGCTATAATTTGTATCATTTATGAAGCCTTACCACGTTTAATATCACTGATACGGTTAATATATAGACCGACACTCAGTCATACTTTCTGATACTAGCTGTGCCCACGGTTTCACCCGCGTGGAAATCAAAGTGTAAAAATTCTTCCAGTTTACATAAAACTGTAACGCAATAATTGCTTAAACCTTCAAGAAAAATTACATTATTTTTTAGTAAAAACCGTACAAAAATATGTTCAGTAGATTTTGAGTAAATCGATCACATAGAGTCAGCCAGTCTACTGGACTGTCGACCTCAAAAGGTCGCGGGGAGCCACTGGGTCCAAGCGGCACAAGATCGTATGTGGTGGAGATCGCATGGAGAGACCCACATCCAGCAGTGGACGTCCATCGGTTGAGAAAGAAGAAGAGTCAGACAAAATTGTGAACTTTGTTTTATAAGATGTATACAAGTGTATACTCACTGTACTGGCAGCGGTCGCCGAGGTGCGGCCGCGGGCACGTGCAGCGGTACGAGGTCCAGTGGTCCTCGCACGCGCCGCCCGACAGGCACGGGTTGGGCGCGCACTGCGGCGTGCGCGGGCACGACGCCAGCACGCCGCGCAGCACCGTGGCCTGCGCCACGCGCTCGCCCTCCGCCTCCGCCTCCGCCTCCTCCTCCGGCGCCGCGCCCGCCGCGCCAGCCTCCTCCAGCGTGCCATTCGAGTCCTCGGGCAGCACCTGCCGAGAGAGAGACGTACAGAACAGGCCACGGCACCGGAACCACGACACGAGGACAGCTCGGCAAATTTACCGACCCACTGTCCGTTGACGACGACGTCCTGGAAGCAGCCGATGAAGAAGTTGGGCCCGTGCGTGAGCGTGGCGAAGGACGAGCCCGGCGTGCCGAGCCGCGTGGACGGGAACGACGTCACGGACGCGTTGAACGCCTCGTTCTGGCTGATGGGGTAGATGGTCTGCTCCTCGTTGGCCGCCAGCACCAGGTGCGACGAGTTGATAGTCACGAACACCTGATCATGCCAAGATGGCATCACTAATCGTATCCTTCGAGTGATTATCATTAGTATTTAATAGGTCTGCACAGAACTGTGTTGACCATCTAATTCTCTGTGTCGAGAGTTAAGTAAAGTTTAAGTAGCCACTTACTTTCTGCCAATTGCTGTCGTTGAGATTGGACCCAATGAACACGCCCTTCCACTTGTTCAACAGGCTCGAGTGCAGGTTGAGGCGGCCGTTGGATAGCTCCAGGAAGAAATAGGTCAGCCCGCGGCCCATGGCCAGCAGCCCGCTACCCAGAGTGGTCTTGAACCGGAACGAGATGTCGTAGCCCTCCTCACGGGACGTGTTCACCTCCGCGTAACTGCTCTTCTCCAGCGACATGGTTGTTATCTGAACGACGTGCGACAAAGTTATAGGCATGCATTTCGTATGACGGGCTTCGTGCGGCGTAATGTTTCGCCCTGACAACTAAAGCTTAATGATACAAGATTTCAACATGATTAACTTGATAGTTGCGTGAAATGTACCGTCGTACGAGTGTACCGTCAGTGCGAGCGGTGCGTACCTTCTCGCACGTGGTGCCGTAGTAGCCGGGCGCGCACGAGCAGTTGAAGCGGTGGTCGTTCTCGTCCACCAGCCACGGCAGGCACGTGCCGTTGTTGCGGCAGGGCTCCCCGCGGCAGCCCTCCAGCACCACGGAGCAGTTCTGGCCGCCCCAGCCCGCCTCGCAGAAGCAGTAGTAGGAGGCGCGCCGGTCGTCGCAGCGCCCATGCTCGCAGGGCGTGTACCTGCCGCGGCCACACCGACACAGTGTCACGACAACGATCTAACGTCTCATTCCAATACTTATGTTTGAAGTCATTTTCATTGTACGTTATGCTCTATTTTTAGATTTTTAAGTGTTTTGATGTATTTATTTAATTTATCTAACTGCGGGACGTGGACCTTTTAGGTAACGTAAAGATAATTCTGATATTAGTATACTGATCTCAAACTTATCCTATCCAATTTACTTTGATTGCAGATTGATATAAGAATATCTTTAAAGCAAGCGACATCTCTCATAAACTCACGAAATTGTTTTATGTAGTAAGTATGTAAAGATTTTACATCAATGCATAGTATAGTTTTCTGTTAAGATTAAATTCAGAGATTGGTTTAGATTTAACGCGAGTCACCCACCTCAGGCACTCGTTGATCTCGTCCTGGCAGTGGTCGCCCTCGTAGCCCGCGAAGCAGTCGCACGTGTAGCCGCCCACGCCGTCCACGCACTTGCCGTGGCGGCACGGCGACGACGCGCACTCGTCCACGTTGATCTCGCAGCGCGCGCCCTCCGTGCCGGCCACGCACACGCACTCGAACCTGCACGAACGGACACGTGTCACGTCAACATAAAGTGCTCAAGTTAGGGCCTCCGACAACAAGGGGGTCCCGCTAGCCAAATATAGGAAACAAGAGCTGACACCGCTCGTGCCAAATGTCCTGCAGTATAATATATCAATTAACTTATGTAACTTAAAGCTTCTTTAATAAATTTACAGTTTATCAAACGACTATACCTATATATAATTCTTTATTCAAATTGGCTTTTACACGCACTTTTGAATCGTAAAATTATAGTAAACCTATGGCTGGTTCGGAAAGATGCTTTTGCCTAAAAGAACCAGCAAGAAACTCGATAGTACAAGAACAAGTACAACATATATCCGGCTCGAAGGACCATAAAAATATACCTTATATTACATCGTTATCTATATGTCGTGGTGTTCGTTACCCGCTAGCGATCTCGAGCGAGAAGGGCTGGTAGAAGTGGTCGGGCAGCACCATGTGCGGCTGCGGGCCCACCTGCGGCGGCGGCGCGCCCCGCGCCCGGTACAGGCTGGCGTTGCTGCGCTCCAGGCACACGCCGTCGTACTTGCACGGGCTGCTCTCGCACTCGTCCACGTCCGTCTCGCAGTTCTTGCCTGAACGCATAGAATCATCGGTAAAAAGTTGAAAATTAAAGAAGCGATGACGAAAATTATTTTATCTTTCTTTTATTTTTCTTTGTGGAAGATTAGGGCTGGATATGTCGTTTGGAGCATTGAAAAACCGACATCGATGTATAAGGCTGAATGATCAAAGAAAGAGTTTCAAACACTTAAATAACATAGTGTAGGGCAATATCAGCTACGAACTCAACACGTTTTCGTAATCGTTTTCAGTAAACTGTGTTTTCCCTTCAAAAGAAAATACGCTGTTATAACGTGTTAATTATATGACTGCTTTTAAAGATTTTTCACGTTAATTAGAATATTTATTTGAGAATACAATATTTGAATAAAGGATAAATTTTCGACTAATTTTGAAACTAAAACTGAAAGTTGCGCCCATTACAGAAAAGATAAGAAGTGCGAGAGTGCTAAGTTAGTATGGTCATGTAATGAGGAGGAATGAAAATCATGTGACCAAAAGAGTTTTAAATATGAATGTATGGCTAGTGGGAGGCCTGAAAAAAGATGGATGGATTGTGTGAAAAATGATATGCGTGTATGATATGAGTGCCACCAGAGTTGACGAATGATAGAGGAGAATGGACGAAGACATATTGTGCCGACCCCACTTAGAGTGGGATAAGGGTAAGAGAATGATGATGATGATAAACTTTTGCAACCGAATATAGACCATGTCCGTTAAGAGACTGGGGCTCACGCGAGCTCCCAACCCCAAAAAGTAATTCCGCCAACATTCCAGCGCTCTCTGTCGGTGCACCCACCGGCGAAGCCCGGGTGGCAGGCGCAGTGGTAGTCGTTGACGTCGTCGTGGCACGTGCCGCCGTTGCGGCAGGGCTGCGGCGCGCACTCGTCGATGTTGAGCTCGCAGCGCTCGCCCGCGTAGCCCGTGCCCGCGCACTCGCACGCGAAGCTGTTGAGCCCGTCCGTGCAGCGGCCGCCGTGCGCGCACGGGCCCGACTGCACAACAATACTTACAATCAAACCTAGCTATATTCAAAATTATTGAAATTGAGTAAAATGAATATTTGTTGTGTTTAATTCTCGGAGTTTCGACAAATAAAAAATATTAAACAGATTTAATCACTGTGAATTTAAGTAATATCAATCTTAACGTTTCTTGCAAACTGTAATACAAATATTTAAAATTAACTAAATTTGATTGTGACTTTAGGATTTAACTATTTTTGATTCTGATCCCCTCAAATAACAAATTATAAATTTATGCAAATTGTTTAGGCAAAGACAACAAACAAAGACACCATATGTAGTTACATATGAAATCTTTTAGTATCTAATAAAATTACTCGCAGATAGAGTATACAATTAAAAGTATAAATCCTGTTTTAAACACCTCATTCGCCATAGGTTTTTTTTAAGATTGGCTCAGCTTCCCATACTTCAGCAAAATGAAGCAAAACGTATGTGTCGAAATAAAACAAGCCAATGAAGCAATAATTTCTAATTCAAGACAAAAAATGAATTGATATTATAAACTGAACTTAAGGATCCTTTTTTGCCATAGATACCTAATAAAATTTCAAATTTAATCATTAACAAAGCTATTTAAAACTATTTTCTGTAAAATATAGATACCAATGTATCAGAAGATTGATTTATTGGCGATTAAAGCGTCAACACAAAACATGTTCACATGTTAAATTTTTAACATGTAATTACATAGATTTATATTTATCTTATAAAATCGTTCTTTAGGATCTTAATTGTAAGATTAGAAGGATCATATTAATTAATTGTAAATCAGTGTTAAGTCCAGCGCGTTCGTGTTCACCTTGCAGTCGTCGATGTTGATCTCGCAGTGCGCGCCCGCCAGCCCCTCCTGGCACACGCAGCGGTAGCTGGCCACGCCGTCCACGCACGTGGCGCCCGCCGCGCACGGGCTGCCCGCGCACTCGTCGATGTTCACCGAGCAGTCCTTGCCTGCCGACAGGGGGACTGACCCTAGAGGCTTTGACAGCGTTACCGAGAGAGTGGACGAGCGCAGAAGCATCGCCGGGGGTTCAGCTGAGGGAGAGCGGGTCTCGAGAGAGGCCCGCAGCATCCTGGGAGCGCCGCCTTAAGGGTGCCTCCTGTGAGGCCGGACCTCGGCTTAAAACGACGCGTTGTGGAGGACTGTATCGGACTTGCGGAAAAGTCCTAATGTCATAACGGGCGGGGCCGGACACCCCGGCCGCTAGACCCGGCGAAGACGCTGTGTGTGTGTTTGTGTATCGAGCGTTGAGTAGTGCACTTCGAAACTAACACAACTATATAGTCCGCAAATAACATGCTTCTGCCTCAATCGGTCAAGAAACGACAAAGACAACATAACTTTGAATTCATTACCAGCCCACTTTAGTCCACTGCTGGACATAGGCCTCTCCAATTATTCGCCACTGAGCCCGATCCTAGGGTTTTTGCTTCCATCCATTGACCGCTGTCATACGTATATCATCGCCCCATCGAGTCTCAGGGTTACACACTACACTACGTTTATATTTTGTTTAACCTTGATAGCTTTTAAAACGTCATCGAAAGAATAGAAACGGGCACAAAAGCATCACTGGGGCTAAATATGAAACCTAGTCATTGCATGTAATGGTTACATGTATTGATAGAATCTCTATAATGTCATATAACTCTATAGAGTGCCATACAACACAATATAACGCCATACCACTTAGTACTGCGCTTTTCTACAATTCAATTCAGCGATTAAAACTCTTCGAAAAAATACTGAAACTTACAACTCAATAAAAATTTAATACAGCGCCATCTAGTAGTACAAATCATAACAATACTCCGGAAATAACAAAAAATGTATTAATTAGTATTTTCAAATCGAGTACTTATACATGAATGATAAATTACTTCTCATTCATATATAAGTACTTGGTCATTTATGATAAAGTACTTGACCTTGATCTAGACTGAGTAGTATAATATACAGTAAATGTACAGTATGCATGATTTGTAACGTGCTGAATATAAATAAGTTCAAAGGCACCGTCAGAATCGATAGAAATTAGAGTGCAGCGCAACTATTACTTGGGGCATTTTATAAAAAAGCCTACCCTCAAATCCCTCCACGCAGGTGCACTCGTAATTATTCTCCAGGTTCTGGCAGGTGCCGCCGTTCTTGCAGGGTGACGACAAACACTCGTCAATGTCCTGCTCGCAACTGTCGCCCGTGTAACCTGCGAGAAAACAAAAATACATATGTGACGACCGGCCACGTCAACTTACCTTATTCGTATTTTACACCTTTTTAAGAAAGCGGGTGGTCTATTCTAATCAGCCAGATACAACACGGCATACATTATTGACGGAATGTCACTATAAAATAACAGTGTTATCTAGCTTTACATAAACGTTGAAACTCAAAAATTCGATCACAATAGGTAAATAAGAAATTTCACAAAATGTCACCATTTATCCAATTGAAATCACTAATTCTTCTTTTATTTGTCTCCATATATCTAAAGAAAAATATATGTAACTTTTTTCACTTAAATATTAAAAAGTACGAAACTATCAACTTAAAAGCTTGCAAAACATTCATCGAATTTTAAAATTATTTATAGAATTAAATAAATACCTGGTTTGCAATAACATTGATATGATCCATGCATATTGACGCATACTCCGTGATTGCATATTTTCGGCATCATTGCACATTCATCTATGTCTAACTCGCAGAATCGCCCTGTATGAAACAATCAAATATTTCTATTAATGTGTGACGTATAATTATTATAATAATCAATTTTAAAATTACTTAATAATTAAATATTCAAGGCATGTAAAAATTTCAGAAGGCATGTTTTTGCTTTATTAACATTTGTTTTTGACTTTCACTTATCTTCGCTTAAGGAAAAAAAACTCTACTAAATTTACAAAAAATTAATAACATAATAATGAAATTATTGTATGAGTTCGAATCGTTAAAGAACATTATATACAAATTAAAATTTTAAAGTTATAACTACTAATAGTTAGTATCGTACAGAACAACTATTGACATTAATAAATAAATTTTCCAGTATGTATTATATAAGAAGACATAAAACTTAAAAAGATCTATTGTAAAAAGACCTTATAAAAACCTATTAACTAGAAAACCGTGAGCGTTTGGTTTAAGGAGCTAAGGACTTTGACTTGTATCATAAACCTTAAAGGACTCGATTCCACGCCGTAGATAACATTATTAAAAAATTAACTCAGTCATTTGAGTTTGACATTTCAAATGTCAATGGTTGAAGGACGCTCAGTGGCGTTGTAATCATAACAAAGTTTGATTTCTATTAAATAGTACTGTATTCAAACAATGTAAAACCCATTTTCGTTACAATATTGTAATTACTTTGATATGGAAGAGGCGAGTCAATTCTAAAAAGACAATGACATACTCATTGCGACATATTTCTTGGTTATATCGTAAATGTGTTACGCCTCGTTTTAACCATTTTCGGGCCTCGGAATCTGATAAAAGTTGGCAAAATAAGGATTTCAAACTTCTATTACAACAACATAAGGACAAAATAGTGTTTAGTTCATATTTGGAACACGACAAATTAAGACTAGGTTATTTCAAATATCACATTAGAACTATCAAAACAGCTAAGGAGAGAGAATCGAAAGAATTTCTCGAGAAGAGTTTGCCACCATTGCCAGTGGCCCTCCAGTATTATGTCGACAGAGATAGACTTTTAGAGAACGATAATGTCGCAGAGAACGTTGAAGAACCCATAGAAACATTTCAGTTACCTTTTTCTAACACAAAAAGTGTTAATATAAATGAAGATGATTTTAAAAATCAAGAGAAGTCACAATCCTTAGAAACTGGTACAGATAAGTCTAATATACACAAATGGATGACTAATTATGAGCATTTTGATGACTCTCAGCTAGTATCAAGTGAAAATGAAAGTGATGATGAAAATGATGAGGACGGATGGAGTAAACACTATGGTACACCAGATCCCTCAGCAGCGATCAGTCAAGTTCCCTGTGGTGGATGTGGGGCTCTTCTGCACTGCAACGATCCAGCCATACCAGGTTATTTGCCAAGTGAACTTTTTAAGGGACGGCAAATAGAAGAGTTAAAGATAATGGAATGCCAACGATGCCATTTTCTTGAGGAGTATAACATTGCTCTAGATGTGACAGTTCAACCACACGAGTATGAAAAACTAATTTCATCAATCAGGTAGGATGCAGAATAATCAACTGAGGTTTTTGTGGCTTATTTACTATTACTTCAAAAAAATTTATTGTGATATTGCCTTCTTTATGATTACTTTCAATTTTAATTTCATATCATAATACAGTGGAAACTCTATATAACGCCCCAAGTCAAGGGACTGTGTATATTTTGATATTAAAGAAAGCCATTAAATGGAGAGAAGAAAAATCTGTTCATTTTGTCTGACGTCTTTTGCTGCACCAGTAGATTTGTTGTATTTTTTAAATATTTTATTCATATCTTGCGATATTGAGGCATCTTCGTGATAAAGAAAGTACTTTGTTAGTAAAGTACATAAACAAAAAGTTTGTAAACAAAAGAACAGATTTCTTAGAACGTTTGGTATGTGTAATGACGACAGTCGAGTTTATACGGGCTAGGATAATAAAGCAACAAAATAATGTACACAGCAGCACAGTTTTTACTCATTTTGACATCTTAAAAAGTACTTTATATTATTAAATTGGTGTCGTTATTGAGAGTGGGTGTAATGCTATATAGAGTGAATCATTGTATGGGAAACAAGCTAAACCAACCAAAGCAAGTGATATTGACACTTTAGGGAGTAAGTAGTTAAATCGAGTGAGTTTACACTGTATATGAGTAATAATAAACTAAATGATAAAACACTTTAGTAAATAAAAAATTTATATTTTGCAGGCATGTAAAATCCTTAGTGTTGCTCATGGTGGACCTGCTTGATTTTCCATGCTCCATTTGGCCAGGAATCGTTGACATTATTGGTACAGACAGACCAATTTTTATAGTTGCCAATAAAGTAAGAATTTATAAAACACATATATGTTATAAAATAGTATTGATCATATCATAAATAAATGTAGAATGCTAAAGATTGTAAATAATTACCTGGAAGAAATTACCGTAAAGATTTTAAGGATTGTAAGGAAAATAATAATTTTTTTTTATTATTGGCGAACAAACTTTTCCAAATTTTGAACATACAACTAGTGTTTAGAGAATTGAATGATACCCTGTTCTCAGAAGCAGTATAATTTCTTATTAGGAGTAGTGTATATTAACAAGATTTGTTTATATAATACACCATCATTTGTCAACTAGGCTATTTGTGTATGTGCTAAACAATAGATATTGTAATTGATGGATCGTATTCATTTTTTAGGTTGATCTTCTTCCTGGTGACAGTATAGGCTACCTCCAGCGTATCAAAGAATCCCTTATGTCCGAAATCAAGAAAACAAAATTAGGTGAAGCCAACATTAAGTACATAGCATTAATATCAGCAAAAACTGGCTACGGAGTGGAGGAGTTGATCTCCGCCATGTTTAAATTGTGGCTGTACAAAGGTGATGTCTTTCTAGTTGGTTGTACGAATGTCGGAAAGAGCTCCCTTTTTAATTCCCTTCTTCAATCTGATTACTGCAAAGTGCACGCAGTTGATATTGTAAAAAGAGCTACAGTTAGCAGATGGCCTGGAACTACTCTAAATCTTCTTAAATTCCCAATTAATCGACCTTCAGGTTGGAAAATACGAGAAAGGAGTAAGCGACTTTTAACCCAATCGAAGTTGTTGAAAGTAGAAAACAAGATAAGAAAAGAACAAGTGCTAGGTCGGACCAGTGCTGAGTCGCCTTCACTAATAGGCCACATTGGAAGAACGTTCACAGAATACACGCTTTCCAACGATAACATCGCAGACAAACGTCAACCCCTCACAGTATTAGATGAGAATCATGAATTATTTAAGAAAAGTAAATGGTTTTACGACACTCCAGGCGTTATTCACCCAGACCAAGTTCTTTCACTGCTGAGCACAGAAGAGTTGCTACTGACGCTCCCCAAAAGTTTGATAAGGCCCCAGACATATTACTTGCATAATGGCTCGACATTCCTAATAGGCGGATTAGCGCGCGTCGATCTCGTCGACTGTAAAGAAGCTTGTCGCTTTACGATTTTTAGCTCCGAAAACCTTCCTATAACCGTAATAAAGACTGAAAATGCGGACGAAGTTTATGAAGCATTCGTTGGAACTGAACTGTTCGCCGTGCCGTCGGGTGGCCCGGAGAGACTGAGCAAGTGGCCGGCCCTACAAGCCAAGGAGTTCGAATTCATCGGAGAAGGTCCTAAGTTATGCTGCGGAGACATCGTTTTATCCTCCGTCGGCTGGGTTTCGATCACGGCTAAAAGAGACAGTCATTGTACGATAGCGGCGTGGACTCCGGAGGGGAGAGGCATTCATAAACGTTACCCTTCTGTGTTGCCGTACTCCATTAATTTAAAAGGGAAGAGAGTCCAAAGTACACCAGCGTATACGGTGGGGAAAGTTTTTGTTGGAGATGAAGTTTAAATAAATAATTTTTAGAATAAAACCTGGTATTTTTAAAAAGCGTAATTAACTGTAAGTGCAAAAAATACATAAACATGATATCATAAATAGAAATTAGTTTAATAATTTGAATTTTCTATTTACGAGCGTAAAAATATGATTGCTGTCGATTTTGATGAATTTGTTTCCGTACCGGCTACACTATAGTGTAGTTTGCTTTGCCATTCTGGCCGTGTAGTACGAGGTGGTGGTGGCGGTGTGGTACGTACCGTTGTACCCGGCGGGACACTGGCAGCGGAACAGGCCGGGCTCCACGGCCAGGCACGTGCCGTTGTTGCACGGCGAGGACGCGCACGCCGACTCGGCGCCGGCGGCCGCGCAGCGCCACGCGCCGCCCTGCTCCACGCACTCCTGCCACACGCACGTGCACGGGAGTTGGCATACGGCGGAACTAGCCGTACCCGCGACTACCTTAGTCTTAGTTCATGTATAGAAAACGACTACACTCACGTCTTAAACTATCGGGTTAGCCAGACTAGTTCGTGAGCTCTTTACACGACGTTATCACGCCGTGAACGTTATCCTGTTTCCGATGGGAAAACAGGATTTTTTATACTACATGTTCCAATGTACGAGTTAAGACGTAATAGACAGACTGGCTATCGCATCAATTTATATAACTGTTGTTGTCATAACATGTAACAGTTAAACTTAATGATTTTGACTAACAACGTTACACTAAAATGGCACAGCAAATTATGCATGGCTAAAGTTCCTGTTCCTGTTGAAATATGTGTCATCAATACACAGTCTCTAACGCACCACGTCAATGGTACCAGAGCCGCGGGTGGGAGTGGACGTGTCAGCGTGGTACCTGGTGCGGCGGGCAGGGCGCGGCGGCCGAGCGGCAGTCCAGCGGCAGCTCGCACTGCGGCCCGCCGAAGCCGGCGCGGCACTCGCAGCCGTCCGCGCGGCACGTGCCGCCGTTGAGGCAGCCGCGCCCGCACTCCTCGTCCGCGGGCACGTCGCAGCGCGCGCCCGCCCAGCCCGGCTCGCACTCGCACTGGAACCCCTTGGCCTGCAAGACAACGCTAGAGTTGGAACTTACACCAGATCACACGTATCCATGACTTACTATAAATAATAAGCAAACTTCCTCACAATAAAACAAAAAGCACGTGATCTTAATATCCGCGTGTATATTTTGTCGTCTTCGTTTCTCTATTAAAAAGAAATTCAATATATGTAAATGTAATGAATCTCAATAGTAAATGGATTCCTGGCTGGAGGATAGTCGTGAAAGAGATGAATTGTGCGTTAAAAAGGTGCAGTGTTAGACGCATTATAGGAAACACTGAAAAAAAATAATTGCGCCAACCACTAGTAAATTGGAATAACGGCAGCAAAGAATGTGTTACGACGTGTATCAAATACAACCTCCTTCTAAAAGTTAAGTCAATAATATAGAAAAAAATTGTTACCATCAGTATGTGACAAGTTGTTGAGAAATAATAATTGGTGGGTTAACTTCTGAAAAAATTGCGTCTAATGAATTAGTGTAAAGGAAAAATATCGTTGTTATATATATATATATATATATATTTATATATATAGCAAAGAATGTATTGTAGTAGATTATTACTTGATACAATGACTGTTAATTTTTATTATTACGAGTTTCTTTAAACCGTTTTAATAAGTGTATAGTATACGGACGTGGTCGCGGCAGGACACGGCGTGCACGCAGGGCGCGGCCGCGCAGCGCTCCGACAGCGCCTTGCCCGCCGGGCCCAGCTCGCAGTACACGCCTGCACGGACATAAAACATGCATTGCTACTGACGCACTGACAATCGGTACAATTTATCTCGTTTAATTCTTTAACTAAGGCCCCAAAAGACATTTGAGACGTACTGAAGTTGCGAGAAAAGTGAATTAAAAATACATCACTAAAACACGATATACGAATCACATTTGTAAGCATTGAGTTTTTGATAAAAATTAACAATAAACGTTTGAGTGTGAATTCGTCTATCTAACCAACCAAAAATTTGCATCGATTATTACTATGAATTGATAATAGTTTTTAAATATCATGTACGATATTCGGAAAAGTTATCACTTCTAAATATTCAACTCATTTATAGATATACTAAATATAAGACAAAGAATGATATTAAAAATTGATAACACACACATTCCACTGAAATATACTATTACAACATCGATGCCATGACAAAACTAAAAGATTTAGAAGCACATGCATACACTAAACACAATACAAACATCGAGTCATTAACCAAACGGCGTCGCATCAAAAATCACTAATACAAAAGTAATAAATAGATAAATTATTTTGCTGTAATCCGCGGATTATAGCAAAATAATTTATTTATTACTTTTGTATTATGGATCTCCTCAATGTAACGCTTAATTCTATAAATTATACAAATCACTAAATCAATCGGCTAACATTCAGATCACATTAATTCGGCACACAATTTACAAACATATATGAATATTCGACTGAGTTAACTTCGTAAATATTAATTTAATTTTGATTATTTTAAATAGATTAAATTGCTATAAATTTTTAGCTGTTATGAGTATGCATAATTCAATGGAAAGTATCGTCATATATTATTGTATAGAAGGCATCAACTAGGAACAAAATAAAATTTTGAAGTTTAAATATTGACTGTATATATCGCACTATCCGAAGAATAACGTCACATGTCCCATGTATGAGCATGGGAAATGTGACTTTGTTCTTCGGATAAGGCGATATAGGTGTCCAAAAAGCGTCCTATATGAGCCTGTTCCTGGCTTCTCGTCACCCTTCCTACGTTGTAATGACTAATCAAAGTCATATGACGTACCCTCCACTACAGATTATCCTAACCCGTACGGCCTCACAGGATCCCTTAGGATACCGTTCCTCAACGCTAGTAGAGCTTCTACGCTCTACTGTACTTGCTTTAGGGTGCTTTTGCGCCATTGGGTTTAACAGCATATAGTCAGTTCAATAAAAAATGTTGAAATATATGGTTTCGATATCATTAGAGCACCTTTTATCCACAATTTTATAAAAAATAACAATCGCTAGCGACTCCGCCCGCATGGAAAGATTATAACCATAATAAAGTCTCTTGATAACCATAAAAATGGTTAAAATGAGTAAACCCTAAAAACTAGACATATGCTGTCGCAGACTTTTATTTAGAACTTTTAGAGGGGAACAATTTTGTAATACATGATTTTTGAATAACTATCACCGTTTACTCAGTGCATCGCTTTTTTAATTTTACTTTTTTCGTACAATTTTTTATTGCTCCTATTCATCCTAACGTGATGTTATATAGCCTTCGTCAATAAGTGGACTATCTAACAATGAAAGAATCTTCTGAAACTCTTCAACTTTATATATTAGTATAGATGATAAACACTTCGTATTAAAATAATACCAGTTGTTCTACCGTACGGCGCTACGTATGAAATTTAAAACACGTTTAATTTAAATAGGCTAGGCACTAGGCTCTAGGCTCGGCCCACGTCACAACACTTCGGCAACACAAGAGAGCATTCAGCGGCGGCACACTAGGACACATCGCAGGCACATTCACATCACCAGCCACCTGTACCTTACAACTAAACCGGTGGCTCTTCTTAATCCTAAATAGTGTGGTATAAGCGATATAGTACTACAGCTCGCCCGCCCGACGCCGCTCGGCGACCTCTGGGACACGTTCAAACATGTGATTTAGATAGATGACCAATAACAAATATAACACACGCTTAGTATATTAAATTGACCGAATTCAAAATTAGGCTTCATTGAGTTAGATACATTGTAATATTTATTTCATGCCATCTACACATCACACTACGAACTATTATAAAAAGTAGTGTTTTCTTGCTTTCCTAAGTTATGGATCTCTATAACAATGACAAGTTTTGGAGGCAATTTGCACAAAACTTTTTTGAATTAGGTCACTTTAATAGTAAGCATTCAGTATGGTCATATTGATAATTGAATTAAACAAGAATAAAATTATTTTAATATTATGAAAGTATGTAGTGAGTATAGATATACATATATTTATTATTGCAAAAACTCTTGTAGGAAATCAGAATATTGTAGTAACCAAAGCCTTCAAAGCTCTTGGTTTTTTGTTGCGCAATTGCAAAGAATTTAAAAATCCTAAAACAAAAATTGTACTGTACAATGCATTAGTGCGACCATCTTTGGAATACTGCAGTGTAGCATGGAATCCTCATTACAACATTTATATAAATCGCCTAGAGTCGGTTCAGAAAAAATTCCTGTGGCACTTGGCTTATAGTTGTAACCTCGCAAAAAAATATAAGAGCTATGGAAAAAGATTGGAATACTTTGAAGTAGATACTCTGGAAAACCGCCGACATGTAACTGATTGCATCTTTCTCTTTAAACTACTGAGGGGAGCCATCGACTGTTCTTCCCTTCTGAGCCTTATAAGAATTTCTGTTCCTGGTCGATTTCCTCGTGGTGTCACTAAAAAAGTTTTTGCAGAAAATAAAGCCAGAACAAATCTGGGTCAGCACTCTCCAATTAACAGACTGGTCCGCTCTTATAACCGTACTTTAAAAGATTCTCCCGCCGACATTTTCGCAGATCCCATACACATGTTTAAAAAATCTATATCCAACATTTACAGCAGATATTCTCCCCGATAATAATTTCTTAACTTAATTAGATCTTATTCCTTAACACTTGTATATATGTATGTATAATATGTGTTATGTATATGTTTATGTATATTATATAAACTAATCACAAAGTACCTTAATTGTTATTATAGTCTACAATAGAATTAGAAAACTAAATTTGAATGTCCTTGTATTGAATTTCTTAGCTTTATATGATTTGGTCTTTCCTTTATGTTTTTTTTTTATATTTATACTTTGTCAACTGTAATGCTCATGTCGTCACCATCTGTAATTGACGATACATTTAGCTAAAAACTGTCTATATTAATAATGAGTTTATTTAATGTGTATGATGTATTTGTCGTTGATGGTCTTACAAAATAAATAAATAAATAAATATTTACTTATCTACCAACCGCGTTAAATATCTTTCCGAAATTGTAAAGTGGTATTTAAGTTACGTGGGTGTAGAGCAAACCTTGGCAGACGGCAATGACCATGTTTAGAGAACAATAACAACTCTCCCACTTTACACAAGATTGGTATGACTGAATATAGAATATATAATTGATAATTGCAATTTATCACACGCTCTTCGGTGAAGGAATGAAAGCATCGTGAGCAAACCTGCATATCTCAAGAGAATGCTGGAGATATGTGTAACCTACCAATCTGCATTGGAGCAGGGTGGTAGGTCTTAGCTCCAATCCTTCTCTTCTAAAACGGAGGGAGGAGGCCTATGCCCGGCAGTGAGATAGTAACAGGCCGTTACTAGCTGAGTTTCTTGCTGGCACTTATCGGTAGGAGCTTCTAGAGCTTTCCCAACCAGCAGTAGAGTTGACGATTCAAAAGCACTTGTTTACAATTTTACTTGAATAAAGAATGTTTTGAGTTTTTATAATACTGAAGATAAAGATGATTATGAGGATCATAAACATATAGATATATATAGGCGAAGATGTTTATCATACCCTTGTATCCGGGTGCGCAGGTGCAATTGAAGTGGTCGGGCGCGCTGGTGCACGTGCCGCCGTTGAGGCACACGCCCACCTCGCACGCCTTGTCCAGGCTGGTGCAATTGGGCGATAGCCCTGGAGCACCTGTACATTAAACACATTATGTATAGTAAAGTGTTACTTCCCAGGGTTGGACAAACTTCTATTATCTTGTCTATTTTTTGGGCGAAGAATAGGATCTTAGGGCCCTCTCGCTGTTCCAGAAGAAGATATAACATATAAACCATAAATAACCTTGAAAGAGTTAAGATGATTTTTTTATCTAAAATCGAGCCCTAAGTTATAAATAACGATGTTGAAAATACATATCAGCATTAGTATTTTCGAATTGCAATATAATTTTATAGTTTTCTAAGCAATTCGTTAGCTTAAAATATGTAATACAATTTTTTCTTTCAATTACAAAACCTTACCATAAATATGGTATAAGTCAATATAAAATCTCATCAAATAAAAGATAAAAATGAACACAAACAAGGCGATGCGATGTCCGTACATACCGTAGTAGCCGAGGTCGCACACGCACAACACTTGCTTCGACACCATCACACCCGACACCATGGCGGGCATTCCTGAGAATGAGTTAACAAATTTTTACTAATCCAATGCAATGGCAATGAGTAAAATAACATTTCAAACGATTTTAAAAGCAAAATTAAAAGCCGCTATTGGCTGTATGTACAAATTAAAATGATACTTTGTAAATTATTAAGATATTAAGAGCTGTGGATTTTGCAGAAACATAGAGTTGATCATAAATATGAAAAAATATTGTGGCTGTCATATATGTCATTGAGTTGTTGAGAAAGAGTAAATGGGTTGACTTTGGGAAAATTGCTTTTTATTTATTGAACAAGAATAAAGGCTATCGCTGTTTTTATAAAATATAATAAATTTGTGATGCGGTACCTGCACGGCAGTGCGAGTGCGGCGGGCACGCCAGCTCGGCGCAGGCGGCCAGCGTGGTGGGCGCGGCGGGCGTGGTGGGCGGCGGCGTGGCGGGCGCGCACAGCGGCGGCGCCAGGCCGCGCGCGCACACGCAGCGGAAGCCCGCGCCGTTGTTCTCCTCCACGCACGCGCCGCCCACGCCGCACGGGCCCGACGCGCACGCCGACATCTGCACGCACGCACAACATAAAACATAGCTGTACCGACAGCTTCACCCGTATACAAATCAGTGTGTCACAAATTACAAAATTATAAGACGTTTTTAAATAACTTTTACTTTAAATTTTCCAATACTTTTTATTGGTGCTTCTCGCCTATTCAACTTATCGTGACGTTATATAGCCTAAAGCCTTCCTCGATAAATGGACTATCTTACAGTTTCACTTTCAATTCGGTCTAGTAGTTCCTGAAATTACTGCTTTCAAACAATCAAAAAAACAAACTCTTCAGCTTAGCGACTTTAAGTTGAAATGCATGTCAGTTGCGATAAATCGTAAAGACGTAACACTCTCCCCCCACCTGGTGGCAGCGCTCGCCGGTGTAGCCGGGCAGGCAGGCGCACACGAACCCGCCGTACGTGTCGTAACATGCGCCGTGGCCGCACACGCCGCGCTCCTCCTCGCACTCGTTCACGTTCAGCTCGCAGCGCGGGCCCGTGTAACCTACAAAGGCGAAACAAAGATAAGTTTATTCGCTCCAACTTCACACTATACAAAGTGGCATATCAAAGAAAAACTTAAAATATAGACATCGTTTAACATTCTCCTGTTCTCTTTAATGTGGAATCGTCTTGGAATGTTTTTCTCTTCTATTCTCTCCCATCATTCATCAACTCTGGTGCTGCTTATTTTATATGCATGTCATACTTCACTAATCCATTAATTTAGATATAATTTTAATATAAATTTAGTTACTTATCAATCCACATACGTTTCGTCACATGATTTTCATCCCCCCTCATCATATATCCACATCATTTTAATCATGGACTTCTAGTCTTTTTAATAATGGGCGCAACTTTCAGACTTGTTTTTAGACACTCATTTCTTATTTTATCAGATATTGTCACCACGCATCCGCCTTAAAATTTAATATATGAATAAAGAAAAAATATAAAATAAATTTTTAATGTCCAGATTGAGATATCCAGAAACAGGCTTGAATGTTTTGATGTCCCAAATTGTTGAAACCTATTAGCTGTCAACAGTGAATATACCAGTACTAATGCTGATGATCAGAGTTCAGCATAACGACTTCCAGCACCAATAACTTCGAGCTTACCAATTGTTGTAGTTATATAATGTTCAAACATGTCCCTAAAGAACTTTCCATGTGATGTTAATGTTCCCTGTCCGTACCGGTGTTGGTGCAGTCGCAGGTGAAGTTGTTGACGGCGTCGACGCAGCGGCCGCCGTTGAGGCAGGCGCCGCCCGCACTGCCCGCGCCGCCCGCGCACTCGTCCACGTCCGTCTCGCAGTTGCGGCCCGTGTAACCTACGTCACAAACATTTTACTATCTGCATTTGTGTTAGTTAAAAGATAAATGTTTCCGACTCTAAGATCTACGATATAAGAATCCTTGTACAGGGAGAAGTGTGAGATCTATCACGATCAGGGTTTGTATTGAGAAATGCAAAAAGTAAATTTTATGATCAATGTATGGTGTAAATGGTGGTGGTATAAATACCTCACACGAAATAAAATAAAATATTTATTGTTTATCTTCGGAATGTCGGACACGAACACTTTTCACACCTACTTTTATATCTTGACCGGACAGATTATTTTTTTACATCTCGTGAAAAGCGTATAAACATACACGTATGCACTAATCATCGGGAAATTTAATTGTTGCAAAGTTTGGTAGGGTAGTGTAGGTGTGTTTCCGACGAGCAGCGCACTCACCAGGGGGACAGTCACACTCGTACTCGTCGGCGCCGGGCGGCACGCGGCAGCTGCCACTGTTGCGGCACGGCCGCGCCACGCACTGCGGGTCCAGCGACTCCTCCAGCTCGCAGAACGTGCCTGTACGTGCGTGAACGTGTATATAAATATACTGTTTGCACTACTTTGTAATCGGCAAATGTTTCTAAAGAAGCTACCCAGATATAAACATTTACATATTAGGCCATCAACCACTTATGTATACTAATACATAAGTATGAAAAACATACAAATACCGTTACGAAAATGCAAAAATAGATCGTAATATTCGATGCGATGCGATAGAAAGAGCTATGCATAGAGTATATCTGCGTGATCAATTCAAAAATGAGATTCATAAATGGACCAACGGACATAACTCGACCGGGCGCAAACCTAAAGTAACGTGGGCACATATTTTGAAGAAACGCTAGCCGTTTGTATATGTAGGTGGTAAGACCCCACACCGAAAAACGGAGTATAGGCAGGTCCTAGATCGAGTGGGTTGTATACATCTTCACGGGGAGCCACTGGATCCAGGCGCCAGATAGCGTGGAAGTCCTTTGAAGAAACCTACCAACAATGGACGTCCATTTGACGTTCGCTAGGGTTCTGTGTGGGTCTGTGGCTGTGTCGTGTCTGTGCGTACCGTGGTAGTGCGGCGGGCACAGGCAGGTGTAGTCGCCGCGCGCGTCCTCCACGCAGCGCGCGCCGTGCTGGCAGGGGCCCGAGGCGCACGGGTCGCCCGCGTCCACCTCGCAGTTGTTGCCCGTGTAGCGCGCCGTGCAGTGGCACTCGTACCTGACGCACCGCACATTGAAACAATATCATACACGATAATGGTACAAATACATGTCCATGTCATTAACATCATCATCGTCATTCTCTTACACTTATCCCATGCTAGATGCGGTCGGTAAAATATGTCTTCGTCTTCCATTCTCCTCTATCATTCGTCAACTCTGGTGCCACTCCTTTTATATGCATATCATTTTTGACACAATCCATCTATCTTTTAAATACATGCCCGTGTATGTAAAATAAAATAAAGTTACAGCTTAGTACTACTACACAGCTTACGATACGCCACTCCACTCTACTTTTTTGAAGGACAAAATCGCAATAGCCCAAAGAATATGTTTATCCGACTGTCTTTTACGTTTTCTCGATTGTAAGATATATTAGTAGACCAGAACTCTAAAATCACTTTCAGCGTGACCAATGCATCCGAGACATAGGTTACTTTATGCCTATCGCCAGTTTATGTAAGCTAAGTCCGACTCACTTGTCATGTCTAGAGATGCAAGTGCCGTGCCTCAGGCAGGGCTCGTTGTAACAGTGGTCCTTGGGCGGTATCCTGAGCACGTCTTTTCTGTCCTTGCCTGGAATAAAGGAAAAATAATATTGAATTTCGGAACTTTTAGGGATTGATCACTAATTAGTGACCCCAACCCGGAGGTTTCGCTCTCCGGTGTACAGAGCTACTGCTGGCGGGGATGGGGGCAATGTGCGCAACGTTACCTTGTCCCCGCCAACAGCAGCATGGTGGAGCACTGTCAAGCTTTCAGTCGGTAAGTACCCCACTGTGTACCGCTTAATCGGAAGATAATCAGGAAATAATCGTCCACGACAAATACATGAGGAGCATAAGCATTACATAGATTTTCTTTACTCACACATTATAGCATAATAATTGAAGGTGTTTAAGTCTAAAGGGGCTAAATGCCAATTTTACACAAGCACTTGGAGTCATTTGGATATTATTAGTATCATTTCTTTTGACAGTTACTCTCATTTGAGGCAATTTTCGTTATCAGCTTTATTTTACATACATATTGTTAAAAAAGTGAAAGAAAAAAAAGTAGCACATGTACAAAGGCAGACCTATTCCTAAATGGGATCTCTTCTAGTCAACTTTTGAGTAAAAGAAGGAAAAGGACAAGAAGTTAGTTTCAGCTGCCGCTGAGCTATAAATACCGAGCTGCACTCACAGTCGTCGGTGGTGAGCGGGCAGTGCTCGAAGCTAACGCTGCTCTGCAGCACGTGCGCGGCGTGGAACTCCAGCTGCGGGCCCTCGTGCACGCAGCCGCTGAACAGGTTGCCCACCAGCACCACCGCGCCGCCCGCCTCCAGCGCGCCCGGCGACAGCAGCTCGGGGTTCCACGTCACGTTCGATATCACCTGCACGACAACACTTCTGTTACGGCCGCCAGAGGACGGACTCCCGAACGAATTTACGTTAACCAAGAAAAACAAGAAAATATGGACTTGGTATGAGTAACTTAGTGCAATTCCGAATGACGATTACATTATTCTACGAGAATCTAATTCCTTCTTTAACCGAAGCGGCAATAAGGGATGTTCCGGCATAGATGTCAAATACTAATACCAAATACAGTATATAGTGTTTCACACGAGAGGTATAGAAAATGAATATTTTTAGTGCGTATCACCAACGGCTTGCCACCAGCCAATTTATCGACTTGCTACTTAGTTCTTGAGCTCTCTCAAGGTTTGATAAGCATATCTCTAGAATTCTCGTTAAGTTAAGCAGGTCTTATAGCCTTAGACGGTTAATTAACATAAATTGTATGTTTCAGTACTATTTATATCGCTTCGATTATAAAAAATTCATTCCTTAAGTTGACGTATTAATATGTGCACGGTTGTCACCTGCGTGTCCTTGTCGACCTCCAGCAGCAGCGAGGGCGGGTCGGGCCGGTAGCGCAGCGCCACCCAGTGCCAGCGGTTGTCCAGCGTCTCCTTCACCAGCGCCACCTCGCGGTGCAGCTGCGAGGGCCGCGCCCACGACACCACCACCTGCTCGAACAGCGCCGTCACGTACAGCGTGTAGCCCTCGAACCGCTGCGAGAACAGCTCGCCGCCTGCAACCAGAACACTTATGTACACCTACGGCTCAACCACTGCTAGACTTAGTATGTAATTGAGACTAGTTTAACATTGAAGAACTTGCATATTCTTTTTCCCACGCCACCTTTATTTCAACGTAGACGCGGTTTATCAGTTTTATTAATTTCGTGACGAGGTGTCGTAGAAGACGATTAAGGTGAGTTGACGTTGGGCATGCGATGGAAATTCCTAGCCAAATCAAACATGTTATGCCGACCCCACTTAGAGTGGGATAAGGGCAGGAGAATGATGATCTAAACAAAGAAATATTTGGATTAAAATAAGTATTCAAATCACACTACACATATCGTTCTAATAGGAAAAATTAGCTGGGACTGTTCTTTTCCTGTTTTTTTTTTTTCACTTTTTAAAACTACGAATCACGATCCGTTACACAATAACATATATGTGTTACATAAATTTAGCATTATGTATTTTGCTTTTACCAGGAAAAATTAACTTTCGTTTTGATTCATGTCTATTCATAATAATATTTTTAAAATCAATGAAATCGCCTCATTTATTGCAACGTATAATATTTGTCACTTGCTATCAATTAATATTAAAAAATCAACTAATATTACTATCAATGAATATTAAAAACATGGAACAATTTGTACCAGTCAAATTTCATTTGAGTTCTGCGAAAGAAGTGGCATGTGGTATCTTTATTATAATTTAACCATTGGAATTTAATATTAGTGGGATGTAACTAAGGAATATCAAAAGGGGTAGCTTGATAGATTAAGAGTTTTGAACGCATGAGTGTTAATAGTTTTATTTAGTAATTATATAAATAATTAAAACTACACTAGTTCTAAAGATGAAAATTTAAGTGCCGTTGAAGATTCTCCACTTCCTTTTACCATACTTACTTTTGCATAACAAATAAAATCTATATTTTGTTCCCTTATTTAAACTATATGGCGACTGAAATAGCGGTCGGCCGGTGCCACGTGCTCTGGTGAACACGTATCCCACGCAGGCCCACTGTTTATGGGTGGGACGACATACAAGTGTCGTGGCGGGCACGCGACCCGAATAACAATGTGTGGTAAATATTTGATATGGTCACTCGCGGTATACCGTTCACCGAATATATCGAGCGGTCGTGTGGACAAATAAAATGGTAATTTCTAGCGTCCAGCCGTGTTGCGGTCATTTTGGTAACACCAATCCTTGCTTATTATTAAACAATGTCCTCCACCGCGTCCCTCTGTGGGTCTGCTAGTGATAAATTTACTAACTACTGAATGCATTATTTGGTTTTTTATTATGTTAGGTTTTTATACACTTCATTTTAATTGTGACAAATACAACAAAACTTTATAAGAAATAATTATTTTATGGATCACGAACATCTATTAACTAATGAAAATATTATTTTACTATAATCCGCGATCCGCGAAAATATATATAATGCTAAATGTAGAGTGTACTACCGTTCTCATACCTGATACATGCAGAATTTGTAAAAACTCATGCACTATCCGCCACCGATAACATAACAATACACAAGCACTGCACACATTCATCTCCACAATCTCAACAATTGTTTCGCCCCGTAACCGATGCATCGTCAGGTTACAAACTCTGCATGTATCAGGTATGAGAACGAATAGAACACTCACAAGAATAATATGAATAATGCGAATTAGTCAACTTACCGACACACGTTCTGAAGCTGAGCCCGACGAGCTGTTTGAGCGAGAAGGGTGTGGCCAGGCGGATGTAGGAGGAGCCGTTGAAGTAGGCCTCGGGCCGCTCCGAGGGGCCCAGGGGGCCGGCCGCCAGCGAGCCGGGCCACGCTGCTGCCAGGAGCACCAGCCAGCCTGCAGCAAATCACACCATGTATTACCCCGTCCTCACCACCAGTAGTCACCTTTGTACGTGTCCACTTCAAAAATAGGTACAATGGGTATAATAAATTACCGTTAAAAAATAATATGCCATAGCAGATATATTCTATTCCTAAGGGAGGAATATCTCCACCATACATTGTATTTGTATATCTCAAACGGATCAGACAGTGTTTGCAATTAAAGCTGCCAGGCGGCGTGTACTTTTCAATATTTTTTGTCATATTTAAACTAATTTACACAAAACTTTACTTATACGCTAATTCATAATAGATAATTGATTGAAATTTATTTATTTATTTATTAAAATAGGAAGCCAACAGTGTACGGGGTATACAATATAACATTTAAATTTTTAACATTTCTTCAATTTTAGTATTGCTACCCCGTACATCACACTTATAGGCTAACTTAACATGTTATTATAAAAAATTAAGAACAGTGCTTAAAAAGGTAAATTTGGAAAGAAAAGAAAATAACTTAATTATTACATAAACGAAACATACAAAATACTACTACTAACTACTAAAAAAAAAAAACATAAATTTATATAATTTTGGAATTTTAAAATTGAACCTGTCTTTACTTATTATGAAAATATTTTTTTATCTTGAATTTAAATTTATTGCCAGAGTCTCTAAATATATCAATATTAGCTTCTTTAAAAACGCTATTGTACAATTTAACACTCCTATACATAGGAGATGCCGTGCCTATATTTGTTTTACAAAATCTAGCTTTAAATGTTTGTTTATTTTTAACTTGAGGTCTTGCATTACATCTCGGTACTGACAGTGAAACCTTTGCTAATAATTTTGGACAGTCTATATCTCCATTAATTAATTTATGTAAGAAAAGAAGATCAATCATTTGTCTACGATTAGATAGTGAAAGAGTATTGTAGGCATTCAAAAAATCTTTATATCTTTCAGTATCATTTAACTTATCCTTATAACCTAAAAAACGTAAGAACTTTTTCTGGATCCTCTCTATTCTGTCTTTGTGGGTTTGGTAATATGGATTCCAAACAATAGAACAGTATTCTAGCTTGTTTCGTATCAAGGTATTAAATAAAACGAGCCTAGTAGATGATTTTTTAAATTCTCTTGTAGTCCTAATAATAAAACCTAAAGTTTTTAAAGATCTTCTAATTAAGTCATCTATGTGGGGTATAAAGGTTAGCTTATGATCTAATATGACACCAAGGTCGTTAATTTCCTTAACCCTCGCCAATAGAATGCCGTTTATGGTATATAAAAATTCAATGTTAAATACTTTTCTGCTGAATATGATACTATAACACTTTTGATGGTTTAATTTTAAATTATTATTATCACACCATACTGATAGTCTATCTAAATCCTGTTGTATAAGTAATGGATCGTTAACATTGTTTATTTTCTTATATAATTTAAGGTCATCGGCATAAAGTTCAAAATTACAATATTGAAAACAGTTTTTAATGTCATTGATAAATATTCCAAATAAAAGTGGTCCAAGATTGGAGCCTTGTGGCACTCCAGATGTTGCCACAAAGGTGTCTGATTGATACCCACCAATAACTACCTTTAATTCTCGATTTCCCAAATATGAGGTTAAATGAAATGATGAAACCGATTAAAATTCCTTCATTTATTTTTGCGTTTATTGCGATAGACAAAAGAGCTTTGTTTTAGGTATGAGAATATAACCTAATTTTATACTACATAATATTATTCCACATAATATTTTTAAAGAGTTACTAATATTGTGGTGTGTAACGACAACAGAGTGTGCTTCTTACATGTAACACATAGATTATCTTGAGTCCCGGATTAGTGTAAATATATGTGTAAATATATACAATATAAATAACATTTGCAACGTGGGTATAATCGTACGATGCAACGAGTGCATAATCTCATTTTCATCTAACATCATTCGATTTGCAGTCTCGATAAAACGAACCAGCCAGACGCGGAGCGCGGCTGACGCGGGCCCCAGTTAATTGAGTTAGTATCGAGCGGTCACGGGATCGATCCCAGACTGGTCCATTAGCAGACGAAAGCTTCCATTCAGTGGAAGGAAAGTATGGGTTCGCAGCACGCGAAAGCCGGCGAAACTCACCACTACATATGGGAATCGCGCGACCGCGATGTTAAGATTGCATTGTTCGCGACATGCAACTTAAAAGTATAGAAATTTCCCTACAGCTTTCTTATCAAATCAAATGAAAATAAATATTTCTTAAACTTGTAAACACGCGTATAGTCACTAGTTTGATGCGTTAATCTCAGCAACAGCAACAAAAACAGCAACAAAAAATTATTACGACATTATACGTCTAGCTTTTATGGTTAACCCACGTTAACCATTTTTATGTTTATCTAAATACTATATTACGGTTTTAATCCTTCCACGTGAGCGGAGGTGCTGGCGATTGCTAGTAGATAATAAAATTTGCATGTCAGTTATATGACTAAACCTGTTGTTACTACTACTACTACTTGTTACACCTTTATTACCATGTTTTCTGCAAATAAAATTATTTGAATTTGAAAATTCTAGTCATTCATTAAAGGAGTACTTAATACGTCAATGAGGCGATGCATGGCGGCAACACGACCAGCATCCTAAGGTGGCAGCACGTACGGACGGTCAAGTCACGTTTCGCCATCTTGTGCGCTTCCTTTTCCTCTACAACACCGGCGTGCCAGCGACTGTATTTTATTATTATTTTTTATTTACATATATATGACGCATTGGTTTTTTCTTAATAACCTATTACTAACTGGCCTATTCACCAAAGTTAACGTAATATTATACGTACAAACATACATAAAAAACAAACCTTGTAGTAAACGAACTAAGCATTTAGTCTTATTTAATTATTGCTACTCAAAAAGAAAACAAAAGCACAAAATTACCATACTAATATTATAAATGCGAAAATCTGTCTGATACGATTCCAGAACCTCCGACCAATTTTGATGAAAATTAGCACAATTAAAGGTACACACACCGTTGTAACATATAAGAATAAGAAATTCTGATTGCTCGTTCGGGAACAAGGAAAACAACACATATTGCACTATCGAGGGTATTTAATCGCTTAGGTTGGCGCAAACAGAGACAGATGAGTACATCTGACACTTGCAACTCAATGATGCATCAACGCAAGGTTCTTGTACCTGATACAAAATCATTCTACAAAACTACCTCGTGTCGAATAAGTCACCCACGATTACCAACCCGCATGCAAGGCGTAGTGTTTATTACCAAAAACTTGAATATTACAAAAAAATGTACAGACTTATGTCTCGCAGCAGTCAAACCGTTAAAATAGCAAAAAATAAAATCAGTTAATTCTGTGGGTATTAATTATTTTGGTACAAATACCAAAATACAAAATGCACGAAATCAGTAAATGAGGTATTTAACTCAATTCGTCTTGCATTGGTCAAGTCTCGGAAGTATTGTTTGCAGGTACGATGCGTATAATACATGCATCAGGTATGTATACTTGCGATTATTTAAGGTAAATTCCTTTGAAAATAACGCCTTAAGAATGGATTCAATCAATAACTTAAGTAATAAAAATTTTACATATCGTTTTATATCTCTCCGTGAAGGTCGCATCTTTTGAGGAAAATATTTAATAGCGTTTTGGTAAATTACGCTCTTGTTGTTTACACTTCAAATTTCCGAAACATACCTAATCATTCATATCATTTAGGTATCAACAAACATAAACATTTAGGTTAGCTAAATGAAAGCGGACAGGAAATTTAATATAACCAGCTGAACCGGACCGAGCAGGTTGAAACTTAGTCGGGAATTTCCCATTACATTGAAAACTTTGAAATTAAACATAAATAAAACATCGTTATAAAAAACAAAAATTAAATTACTCCACAAATTACTTTTGCAGTTACACGGACATACTCGTAAAAATGCGGAAGCCGCTTTATTTATGCTAGTGTTCTATAAATCAGGGCTTCTTAAACTTTTTTATATAGCGACCCCCTTCAAGCTTAGGAAATCTTAAACGACCCCCTCCTCCATATAAATATTTTTCAAAAAATAGTTATAATAAAACTACAAAAGTATTTTGTATGATTTTTATTTGTATTTATATTTGTACGTAGTGTGTATACTAATTTTAAAATTTTAATTACTAATTTTGTAGTTGTATCAATAATGATTGAAAAGTATCAGATCTTTGCGACGCCCCTTTCAGTAGTCTCGCGACCCCTCTGGGGGTCGCGACTCACAGTTTAAGAAGCCCTGCTATAAATGGTCGATATTCGACCATGATTCATCATTACTGAAAAAGCCTTAAAATACCTTAAATCATAATTATGATTATGTTTCAATTTCAGAAAGACTATACAAGACTATACTAAACACATAATATTATTCTCTTCTCAAACTGACCACAGATTTTAACCATAAACAAAAGAATTTATACAATTTCATAGTACAAAAAATATAGAATGATTTTGCTAGCAAAAGTAATTAATTGAGTAAATAAAAAGTACTTAATTGAGACTATTTTTAAATTCAGTCAGACAGACTTACGGATAGTGCCGTGTGGAATCCGGCTCAGTAGAATAGAACACCCTCATATCTTACCGAGGTGTCGTAAAAGGCGACTAAGGTGAGTTGACGTCAGGCAGGCGGCCGGTCGTAAAACAACTAGCTAAATCAAGCAATAACGTGTTTAAAACACGTTCCGACCCCACTCAGAGTAAGATAAGGGCAGAAGAAAGAATGATGATGATAGACTTAGGAATAGACAAAATAGCAATGCTTTGTGAAGCCTGCAGTAGAATCAACCAAGTCTTTAAGACGCGAACTAGTGCTGCAGAATAGCCTTCATTGCGTAGAGATAAACGGGCTTCGGCCGTCGTTATTGTTGTTTGAACAATGGTCGATTACGGGGATTACGGGTACAGCGAGGCCAAGCTCCACTGTTGCGGTGTGACGGATCGGCGTACGGTTCAGATCATCACACCATATCCGACTTTCTAAACCGCTAAGTTATACGCACTCGCAATCAGTTATTGCAATGAAAATCAAAAACAGACAAATATTTTCTATTAAATCATCATTTCATTAGAGCGTATCTAAGGATATAAATAACCAATTTAAAGGACAATGTATACATTAATACATTAGTAAAAACTTTGTACCCATTTTTACGCTACGCGGAATCCTACAATTTAAAAAAAAGTATAAATCATTATCCTCCTGCCCTTATCCCTTACCCTGTCCCTATCCTATTCCCTTTCTATTGTCACAATATTTGGCTTCGTATTTTACGACCGGTCGCCTGGCTGACGTCATTTACTTTAATCGTATTTAACGACACCAAAGTAAGAAATGAGGGTGGTCTATTCAGCCAGATACCATACGGCGTGTCGACTTACCTTAGTCGCCTTTTACAACACCTTGGTAAGATATGGGGGTGGTTTATTTTATTTAGCCGGATACCACACGTAAAAATATTTAAAAAAAAAATTGAAATAATAAAAAAAATCGTTACACACTTCACTTTGGAACAGAGAAGTGCATTCACTTCACATCTGGTAATGTTATGGCGATGTCTCCACGGAAATTGATCAATCTCTAATCAGTATTTCTACATCGGTAAAACGTTAACTCGTAGCTAACTTTTACTGCCGGGTTCACCGCAGTGACGTCATTCTCTATGAACCTGATATCTTGTATATTAATGACGCGTACAGCGCGATCTGGGTTAATCCCAGCGCACTCTGCACTTTTAGTTATTCTCTAAGCCAGGGTAAACATCCCCTAAATATAAATAGGGCCTCCTTTCCCCCCGTCTCACCACCCTTTCCACATAAATTTAACACTGATCTCACTCGTCTCTTGAAACTCAGTTCAGAACGACTCGTTCTTCTCTAAGTTAGTACTTCATCATCGTATTCCTACTAATATTATAAATGCAAAAGTTTCTGAGTATTGATGTATGTTTGTTACTCTTTCACAGCGAATCCACTTAGGGTAACTCCCTTTCTAAACAACGCCTTAAAAGTGGATACAATCAATTACTTAAGAAATAAAAATTTTGCATATCGTGAAGGTCGCATATTTTGAGGAAAATATTTAATAGCGTCTTGGTAAATTACGCTGTCGTTGTTAACATTTCAAATTTTCTAAAAAAAACATACCTAATCTAACCTAAATGAAAGCGGACGGAAAATTTAGTATAACCAGCTAAACCGGACCAGGCTGGTTAAAACTTAAGTCTGGAATTTCCCACTACTTATAGAACATCTAAATTAAAAATATAAAGAAATATTACAGACATACTCTTTTAGAATATTAGTATGGCTAAGACGAGCACGCCCCAATAAATTGAAGAGTCGTCATTTGTTGGTGAACGGACGACCACCAGATTTTATAATACGTATACTAAGAAATGTGTAAACTTTCAAACTTTCTTCAAAACACTCATCTTTAGAATGTTAAACAAAAGAAAGTTAACTGTGTCTAATTACCTACCAAGTTCAAGATTTTAGTCTCAAATAACGACGAGCGAGTGATTTGGTTAGTTCAATCGCTCGATTGTTATTGTGGCAATTAACCCGTCTTTAGCTTAACCCGTCTTTAGCTCTGCGGCCCGTAGGTTCGGAAATGGCTCGAACGATTTTCATTAAACTTAGTATGCAGGGGGTTTCGGGGGCGATAACTCGATCTAGCTAGGTTTCAGTTAAAAAAAAATGTTATTTTATTACTGTTTCAGACATCGGCTAACTGAACTGTCATTTGTCAAGTTTTAATAACTCAGTGGGACACTCGGGCGGTGCGAATTATAAACCCCAGTTCGAATCCAGGTATCACACATCCTTTTTTTTAATATTGCATCTTTTTTATATCTTCTAAAAAAAAATATCGAGCCGGTACTTTAGTATAAACTAGTATGTACAGAACGCTGCGTGTCCCAATCGTGTCCCAATCGCAACTAAATTTTACAGGAAATCCGCTAATTCTAAAGATTGTCTGAAATTTCAATTAAAAATGGGTTCAGCCGTTTCGTAGTCTATAGGAGACATACAGGCAAACATTCATTTTTATATATAAGAAAATGCAAATCAGTAAGTTTTATTGTCTTCAATTGTATTATACTTACGAGTATCATTTACCCACGGGTTGTTTACATGTAAACATCCAAGAGGACCGTTTTATAAACCGTTAATGGCTGGGTTGTTGCCAACAACAGTCAGGTCAGTATCGAAAGCAGTTTCTACTAATATTATAAATGCGAAAGTCAGTCTGTCAAGAAGAATGATTGCTTTTCTTTCGGAAACAGGGGAAAATATATATATATTGCACTGCTGATATTACTTAAACGCTTAAGTTAGCGCGAACGATGTTGCGGGTACCAATAGTTATATATATATATTAATATACCTGTATCTGTTCGATAAATTGTGGACATAGCATCTTAACTTCACATTATGGGCAAACTTATTTCATCTTTTGAATTTTTAACTTTGACGTATGCAATTAATACAAGTTTAAAAGTGTTTATAATCATTATATCTAAATTTATAGTTAGACAGTTACTCGCAGACCCAGTGGCGGAACCGGTTTGAAGTTATCAGGAGTCCGTTCGTGTAGTAAGAGCGTTGAAGCAATGCGCGTGCGCATAGCGGCACAGTGACGTCAGGGGGCCTGACTCACGCGGGGCCTCGCCCTCCCAAAGCTCTTAGAACCAGGTGCAAGACGATGACTCAGGGGTCCATAGCTCATTAATGTAATCTTTACCCAGAAATTGTAATTATGACAGTGGCCTTTTTACAAACAACTTTGAAGTACTTCCTAATATCTGATTATAAAGTGGTCTCTACAGAAACCAGATGGACTGTTTTTGTCTCGGGTTTAGTTTTTGGTTTATGGTATTGAGTATATATTTAATTTATTTATTATCTATTATTATTTTTGTCAATATTTAATAATTGAGTTGCTGTGCTATGTTGTTTCATTCTAAAAAAATACGTAATTACTATTTTCGAATCTATCAGAATTTGTGATATAGATATTTCAAATGGTGTTGCAGCACTGAATACAGAGTACAGTACATATTATAGTACTTATAAGCATACCCAATACAAACGATGTTACTATAACTTGTTTATAAATACATATGTCCATACACGGGTAACTCTGAAGAATGTTTAACTAATTACATGGCCATTCAATACTATGCTTCTTAATTTAGCGTAACAATAATTTATAGAGTTAGGCGTTACTTTGCGGTGATCCATAACACAAAAGTAATAATGACATTATTTTGCTATAATCCGCAGGTAAGTTAATTAACAAAATCGCGTATTATAGAAAAATAATTTAATTATTACTTTTGTTAAAATAAGAACTTAAGATGATTGATCAAACTTTGTTTTTATTTTGTAATGCAAATGCAATACAAATTAGGTTAGCATTGATATAATTTAATATCTTGGGAGGGTTATTTTTTTAATTTTATTTCTATAAATATATTAAAAGGAACTATAAGGGCTGCGTCTTGGAATTATTCAGTATCGGATATCCTTTTTAACAAGTAGAATTAAGAGGGGAAAATAAAGGTACGCTAAAAATCGTACAAACTCCTTCTCTTTCCATCATCCCACCATCATATCAACAGGAGCAAAGACAATCAGCACTTTGCTTGCATGCATGCTTTCTTTTCGTATCCGATCAAAACATACAGAACATGAATGAGGGTATTTGAACACTTAAAATTGACGCCGAAGTAAGTTAAGTTTAGTGGTAGTTTTGTAACCGACCAATAAAAATATTAGCCGAGCAAAGTCTATAAACGTGATTCTTCCATCCTACGTGACATTGGCGAAGTAAATAGTGTCATTTGACACTCCTGGAAGCCATAAATTGAAGAATTGAATTGGTAGTTTTGGGGTTCGTAGGGTTACTAACCTTGCAAGTGTACGAAATCAGAATGGTTGTTCTACCTACAAATTAGCTCAACATATTTTCAAAAAGTTTACAGCAAAATTATTTTTATCTACTTTTATAAATTAGGAAACCAGCCGGTTAAGTATATTCAACTAGTTTTTACCGTTGTTTAAGTTAAATTACGTGTTAACTACACCGAGCCAATGACTTTTTTTATCAAACTTGGTTAAATGTTAAATACAATGAAAAAGATTATCTAAAAATAATAGAAAACCTACTAGTTCAAGGAGATATAAAAAAAACTCTAGCGCAACTTTGTTAAAAAGAACTTGTTTAACAACATTCAATAGGTGTTCAAGTTAATATAAACTATAAATCCAAAATAAAATAAACTTTGAACTATATCCGTACTAATATTAAAGTGCGAAAGTATGTTTGTTTATCTTTTCTTGCACGAATCGCAATTTTTTTATAATAGAAATCGCAAACGTTCCCCTTTTTCGGCTATTATATGACCTTGTTATGTGAGATGGTTCCAAATTTAGTTATCTTTATGCAAGAAAGCGATAGAACACATGCGATCCATCTTAGCTCCTAAAAGTTAGATTATAAATTAAATCATGTACTATCAACTCATGCATGAGCATTTAAAGCTTAAACAGAATTTGCTCAACCTGAATCTAATTAACCTAGAAAATGAGAATATACAGATCTAAATTGCCATCATTATATTTGCCTAAAATAGTCAAAAGACCTTTTGCCGCTGCGTCACATTTGACGTGATCCTTATTTGATTGAGTTTCCAAGACGCATTAAATATAAAATAACAAAATAAAAGTCGCACCGATTGAGGGGATATAATCCTTTAGTTTAGGTTTACTATTATACGAAAAAATCATGCGTATTGATATTTATTTCGCACTTTTCAATTGAGGAAAATAGGATGAGGAAACCTGAATTTCTCCGGAGGTAAATATAGGGATAGGTTTAATCCATTTATTTAGTCCGATGCACTCAATTTTTTATACATTTGTTATTAATTATCGACACAAAATTTATATTAAATCCCCACTGCGATATCGCCGCATGAAGAGCTCATGAATAAGGTCCCCGAATGTGCCTAAGAGTATTCCTGCTCACCCGATAGAATAAGAAGTGAATTTAGCCGGTTTCTATTCAAATACCATATAATAATATAGAACATGCTAAAGCGAGCGAATAAAGCGTGGACCGCCTAAATCATATGGGTTTTTTTGGTTAGCAAAAGTGATGTGTATTTTCCGTTCGATGAACGACCACTCGTAGCGGTGTGATAACACCGCCCAATTCTCACTTTCAACTGGAAGTGGAACGTATCATTGTAATACAGAAGATCTTTCAAGTGAAAGCTTAACACCTTTTCACCGACATGTCGACTACTTACAGTCATACCACCAGTCCTCAACTACAGATTTCCCTAACTCGTAGGTATGAGCTCAATGGAGGCCCTTAACACGACGTTCTCTGACGCTAATAGAGATTCAGTGCTCCACGGTACCCGAGACTTCGTAAACATAAAATTAAATATAACAACTACCCTTAATGATGTATTTAACGTTCCTGAACGTTAAATGTACAATTTCATCTATATTGCTACACTGAATTAGCCGTGAAACTATAACAAGCAGGCGAACACAAGGTACTTTCACATTAAAATATAATATTAGTATAGTAAGTAAGTATAGTAATAGATTTTGACACAAATTGTTGTATAAGTATTTTGACATAACGAGAAAAAGAAAAGGCAGTTCCTATTTTATTCAGTGAAACGTATGGTTCAAAGCCTGTCTTCATATATCGGAATTGACATTATATTCAAGATTATTTATAAGGCTTTTCGCAGATTTACAATATGAAGCATTATTTTGCTATAATCCGCGATAGTAGATAATTTACAGGTGTGATTTGATTTTAGGCTAGATTTTTAGATCAGATTAGATTTTTATCGCGGATTGTAAAATGATGATGACGATGATTATCATTTTACTTTTGCTATTACAACATCATTATGAGAACGGTATAAGATAACTTAAAAAAAACTCAAAACCGTACATACAGCGTTACAAAACCGACACGAACAATGTTGTTATCGTCAAGTGAAATCAACGTCTGGAAAATAACTGTATAGTTAAACTCAGGTAGGTTAGGTAGCATCACCGAGTGCAGTTAGCATTTTAGTCAGCAGCGCCGGGTGAACACACCGCAACGCGGCACTGCTTTTCATATTGACATTATACTGTTAACTGTAATGGGTTTAACAGGGACACCTTTTGAGACGGACGACCGCAGAAGCATCGTCTAGGTTGTGAAGGGTAGAGCGCGAAACTCTACTAGCGTCAGAAATGGAACCCCAAGGTTGCCACTTATGAGCCCAAACCACTTAGGTCGACGTGTAGTGTTTATAGTGTGTGTGTGTGTGTGTAATGTAAACAAAAAAAAATATGTTTTTTTTTTTGGACGCCTATATTTTCGGTGTGTCTACCTAACTAAAGTGTAGCCCGGTATTATAAGTGGGTTCCGGTGAATCTCAGCTTTTTCAAAAAGAGCTTACATCGAAGAGCTGTGGAGGGTTGATTGAGGTCTCTATGGAAGAGGTAATCTCACTGGCTGTTAACATAATCGGTTCTGTAGCCGTTGGAACATGAGCAATATGACTTTTTTTGATAACTGAGTTGGTTCTCATTAGTTAACTGATTCAAATAGCGCCTCTTTTCTTCTCTTTACAACAATACTTCTCCCCCCTCCACAAATCTCTTACATATTCCACAACTCTTCAAGTCACACGTCACGACCTGTTATTCCCTCCTTTTTCTTTCGTTACAATATATTGTAAAGACTGGCCGTATAAATAAATAAACAATGCACACATTGGCTACGCAATATGTTTATATGAGAATGAGCAATCCGGTGTATCTAGACATCAAATTAAATCAATAAACAAGACAAATCGCTTCAAACACTCACAAAAAGTACCTAAAAATACTTCATTCGATTGAAGAATAATTACTTTGGTACACGATCTAGCTGTGTTTTGATTCAGGACCCAAACAAAAAATAAAACAGAGCTCAGTATCTTAAAAGCGTTTGCATCAATTACAATAATTTTAGGTAAAGTTACGTCTGTACTTGTTCGTCAAGATTATCTCTTAATAGTTATTTATTTATCAATCCACATAAAAAGCGAATCGTCACACTGTAACTAAAATGTTGTGATCTTCTATAATTGGTTCTACATAATTATTTTAATCTATATAAGATATTTGTTGGTTTATTTAATATGTAATGCTGTTGGAGATACAAATAAATAAATAAATCGTCGGTGGGAGGCTCCAAAAACCCGTTTATGTATAAAACGGAAGTAACCTATTACAAAATAAATGAGTCATAAGTCAATATCTTGTCATTACTAATCATTATGTTTAATATTCATTTTATGTAAAATTTAGTAATGTACGGCAGGAAAAATCAGTCTCGTTAAATTACGTTACTACCTACTCTGTATTTTGATATTTCGTCGAATTTTAAGCGAAAAATCTAATGTTGGATTATTTATTGGCATTTGGAAATCTGAAGCACTTTATAATGGAAGGGAGATGCTTTTCTATTTGGATAGATTGGATGAATGCAAAAACATCGTCGGGGGAAAAATAGAGCAAGTCCGTTACTAGTGTCCTCAAGAGGGTGCCTCCAGTAAGACCACCCTCGGCTTGTAGCGTCGTGTTATGGATTGTAACATATTGACCTTTAAAAAGTTTGTAAGTGTGACGACCGCGACTATACATTATCTTGCAAATTGCAGTAAGTCTAGTTGACAACAAGCCTACCTTGGACTTATCAAGAGATGCACACTCGTCTTTGTAATTCCACGTCTGCACGCAAATGATGCATAATTTCATGTAAAATTGCTATTCAAATCATCAATACAATACCTTATTGCGTAACTACACTACGCTTACTTATAGAAGCAACGGTAAATATCCTACCTTAAAACTCTCCACTTTACAACCGATAAAACTTAATGAGTAGTAGCAGTTCCATATTGATCTTACCGAGAAGCACCAAGCAAGAAACATTGAGGCCAATCTATTAAACATTTTTAATTTACATTTTTAAGCTACAGACTTGTAGGAAGCCGGAAGGATTATGAAATCCAAGTATTTTTATCGTTTATATAATCTTCAACTGTTTTATATGTTTCACGTAAATAAAACGTATTCGTTCAACCTAACTTCTTAGTGTAGTATTTTTATTTATTGACTCAATCCAACGACGTTGATAAATTTATATGTAATTTTAGCGTTGGAAACAGTCAAATCATCATCTTCCTGCCCTTATCCCACTCTAAGTGGGGTCGGCACAACATGTTATAAACATGCTGTCACATGATTTGGCTGCGTTTTTACGACCGGCCGCCTGCCTGACGTCAACTTAGCTCTGTCGTATTTTACGACACCTCGGTAAGAAAGAGGGTGGTCTATTTTACTAAACCGGATACCACACGGTGGGTCAATTTACCTTAGTCGCCTTTTACGACACCTCGGTAAGAAAGGAGGGTGGTACTATTCTATCAAGCCGGATACCACACGGCGTCGTTGGAAACAGTCAAATGTCAATTGGTTTTTTTTTAAGTTGTAATACTGGAAATGGAGTATCTAAGTAAGATGATTAAATAGTTATGGCTGCCATACTGTAGTGAGGCTCGTTCTGAACGAAAATTTAAGTAGGTAATAGATACTGTCAAATAATTCTTGATATAGGCGGTCGGTGCATTTTGTGTTCCCGATGCATCGATTAGCGGGGGAGGGGCCACTTTTAGAGAGGGCCTGACCCGAAGGTGCCACTCTCCGGGGTTCTGTACCCCGGTGCCCATCGCTGCTGGTGGGGATGGGGGCAATGTGTTCAACGTTACGTTGTCCATGCGGCCAGCAGCGTGGTGGAGCACTGTCAAGTTTTAGTAGGTGAGAGCTCCCTCATCGCTCATTTCCGTCGGACGGTGACGAGCCGTAATGGGGTTCTCTAACAAAAAAGTCTCGTTGGATCGTTCCTGACCAGACGAGGGTTATTTCATTAGTTATGTATTAGATAGCTGCGTTATTACAATATATTGGTTGGGTAGGTCCGTGCCGTGCCCACATGTGTGCCCTTTTTTCTTCTAACGCAACATTCGTGTTTTTAAATTCTCGAGTGGTAACAAGTCCCATTTTTTACTAACCACTTAACTTTCTTACTTTACGTGATCCAGCCTAACATAATTTTTCAGTAACAAGGACTTACATCTTCACACGGTCGCCTATGCACCACTTATAATATTCGATAAGTGGAGTAACTATTTAAAAAATGTGACTATATAATGTGATAATAAGTGGTGTCATATTTAAGATATTTTTAAACTAAACCAAAAGTTGCTAATTTTTAACTAATTCATACCAAATTTTTCCAACAAAACTAACACAATATTCACAAATTAGTGTCGAAACCTAATATGTACAACTTGAATATACAGTATAAACTAAATTCTGCTGACGAATTTGTCTGTGTCGACTTTTAAGAGTGAAAAATGTAATATTGCCGGTACCTACTTATAGTTTTGAACGAACATCATATCGATCCTAACAATACCACTGTCAGGCATTAAAATAGCGATGGGCGCGGCACATAGTTCGTATGTGCATTGGTCTCTTCATATGCCTTATCCACTAGTTAAAGTACTATTACTATAAAAATCTAACCCGAGTGTGCTCATAACAGTTCAAGCCCTGGCCGTGAGTGTTCCACACCAGCTTTCGCACAGCTGATTGGATTCGAGTTGCGCAACTAAAGGCCGCTCAATGAAACCATATAAAATCATAACTAGACGAACGAATACATATGGTATTTAAATCGGTTCAGTTTGTTTGATTGCCAGAACATCAAACTGCCCTGATGCGCCCCAAACAAATCCTTTCATGTGAAAGACGCATCCAGCCGCACGACGATTTAGTTTCTATTCAACCTCAGCAGCAGGTTGCTTTGCAAAGCCATGTAAATTGCTTATATATATCGTACCCGAGTCGTTTGTCTAGGAACCTCGGCGCCATGGTGCCATGGTCTAGTGGGATTCAATGACGCAGATTTCAAAACATTCTATTAGGACTTTCAACAGGACCTTTGTCCCTTTTGGTTGTGTTCGAACTTGTGATGACGTACTTTTGTAGAATGTAACGTACCTGTACCTAACCTGTAGTATCCTGTGCCAATGGCGGCATCTGATAAATACACGCCATCACCATCACCAAACCAGTCAGCACACGACCTAGTTATCAAGACATATAACAGTCACTCGAGTTTCGGCAAAGAACCTAGCTTTCTGACAGTCTACACCGCATTTTATATAGGTTTATTATTAAACTACAGTGACTGCAAGATGTTTTATGTTTTCCGTATCAAAATAATAACTCGTCCATTCCTTTCCTTTTGCTGTAGCAACGTTTTCTGTAACTCACTCGATTTCATCTTATCTCGATAGAATAGAAGGAGTTGAAATTCGATCACCCTATGCCAACACGGAAACAACTGGACGGTCTGTGGTTCATTGCGACGGTATACCATTGGAATCATATTCGATCGTGTACTGATACTTTTACAACGAGACAATCCACTCGATGAATCAGTTGCGTAAGGGCATGTCTCAATTACCTTCGGCCCGATCGAGACAATAGAGCGTGCGTAACGATTGTTTATTGCAAAAACTAAGCCGGCACAATACGCGTGTCATATCGGATGCTTTCGGCAATTATTGCACATTGGCTATTTTTAATGAAACAACATTGCGTATAAAACAGTTGACCCAGATTATATAGTTTGAAAAGAAAATGCCAGAAATTTCGAGAGATATTAAGATTATTACCTTACCACCAAAAAGCGTGTGATTGAGCAAAAGTCGCATGTCTATAAGATTTGTTCAATGGAAATCCGTTTTCTTCAACATTTTTGGTTTTGGGTACAGTTTAAAGTAATCTAATAAGTAAATACAAAGTCACCTATAAATGGGAGGTCACGCCCATGTGCCTAATTGATATTTATAATTCACCTTTTTTTAAATTCATTTTTTACTTGACGCGCTATTCGTAGCAGCGTCGTGTGTCTACACTACAATCCCTCTTTCCGTGGACACAGAAGAGGCTTTTGCCCAGCTGTGATATTGTAACAAGACGACATTTTACTTTTATATATCATAAATACCAGAGGTATAACAATAATAAGAGAGGATTGATGCATGAATAATGTTCCAAATAATAAATTGTAATATAAAACATACTTTATCATTACATATCTAATTATGTTAAGTAAATTAAACAAAATAAATATTAACTTTAATGTTAATTTCAAAAGTTTTTACTTGCAAAACAGACACTGCAATCACGAAGTATGCGGCTGAAATATTACTCTAATATAGGAAATGAGTTTAATTAATTACTAAGGTTTTACTTTTATTAATTAAATTTACAATATTAAAGTTTATATCCATAATTATAATACTAATGCGAAAGTGAGTCTGCAAACGATATGGAAATGTTAGGTATGTTGGTATTACTATCAAATACTATTTCCGTTAGCGCTTTTGTTGATATTACTGGAAAAGTAAAATTTACGCCAAACGTTTTATTAAATTGAATGAACGCTGTAAACGATTCAAGCTGGAGCAACGGACAAATTTTATAATTTTTATAATTTATAAACTAGCTGTGCCAGCGACTTCGCTTGCGTGGAAATCAGAGCATATCAGTACATTTTGACCATAAAAGTTATTGGGAGTTAACCATAAGAGATAGAGACATGCTGTCGCGGACGTTTTGTAGAATTTTTATAGATCTATAATTCTTTAGTACATTACTTTACTGTATCTCTGCTGGTTTATGAGGCACAGGCGAGTAAAGTTGCCAGCAGGCGAATTTTCTAACCGCGCGACATCTTTATCGCAATTTATATAACATGTTAATGAACTATTAACCTAAACATCCAGAAGAATCGCCTCAACCTTTTAGTATAAAATCGTAAAAAATCGGTTCAGTACATTTTGAGAAATATAATCACATATAGATCGACAGCATTCGGGGACTCTGTGTTATAATAAGTATAGATATTGAAATAAAGAGTGAGAAACAATTGGAGTCAAGCGGGTAGGTTAGTGGGCGAGTCGACTTATCGACTCTTAATAACTTTGCCATTCTAAATTAAGTGCGTATATTTTTTACACTAGATCGTGATCACAAATTTAAAGCTATTGATTAACCGACTTGAATCTGTTGACGCAGTAGATTTTTTGCTGAATTATTACACTTAAGTGTTACAGGCGTATTTTAATGACAAAATAGATTAACGTTTCGTATTTAACAGAGCAATTCAAATCATTGATGCTTAAGCAGCGTTTAAATGCACCTCAGTGTCCAGGTAAAGTGCATGACACCTGCATTTTTTAGGCTCAAAACAAGAACTGCTTTTCTACTGTATGAATTCTTTTTTTTCTGAATGTATTTCATGACATCAAAAGCAAGGTGATAAATTTTGTAATATTATGCAATAGAAATTTTAGATAGACTTTATATTTGTTGATGAGATTATGACATAGTACTTAAGTCAAAATTCTAATGAAAAACAATATGGTATTAAAATTTATATTCATTAATCAAATTTAATGTTAAATGAGCTATGTATGTATATAATTCATCCGTCCCCGAACAGGATTTCTTTCCCTATATGTAAGCCCTGTATATAAAATTCTATTCTACCAAATCTCATCAATATTGCTCTAGCGAATCGATAGTGAAAGCATTACAGACCAACAAACTGCGGAAGGCCTTCTCTTCATAGTTTTTACATTGATTTTGACCCCCGATTCCCGTTTCCCGTTCCGGAGACTCGCCTTTGTAACAATTCTCTTTAAAGGTTTATGGACATCGCATATTTCCCGCAGCTGACTGATGTACTGAATTATAATAATTATATGATTCTAACCAGACATAATTTCCAGATATCGCTGGGAATATAATATGATAACGCCACCAGCGGCGGGCGTGTCGAATCAGACCGTAAAGCAAACTCGATACCGCGTCACAGTTACAAGTTGCTGCTGAGACTGTAATCTTATAGCGGCTTTGGCATTACATAGTTTTAGAAAATATTCCTACGGAGTTCCGAGAACGATACATCTTTAACACGTCTTTCATTTTGTTCATCGTGAACCCACTTCTAACAAGCATTTAGCTTAGCTGGAGTAGTTAACAAGTTTACTAATAATTTATAACACAAATTGCTAGTAACCTTTATAAAAAACTCTTAAACGATTTCATATTTATACTTCCATACTAACATTTGTTCTTCGGACGCCGTGTGGTATCCGGCTGAATAGAATAGTACCACTCTCTTTTCTTACCGAGGTGTCGTAAAAGGCGACTAAGGTAAGTCGACCCGCCGTGTGGTATCCGGCTGAGTAGAATAGACCACCCTCATTTCTTACCGAGGTGTCGTAAAAGGCGACTAAGGTAAGTAGACTCACCGTGTGGTATCCGGTTAAATAGAATAGACCACCCTCTTTCTTACCGAGGTGTCGTAAAATATGACAGCGGTAAGTTGGCGTCAGGCAGGCGGCCGGTCGTAAAAACGCAGCCAAATCATGTGACAGCATGTTTATAATATGTTGTGCCGACCCCACTTAGAGTGGGATAAGGGCAGGAAGATGATGACTAGCATTTGTTCTTCGGATATGACGGTTACTCTATCCGTTACTCTTTCACTTTCTTAATTCGTTAGACCGATATGGATGAAACTTGGTACAATTAAATACTTATACATAGGGCTATCATATAGGATATACAAATTACCAATTTTACTAGAAAAAACAATACATAATTGGGAGCATCCGAATATTTAAGTTGACATGTTGAGGTCGCGAGTGCAGCTTGTAAAGTTATATGAACGAATGATTTAAAACGTAAAATATAACTCAAACTTCAAATAAACTATTGTTTTTCAACTTGAATATATAAAGACACTTAGACCCCATTGCGTTAGTAATAATTATCTACGCCACACTAATTACAATTAATTAATGATTAAAATTCGCAAGTGATTGCTAAAACAATTCTTTGTTAATTTGTAAATAACATGTATACGGAATAGGAAAAACTTTTGCCGCTGGCTCGAGAACATCGGAGGACCGGACAAGTTTATCATATTTAATATACGGAAGCGGTGCACTCACTAAATCTTAAATAAAAGAATACTTATTACTCTTATAAGGAAACTTGTAAGATTCATTTGTAAACAGCCGTGATGACGGAACCGAGACCTTGTGGCTCTTACCAGAGGATCGCGGGTTCAAACTTTGGGTACAAAAAAAATGTTTTACGACGCGCTTTTCGGTAAGGGATAACGCTTTGGGACAACCTGTATATATCTGTCTGTCATACCAATGAAGTCGCGGAGAAAGTTATTCTTGTAATAAATAAAAAATAAATTTCACTCGCAATACCTAGGGTTGATTTGGGAACAAGTTATTGTACCACCGTAACTAGGAAACGGCGATATAAAAACAGGTCCCATTTAGTTAACGATTAATTCAAAAGGGTGGATTTAATATACAGTTACCGCAGGTGCAATGAAATGTGAACATTACTAATATTACTTTAGGGTTTATAATAGATTATCAACTATTAGTACATTGGGTGGACAGGTGCAGCTGGCCACCCCTGCACCTCGGGCAACGCGCGGTGCGTGACCGTTTGTGCCACGGCCGCTCGACCTTCACCCATACATGCACCCATACACCCGTCATTTGTATGTATTCCATACCAACCACCTTTGACCGTGAATATAATCAAATTTGGTTACACACAAACATATAACCTTTTCCCAACCTGTTTATAGAATTTTAATATCTGATGTATTTATAAGAAACTTCCAGATCGGGCCATGCGTTGCTGTGACATTTCGCCTTCCGCTCCTAATATTTTAACAGATGTTAGTATGAATAATAACTTCCAAGATAGCAACCAGATATGTACTAGATCAGATTGTTAGGTTTTTTGTTTAATTTGTTGACTAATTAAATATCATTTACTATTTAAAAAAATATTTATTTTGAAAGAATGACTGCCAAATTTCTAGCTGGTTTTCCTTGGTATAAGCACCATTTCCAACCAGTGATAGCGACATTAATATTTGACAAAATTGTAAAAGCTAACTTGAAACAAGAATAATTTGAAAGATATTAATTGAATTATATAGTGTAATGGATTTAAATTTTAATCATAAAACTCTTCAGGTAATGCAAACTTTTTTGTAACCTTATAAAAGAGGAATAGTCCCTAACCGTACATTGTTTTGGGCAGGGTTTATATAATTTAATCTGTTTAGACTGAAATTTTTGAATTGTACACTTTTTGAGTTGGGTAAATAAATTTATTTTAATTCTGAGAAGCTTTCATAGGATAAGAAAGGAATAAAAGTTTCAACCAAGTTTTAAAAGAATGCTTTCAAAAGTGGAAGATTTGTTATGGAATAGCCCATATTCTTTACGTATTCACTATATTATTAGTATGACTCACAAGTCTTGAATGACTGTCAAATTAGTTTATTATAATTTGATAAATAAGACCATAAATTTCTTAAGTTATTTTACAGTAAGATTGCATTATTGAAGATACAAAAACCATACTAATATTAAATTAATAAATTTGAAAATGTTTTTGCTTTTATTTTGTATAGGCGAGTGATTATTGTAATAATTTAACTTACACATATTTAAAGGAAAATGATAGAGGCTACTTCTTAAAGCCCGGATAAGCTGTAAGTAACTATTATAATTAAATCATTTTTAATGAAAAATATAAAACAACCAATAAAAAGTGTTTGCAATTGGTGTGTCAAAATTAAATTTCTATTTAAAAAATATACCAGTATGCTAATCAAGGAGTGCCTAAATCAAAAACTTAGTTAATTAAAATGAAAACCTGATATCTGACCTTTTGCTTTAATAACAAGATACTTTATCTATAATTTAGCATGTTTATTTAATAACTTTATATCAGTTAAACAACATATACTCAAGACAGTCTTCATACTATATCGCAATGTAAATTTGATGATTCAGGTAGACTAGTCTTTGGTAGAAATATTTTACAATGTGCAATAAATCATAAAATAGAAAGATTTCCAAAATTGTAACTCTGACGTAACGGTAACATACCTACAAAGTGCAATGAACAGGTAATACAGATTTCTCCGTGCTAGTTTGGTGTGAGTAAACCTTTCACGACTATTGTATCTGTTACAAGTTTACAAGCAAGGCTGACAATTTGCTAGGAACTTGAAATGATGAAAAAAAATCAAACAACAGATTTAATAAAGCCTTAAAATACACCTACCTGAGAAATTCAATGCTGCGCGTCGCCTCCGACCGTTTTGATCCACCTTCATTATGTTGAAATAATCAACAAAACACAACAATACTAAAACATCAAAATTAAATTTACACAAAACTTTTAATAATTCATGTTTCACTAAATGATTGCAAAAATAAACGTTTATTAAATTAGGACAAATTAAAAAATAAATCAAAATATGTCACGAAAATAATGGGTAAAAACGGACATCACCGTCCAACCTCCATGATTGCTTGGCAAAAACTGACCATAGACTACTAACAAAAGTGACAAAGAAAAGGTCTTTCCTGTGAAATTATCAAATGTCATTATCATTCTCATGTTCATGTGTGTTCATGTATGACAAAATGCATCCATCCGCCATCGACATTAAAGAGAAAGCAAATGAGACTTATTATCTGTTTCTCTATTTTGTGTGAATAAAAAGAGATATATAGAATATAAGTTTATTATTCTGTAACAGCGACTTCGTTCAAGCCAACTTTAATCTTAAAATAGCCTTAATTGAGTAGAATGTTTTTTTCTTTACCCCGAAAGAAAACTGTTAATATTTTTATCCAATATATATTATATTAAATCTTCTTTACTTGTTTTTCATTTGATACATTAATTATTGCTGCGTATATATTGCGTATCACGGAACGGAATGACATGAAAATAAATGTTGCTATTTTTCTTAAAAAATGGCAGCCTGTATGTCGTAAGCTTTTCTTTTCTTTTTTGTATAGAAAAGTTTTAATTATAGAACTGTGGATGATTTATAATGCCATTGCTGGACAATCAAATGGTGGAAGCATATTTGAGAGATATCAAATAATTATCAAATGTTAAGAGTTACTATGACCTTCGCATTTCTAGTAAGTATTCACTAAATATCTACGTGGTTATTCTTTTGGCAATGCGAGATTTATATTTATTTGTTATATATTTAAATAAAAATTCAGCCGGTATATTTGTCTTTACTCGTTATATACTACCTTTGAATGTTATTTTAGGTGGCGTAGTTTACGAACAAATGCTGAACGAGTCGAAGGAAAACGAAACAAGTGGCTCAAATATTACAATTGAAAATAAAGATAACATGAGCGCTGGTACGGCGGCACTGGAGCGTGAGCTGACAAGTACTAGGCGATTGTTGTGGGGCGAGCAAGTAAAGGAAGACGTGTTTCGACGATGGGCTCAAGGCTTCCAGTTCAGCCCTGATGAGCCGAGTGCGTTAATCCAACAGGAAGGCGGGCCGTGTGCGGCCATCGCGCCTGTTCAGGGGTTTCTTCTCAAAATTCTATTATCTGAAACACCTGGTCACAGCCTTCAAGACTTGACGTCGGAAAAGTGCAATTCCCTGCTCGTTAGGGCTGTGTGTACGATTTTAAGTCAGTGTCTAGCGTCTAAGTACAATGTTGCTGTCTATCGCAAGAACGACTCAGAGGCAGACACGAGCACCAGCCTCAATGTTAGTGTTGAAGAACAGTCGTGTGATGCTATTGACTACTTTCATAGAAGAATGGAGGTGCACTCTTTTCAGACATTGTCTGAAGTGGAAGCTTTCTACACAAGAAACATTCGTATTTTGAAGGACAAGTATGGTGTACTACTTTTGTTGTATAGTGTCATTCTTAGCAAGGGTGTCGGTACTGTAGAGGCAGAGCTGTCGGAGCTCTCGGATCCTTTAATACATTCTATATATGGATATGGTTCACAGGGGCTTATCAACCTTATGCTCACGGGAAGGGCTGTTGCACATGTGTGGGACCATGACCAAGTTGTAGGAGGATTGCGACTGCGTGGTATCGAGCGACAGAATGACATAGGATTTCTTACGATCATGGAACACATGCAGTATTGTACTGTTGGTTCATTTTATAAAAATCCTAAACATCCAGTTTGGGTTTTGGCTTCAGAGACACACTTAACTGTACTTTTCTCCTTTGAAAGAAGACTAGCAGCACTTGAGACAGTTGGTGAATCTGCTGAGCGTATATTTAGATCTTTTGACCCTGAAGGCAACAACTTTATACCATCAGCAGCTTTACAGGATGTTTTATGTGCTGCTGATCTGGTCAGCGAGCCAGAGTATGTTGAATTGATGAGACGAAAACTTGACTCTGAGAATTTAGGAATTATTTTGTTGAGTGCTTTTATGGATGAATTCTTTCCTGGTTGCGAGCGTGGGGCTCCTGACACATTCACACTACACCACTACAATGGATTGGCCCGAAGTAATCCTGGTAGCAGAGTGGTGTACAGTACAGGCAGAGCTGCTCTATTAGAGTGTCCGATGCGGGCCGCCACTACAGACCCTATGTTGACCTGCTTGCAAACCAAGTGGCCCAGCATCGATGTTGTCTGGGACGAAGGCCAATCTCCCTCTCTAAATTAGCACAGACTATGCTATGTGCTTGGAACTTGTACTGTGACACAGTGACGAGAGTTAACATAATGTATTTTTAAATATGTTGCAGAAAATTCCATTACTTTATTGTATTAATTTATGTATAGAAATTGTACTATTAAAATAATTTCATGGCCTCCATACAAGGCAGCTATTTTTCATAAATTTGATAATGTTTTTGTTAGTTAAATTGTTGCTAGTACTTGATTTCTATTTAATTTATGGTATAGTTGCTCTTGTAGTAAAAGTTCTCCAGGAGAGAAGTCTTTTCTGCAGAATATTCACAATTTGATGCAGCACACCATAATATCTGCTGGTGGGCCTGAACAAAACTATAATGGCTGACTAAATTACAAGTACCTAGTTAATTAGGTTTTTATTTAAAGAAGTCCCAAAGGGTGTTACAAATACACAAAAAACTCAAAAAAAATTCTGAGAATTGAAGGAAACTCATAAATTATATATATGTTATATATTAATTGACAAACTGTTCTGGTATTATGGCAAAAATATATGATTTCCTAATGACTCGTGTACCTATCCTATATAAATTAACATGAACATATATATACCATTACATAAAATACATGCAGCATGTAATTGTAGTTGGAAAAACGAATTGTATTTTCGATCTTATTATGTAAATTGTTTTATTTGGATCTTTATATTTCTATTTCTATAAATTTTCTGGTCCGTCCTGCTAATTTGTTATATTACAAAGTTATAAAAGAGCTGGACCTAAACTCAAAGATTTTTGTGTTGTTACATTAGTTTAATGTTTAGACAGTCACAATGTTGTAATCTCCATTCAGTTTTGTCATAGCTGTAGTCACACATATGGAGATACACTAACAAGCACACTGCACTTGTCACTTTCTGTTTGCACAAAGCCATTAATGTTTCATCCACTACCCACTATGATGGCAGCTACATTACATTATTTGATAATGAATTTTCTTTTCAGTGAAGAGAAAATGCATATTTATATGCTCCATTATGGAAAGCTGAACATGTTGTGAAAAACATTATTTAAATTGCTGCGTCTTGCAGAATTATTTTAGCAAATTTTTCATATTACTATATGGTGTATAAAATAAAAATTACCATGACAATATGGTATGTTCGCTACATCCCTCTTAAGAGGAAACCTATTACAAGACATAGGTCACTAATTTCGATTCTTGTGACGTATGACTTTAAATATATTATTGTATTGTTTTCGAGTTAAGTATTTTATCATATAATGTGTAATTATTCGTTAATAAGTGCATTCTTTGTCAGATTCATGTAAAATAGCTGTGCAAATGTAACAACAAAGATTATATTGAAAAATAATTTTTGGTTAATCATCATTAATAATAGTGGAACATGCTTTTTTAATTACAATTTGGGAGTTTTATTTAACATGCAGGTAACTATTTCAAATCCAATCCAGATGTAGGATTTATTGAATAATTCTCAAAGCTCTTTAGGCCTGGTGTAATTTAATATAACTGATATTTTTTTTTTTAATATGTAACAAAATTGTAATTTAGGAAGTCTTATTTTCCGTTATAAATCTTAGTGACACTATAATAGCTTACAATTTTTATTACAATAAGTAGACCCCAACCTGTATTGCTATAGCTCAATCTGTTTTCGAATTCTCTTATAAATTTTAGCGGGTTTAATTTTGCTAAAATTTTAAAGATATTTGCTTAAATTTTATAGTGAATGAATTATAATATTAAGCATGAAGTGCTCCATATGACCATTTAAAAAAAAAAGTTAGAATGAGTTATAGTTATCCTTGAAAAGATAGGTATAGGCTATCGCGAACTATTTTTTTAGAAATAGAAGAACATCCTCACCATACCTCGTTTCGTTATAACTCAAACGGACTAGACCACGTAAACGACGATTTCGGAAAATTTCAATTTATATGATACAGGCGTGTTTATTTTTTGCGAAATTTTCATTAATAATAACTAATTTACACAAAAGTTTAATAAATTATACGTCAAAACCTTCGTTCATTACTTTACCTATTAGTGACAACTGCATTATAATTTTAAAATCATCATATAAATTGTGTTTGTGTTTATTTCGAACAAACAGACAAATAAAGGTAACTGGAGACTTTAAATGTCATGTGTTTTTTTCCTTGTTTCGGTAAGAAAAACGGGAATTTTTCTATCCTATAAGCAATTTAATTAGGCGTTACTTTTGCGGTGGTCTATAATACGAAAGTAATGAAAATATTATTTTGCTATAATCCGCGATAATAGAAAATATATGTAATGCTAAATATAGAGTATAAAAATACTGCATATATCAAATATGAGAACGGATAGTACACTACATTTAGCATTACATCGATTTTCTTTTATTGTGGATTGTAGAAAAATAATATTTTCATTACTTTTGTATCCTACAAGTTTCCCCGATTAACTTGTGAAAGGGTAACAGACAGACAGACGGACAGATTTTCGCATTTGTAATATTAATTTGGATTTAAAATATGAGTTGTGATTGCCGATAAGACCGCATGAGTTTGAACAGGGGACGCGCAGATTCATACCCCGGAGAGGCATTAAGTTTTTCAATTTGAACGCAGAATCCTTTATAAAAATTAATATAATATCATTGAATTTAATATTTGCAAAAACATCGGGAGAATAACTGGAGATATGGTGAATTATGTCTATTCGCAATGGAGTAGCGTGATGGGTTTTGAAGTCTAACCCTTTACTCCAAAAGAATTGAGGAAGCTTTAGGTTCAGCCGTGGGATAGTAATAGGCCGTTACTTTTACACTATGTATCACTACATATTATAAAACAAAGTCGCATTCTTTGTTTGTCCATATATCCCTATGTATTCATAAAACTACGCAACAGATTTTGATGCGGTTTTTTTTAATATATAGAGTGATTCCATAGGAAGGTTTGTACGTATAATAACATTCAATACGAAGTAGAGAAGTACTGTAATTTTTGAAGTCTCTGTAAATAATTACATTTTTTCCGCTTACATGCCAAACGCAGGTTAAACCCTACGAGATTTATCAAAATGATGTACTAAGTATTTGTACACCTTGAAAAGGTCTACAGAAAAGTCCGCGATGGTATATGTCTATCTCTTATGGACCCACTATAGCATTTTTTGTCATTTACTTTTTACGAAAAATACGGCCTTATTTTTGAAGCAATTTTTATACAATACAGCATTAATCCTTATCTAATTAAGTACAGGGGAGCAAGGGGAAGAATGACCTAACATCTAGTCAGCCCCAACTGTCAACCTCACCTGCACGCGCAAGATCCATGGCGGCGATAACAGTCGTTATCGTGGTGCTCCCTGCTAGATAACGGACGATGCTCTGGCGACCGAGCAGTGGCGGTATAACCACACACCTAGCTAGGCTAGAAGAGGTGGCAGCGACCTTGAGGTGGAAATGACCTCAAAAAAAAGTTGGTGCAGAAGGCAAGGGGAAACCACTGCAACTATTTTCCCAAGAAAGTTAACATGGAAGTATATACAGATAGAAAACGATTGCCATGCCATCCGACTAGCAACCGGCGCCGCGGCGCGTCCGGGGCACGCGGTGAGAAATTTGTTACCGGCCATGGAGGGGTTGAGGTCCAGGCACTGCATGGAAATTCAGCTACTGGTACCCCTTTTAAGCTACGAAACATTCACTTGATAGGAACTTGGAACGTACGTGGCCTGCAGCTTGATCCTGGAAAGTTAATCATAATAGAGAAAGAACTGACCAGATGCGGCTTAAGTATTTGTGGGCTTAGCGAAACACATTGGCAGAAAAGTGGCCACTTTCTTACTGCAAACCACGCGGTCTACTTCTCCGGAAATGACAACAACAGTCAAAACGGAGTAGCCTTTCTTATTCCAAAACATCAGAGGAACTGTGTAATAGGTTACGAACCAATAAACGATCGAATTATAAGTATCAAGCTTAAAGCATCACCGACGAACCTAAATCTTATACAGGTATACGCTCCTACAAGTTCGGCAACTGACGAAATTATAGAAAAGTTCTATTCTGAATTGGACAACACCATTGCAAAAATTCCCAACAGAGAACTACTTATAATCTTGGGTGACTTCAACGCCAAAATAGGTGAAAACTCTCATTTGCTTAGCAATTGCACAGGAAGATTTGGTTTGGGGAATCGTAACGATAGAGGTGAACGGCTAATACAATTTGCAACTGAAAATGATCTCATAATTGCAAACAACCTGCCTGCCTGTTCCAACACCATCCTCGAAGATTATACACATGGACATCACCAGACGGAAATTACCGTAATCAGATCGATTATATCATGGTTAAGTCGAGATGGAAAACTTCTATCAAAAATTCTCATACCTTACCTGGTGCTTGTTGCGGATCCGACCATGAGCTCTTGATCTGTAAACTAAGGTTAAAGTTAACATCTGCCAGAACTATTGACAGGCAAAAGAAGGTAGAAGTGAAAAACAGTCGTAAATTTCTCACAGCATTTGAAAATAACTGGAATAAATGGGCAGACGTATCTCATGATAAGGAGTCCCCCGAAACACTGTGGGACCGAGCTAAGAACCTTATAAAAGCTGCGACCTCAGAGCCCAAACCACGACCTATAACAAGAAAACGACAACACTGGATGACTGACGGCACACTTGCGTTGGTCGAGGAGAGAAGGGAAATGAAAGCCAAGGGCGCGAATGTCAGAGATATAAATTCGCTCTCTACTCGCATCCAAACAGAAAGTAGGCGAGATTATAATGCTTATTTTCGTAACATATGTGACGAAATTGAAGCTCACGCCAATAAATACGAGTCTAAAGATCTCTACCGCAAGATTCGCTACATTACAAAATCGCTGCCCTCTAAAACCTGGGCCATAGAGAATAGTAGTGGTGAGGTTGTGACAGATGTGAATCAAATCTCTGAAGTGTGGAAAACCTACTGTCAGTCTTTATTTCAAGACTCGAAATCAACAGAGTATCCCTCCACAGACCCTGGAAGTGAATTAGAACCTTTTATTCTCGAGTCAGAGGTTGAGGCCGCCATAAAATACCTAAAAAATGGGAAAGCAATAGGAAGAGATTCTATTCCTATCGAAACCATAAGAGCTCTAGGAGATTACGGTATTAAAATGTTTCACACCATCTGTAACAGAATATGGCAAACTGGATTATGGCCCTCGGACTGGTCACACTCAGTCTTCACTCCATTGCACAAGAAAGGTTCCACTAGAATATGTAATAACTATCGACTTATAGCACTTACATCTCACGCAAGCAAGATTATGTTACATATTCTAAACGAGCGCTTAAAGGCATACCTGTTAAAAGAAATTGCACCAGAACAAGCCGGCTTTGTAAAGGGGAAGGGAACTAGAGAACAAATCCTCATAGTACGCCAGATAATCGAAAAAGCTCGAGAATTCAACAAGCCCATATATATATGCTTTGTTGATTTTTCTAAAGCATTCGATTCAGTAAAGTGGCCAAAATTATGGAACACCCTTTTGGAAATGGGCACTCCTAAGCACCTAGTACACCTTTTACGAAGGCTTTATGAAGAAGGCACAGCATCGGTGCGGACAGATGAGACCTTATCAGAGTATTTCCATCCCAGTGCTGGAGTACGCCAAGGTTGTATCATATCACCACTCCTGTTTAACATATATACGGAGCTCATTATGCGAATAACTTTGAAGGAATGGACAGACGGCGCTTCTATTGGTGGATACAAGATCTCAAACTTACGCTATGCAGATGACACCACCATATTTTCATATAGTGCTAACCTCATGGAGGAACTACTTCTCAAAATGGAGCGCGTGAGTCTTCAATTCGGATTAAAGCTAAATCGCAGTAAAACAAAAGTAATGATCGTAGACCGCGCAAACAACAACTTGCCGGATATAACCCAGATTGCAAACTGCGAAGTGGTATCGACTTACATATACCTAGGAGCTTTAATCTCGAATAATGGCGGTTGCATAGATGAAGTTAAGCGACGTATGGCAATAACGAGGTCTGCAATGGATAAAATGAGGAAAATATGGAGGAACAACAACATTACAAAAGCTACTAAGACCCGTCTAGTGCGAACGCTTATATTCCCCATATTTTTGTACGCCGCAGAAACGTGGACGCTGCGAGATACTGAAAAAAAGAAGATAGATGCTCTAGAGATGTGGTGTTGGAGAAGGATGCTCCGAGTGTCATGGACAGAGTTTAGGACTAATACCTCCATACTGCAAGAACTAGGCATAAATCAGCGTCTATCGACTTTAGTACAAACTCGCATTTTGAAGCTATTTGGAAACATCTCGATGCGAAACAACGACTCCTTGGAACGTCTTGTTGTCCAAGGCAGAGTGGAAGGTACAAGGCCGCGTGGACGGTCTCCGATGCGATGGACCGATCAAGTTAAGGCAATGGTAGGCGGCCCTGTACACAAGTGCACCAGAATGAGCAGGAATAGGGAGAAATGGCGAGACATCGTGAGGCGAGCAACATCTGCCATCCATAAAAATACTTAGTGTTAACCACGACCACTCTGTCAAGAGTGTTGCGACTGAGAAGAAGAATTAAGTACCTTAAATAAATAGTTGATTTAATATAGATCAATATGGCCGTTTACAGCATGTAATTTAAGTGAACATTTTCGGAGATATTACAGATTTAAAATGCCGTGAGGACGCCGCGCTTCGCCCTATATAGCAGCTTCGAATATAGCAGCTATATGTCACTCTTTCAAGAGTTTGTTTAAAGACATTCTGTAATTAATTGTAAAAATAAAATACACAGGGAAAATGTAAAAGTGTAGCAACCCAAGTATTTCGGGGAAGCCCGCACGTTATTTAGATTAGTACAGAGTTTTTTAATCGTTCCCGCCTCACGGATACATCTTTGAATTCGAGTCAGACTACGCCTGCGCGGAGGCGTTGATACAAGTCTTTAGTCTCATTTTGTATAACGTTTCGGTTAAGTTTCGGTATTGTTGTTTAAAATTAGTTATAATCACTGTTTTATGTTTGTAGTGTAATAGTTTTGTTTTAGTCAACGCATAGTATACGAAGTTCTGCCCAAACTATTTCTTTTATTTCGGGAAACCGAACCCATTATTTTGTCACCCACCAACGTGTTATTGGAGCCCATCGTGACTGATAGTAGCGCTCCACCGTGACATTGACACCCACCGTGATATTGGCGACCAACGTGTTTTGTTGCAGAACTTTAGTTTCCGTATTTATGTGTATTAGTGACTTTTGTATTGAGAACATTCATTTTTCTATTACTCAAACACAGTGAATTACTTATGGCTGTATTGTTATTGTCATAAAGTTAACATGCCGACTTCAAAGAAAGCGCGCGGCCGCCGCTCGCTTGGAACCGAAGACGATGATGTAAACAATTCACAATTATTTATTGGCCAAGACCAACTACGAACTCTGCTGCAAACCTTTCAACAATCGCAGGCTGATTTTTGTTCGCGGTTACTCCAAGAGGTTCGATCTTCCACGCCATTAGAGGCAATGACTTCTTCGGCTGTTACACAGAGTTCGCCCGCGAATTTTTCACAGTGTACAGCGCGTTTTGGCGGGACACCCGGCGAACAAGTTGAAGGTTTTATTGATGCAATAGAGGTATATAAATCTTGTTTACATATTTCCGATGAAAATGCTGTGAAAGGCTTATCAATGTTGCTAACGCAATCTGCAAGTGTATGGTGGCAAGGTTTGAAATCCACGACTGATTCATGGACTGACGCCCTTACGAAGTTACGCTGTGCTTTTGGTGAACGCCGCCCTGCTTTCAGAATATACAGAGATTTGTTTTCTTTGTCGCAAGGTGACGAAAGCACTGACTTATTTGTCGCAAAGGCTAGGTCACTCCTCGCTAAATTACCTAGAGGGGATTTATCTGAAAAAGTGGAATTAGACATGGTATTTGGTTTGTTGGATCGGCGCATAAGAAAACGCGTAGATCGTGATAGTATAGATTCTTTTGACACGCTTCTTAAACGTGCTCGTAGTATCGAAGAATCATTAAAAGAGGCCGATCTTGAATCAACAAACACCGCCAGTCATAACAAAGCTCGTCAGAACAAATCGACATATAAAACCCCGTCATTTGAGCTCGCCGCTACACTCAATTCGTCAAAGGAGTTTAAACAAAATTTTATAAATGTAAACAATAATGAACAAGATGAAATAAATCTTAATGTCGTGCAATACCAAAACAAACGCACCTTTTGTTCTTATTGTAAAAAGTGGGGTCATTTAAAAACAGACTGTCAAAAATTAATAAATAAGAATGCCACTTCAAAGTCTCATTCGGATCTTATTCCAAACTCGCAAATAGCGTGTTACGGTTGCGGCGCTAAGGGCGTTATTCGTAGTAACTGTTTGGAATGTAATGAGAATAAGGACGCATTTTGTGCGCTAGATCATGAGACTGGCAATTCAAGAGATTACAATAATGTTTCACATTTTGGAATTACTTCGGATACACTCTCGACGAACGAGATCTCAACATCCAACACTGTTTCCACTGCTTCACTGCCTGGCGCCTGTGCAGGCGTTCGACGGCAACCTGATGCCTCGAGATATCGACGATCCAGACACAACAACGGGTTTGTAAAGTGCAGTGAAAATCGTAAGTACAATCCTTTTTGTTTTGAGTCAAAATCAAAGTTTAAAAAGCGTAGTGCAGTGCAATTAAGTGAAGTGTGGACAAACGAATCGCCTAATCGCCCTGTAAATATAATACAAGAGCCCGCGGCAAATTCTTGTATTGGTTTGAATAACGTTGCTATTCCGAGGGGTTGTATTAAGCAGGAGTCTCTTACATTATATCGACGACCCATATTAAATATTGAAATTTTAGGAGCAAAGGGTAGGGCCTTAGTCGATACTGCTTCTAAAGGTTGCATTGCGGGAAATTCGCTACATTCTTTCCTTGTAAGCCGTGGTCATCCTCTTCAACCTTCTACGAGAAATATTAAGCTCGCAGATGGATGTACTCGGGTTATGAATGTATTGACAACTTTGTTAGAGGTGAAATTGCTTCATAAAGTTTTGACTCTTGAATTTATTATTTTGCCTGAAGCGCGTAATAACGAATCTTTATTAGGTATTGATTTTATAATGCAAGCCCAGCTTGTTTTTGATTTTGGTAAATCTTTTTGGAATTTTTCGGAGGATAGTCATAAAAAGTATGAGCTTCTTTTTGAATCGGTCTCGCCTCACATTTCTTATGCCGCGGTGGACGTTCACCGCGATGATGAGGAGACGTGTCTTAGAGAGAATGAACGTGATGAGCTTTCCCATTTTCTGCCTGATTTTAACAGTACCTTTAATTTATGTGGGGAGCCTACACCATTTGTGGTGCATCACATTGACACCGGAAGTCACCCACCGATAGCTATGCCTTCGTATCGGTTAACGCCAGCAAAGAAAAAGATTATAGAAAAAGAATGTCACGAAATTATCACAAAAGATCCTGCTAACGATAAAACATATCAAAAGATTGTACAAATTTTCCATTTCCCGGGAATGCGAAAGGTTATTGCTAATTATGTTAAATCTTTTACGACAAGCCAGCGGTACACACCTTCTACTGATAAACCGCCTGATTTAATTTTAACTCCACTTTTAGATCTAGGAGATGAAGTGTTAGCAATTGACCTTTTTGGTCCGCTACCCGGAAGAGACAAGGGGGAGACGTGGCTTTTGCTTATCGAGGATAGAGCGACTAGATGGGTTGCATTGTTTTCTCTTACGGATGCTTTTTCTGATTCATGCGCTCGAATTTTAATTGAGGAATATTTTTTTTATTTTGCCTTATCGCGTCGAATTATGTATAATAAAGTTCAATTTGTGGCCACATCTATGCAGCAGTGCATGTTTTTACTTGACACCGATGAGAAATGTTCTCAACTCAAGTCATATGATGTCGGTGATCTTATTCTTCTAAATACTAATAATTTAAATATTGCTGCTTGGTTTATTGGTTTTACTAGAAAATTTAAACGCAAACGTAAACGTGATGTGCCATACATGGTTGTTGAAAAGTCTAGTCTAACTTCTTATAAAATATCTACCATTGCAAACCCGGATGAAGTTTTGGGAAAGTTCCATGTTCAGGAACTTACAGGTTTTGAGAATCCTGGGGATGATTGCCCCAAACCTATTATTCCTAAAAAGGGTCGCGGCCGTCCTCGGCAGCAGGAGATGCTAGCCCATACACGAGGACGTGAGCATGGTCTAGAGGGGGAGGATGTAGCAACCCAAGTATTTCGGGGAAGCCCGCACGTTATTTAGATTAGTACAGAGTTGTTTAATCGTTCCCGCCTCACGGATACATCTTTGAATTCGAGTCAGACTACGCCTGCGCGGAGGCGTTGATACAAGTCTTTAGTCTCATTTTGTATAACGTTTCGGTTAAGTTTCGGTATTGTTGTTTAAAATTAGTTATAATCACTGTTTTATGTTTGTAGTGTAATAGTTTTGTTTTAGTCAACGCATAGTATACGAAGTTCTGCCCAAACTATTTCTTTTATTTCGGGAAACCGAACCCATTATTTTGTCACCCACCAACGTGTTATTGGAGCCCATCGTGACTGATAGTAGCGCTCCACCGTGACATTGACACCCACCGTGATAAAAGTAAATAAGTAAAAATGTAATATATGAATTTAGATATTCCAAAGATAGCAGGAAATCTTTTTGGTATAGGGAAAGGAAATTGTTTTTCTCCAAATTTAACGCTTGCGGGCCACGGGCAGTTATGAATAAATCAAAACTACTGGATCGATTTTAATCATTTTTTTACATAAGGGTCATGGGATATATATATTTTTATACCCGTGCGAAGCAGGGGCAGGCCGCTAGTTTATTTATAAAAAAAGAGAATTAATGTTCGTATATATAAGTTCTTTATGGACTCCGAAACATCTAGCCCAATTTTAATGAAATTTTACGAAATCTTCAGATTAACTAAACTGATAATCCTGTAAATTTTGGTAGAAATCAGAGTATTTTTTTTAACTGTCAGTGAATTTGGTTTCGAGAGGAAATCAAACCAGTCACAGCAACAGGTGGCGGAACCGCTTGTTTATAATCTATCTATCTAAATTTGGGGACGTCTGTCGGTGCAGGGCGGGTGGTCAGTTTCTATTCCGAACTATTCCACCCGCTTTATGATTTTATTATATTTAATTTATGATAACATGATTATTGGATGTGAAAAAATAATCGGATTTAATATAAATCGATAAAAAAATCTATTTTATTATTTACTCTCTTTTTTTCCTGTTTTTTAAAATAATAAATACATAATTGGCTTAAACCAATATACACATTTTAATGGAACGTTATCGTCTATGATATTTTTTTTAAATTATATTAAACTTAATTTAGTCTCTATTCTAATTAATAAAAAGTTACAAGGGAAAAATATCGTTTTTTTCCACTTCAAGTTACATCCCTTTATAATATTCTATGATAACCAGTTATAAAACATGTTACAGATTCATAAAGACTGCTCTGTCATCGAATCTTTGTCTTCCATATTCGCTAAGGTCTGAAATAAAATGGTATGTATGATTTTGCTATCTGCTTATTGGTCGCTAGTATATTTCAAGACTCATTGCCATAGTGTATTAATAGTTAGTAATCTATGGTGTATTGTCTATGCTCATTGCCTCCTGTCTACTAGTCTAGAACAATCATAACAATTTATTTACAAATATAAATAAGCTCACAAAGGAGTAAAATAGAAATAGTGTAAACAAATCTAATTTCTTTCAAATTTAAATTTTACTACACGATGATCTGTGTTCTGTCCAGTCCAACTTTATTTATTATAAGTGTTGAATAGTGTCCGCGTAAAGGAAGTCCCGCCAATATTGGTTTATACGATAAACTAAAATTATATCTACCTAATTATATATTTTTACAAATAATACAAATGTTTAGTAAAGATAAGGAATTTCAGAAGTATGCTACTGTTACCTATGATCCAGTAAAAATCGGTTCGATAGATGGTAAGTGTTTAGTTTACGAAGTGATTTTAAATAAGCGACGTTATATTAAAATTTATATTGTTTTTCTTTACAGGAACGGATACTGAGCCACATGATCGGGCAATTGTTAGAGCAATACATTCAGAATACGTACCCAATAAACTAGTAAAAGGTGATCCTCAACGTACCGTGTTTATCGCACGTCTCAACCCAAGAACGACCAAGGTAAGTATCATTAAAAGGGATACTTGTGAAATTCTCTCTTTAGATATTTTCTGGATAAAATAAGACTAGAATTCTTTAACAAATTAAATACTATGATGGAAATGGTCACCATTTAAACCCAGCGTTGAGGTACTCCACAACTTAAGCTAAACGGTGTTCCAATTTGTAACATGATATTTCTGTATTTTTTTCTTATTTTTACTGTTATTTACTTTACTGTGACATTATTTAATAAAAGGTTTTCATAGCAAATATATTATAAAAGCTTTATATCAAATATATCAATTTGTACAACCTACATCATTTTATTCTACCTGATATTGTTATGTAGTGATGTAGTTGCAGTCAGATGAAAAAGTATTATTACAATGTTTTCTATTGATTTTATATTCATCACAATTGTATACTGGCTAATTTATTTTTGTGGTAATGACATGTTAACAGTTCCTATTCTGACAGTATGGACACTTAGTTGGCTTACATTATAAAGTTCAAATATAGTTTTAGGGTGGTTTCTAGGCTCAACCTAACTTCACACTAGATACCTAGAAATGTGAGCCACATGTTCAATAATGATGACTTATTTAATAGTGACATCCTGACAAATGTTAAGATTTGTATAGTGTCGCAAGTTGTATAGTTCTAATGAAATGTATAATTAATTATACATTTCATTATCACTCACAATAGAGCAACAGTCAATAAGCAACGTTTTTTTTGTCTAATTCTTGATATGACTTTTCAAGGGATTTATACACTGCCCTAAATAATGCCACTTCTATCCATTGGGCCATACAACCTTTTTGAATTTGCCTGGTTACTAGTTGTGGGGTATACTGATACTGCATTCAAATTCAAAGTATTCTTTATTCAAGTGGACTTGAATAGAGTTGGAGTTTACAGTACTTTTGAATTGTCAAATGTTTTAAAGAAGCTCCCACTGATTCGGAAGTGTGCTCCTACTGTGATGAACCAGCAAAAAAACCCAGTGGATAATCTTTTCAACATACAAAAAAAGTACAATTTTATAGGTTACAAGTTAATCCTTGGTGTGTAGCTGACTGCAGTTAAGATATGCTACTATCACTCAAATAATCCTCAATTGTATAGTATCCTTTATGTAGCAGCATCGTTTTAAGATGATTTCTAAACTAGAGTTGCTAAATGTTATTTCTGTATATATTTTTTTCTATTATCCCTTCATGATCCATTGGTTCCATAACCCTACAATTTATATACCGTAAAAGTCATTTCTATAGTGTTCTACTACTATAACTGGTAGGACAAAGCTTTTTATTCTGATTATTGTCAAACAAGACTAAGAATGATCAAAGTCTCAGCTGGAGATAGAGTACAAAACGTTTGTATTGTTTTTTTATCACCAGATAAGAGGAGATCTGTAGAATAAGAATTATTAGTAGAGTTAATCATATTTATACTAAGGCAGGACTCATAGATAATAGAGAAGTGTTGTTCGAAGGTGTTTTACAGGTGACCCTTCTCTGGGAAGGCAAGTGCTTTGCATCTTTCGCTTTCAACTAGGCCAAATCAAGATACTAGTCTTTCAGTTACTGTAATAAACTTTTATTTGCAGGACACGATCTACTCCGAATTTTCAAAATTTGGCAAAATATTAAACTGTCGTTTAGTAAAAGACATCGTAACAGGCAAATCTAAGCAATACGCATTTGTAGAATATGATTTAATCTCAAGTGTAGACCAGGCGCTACGTGAAATGTATAAGGAGTATATAGATGGAGCGGAAATAATAGTAGAGAGAGAAGCAGAAAGGAGACTTAAAGGCTGGAGACCGAGGCGACTCGGTGGAGGCTTCGGTGGAAAGAAAGAAGCAGGCCAGATTCGGTTCGGTTGCCGCGAGCGGCCGTTCAGGAGACCCATCTTTGTTGACTCTAGAACAAATGAAAATGAAAGTAGTAAGAAATGGCAGTAGTTTTTGTTATTGGTAAAGGAATTCATTCCTTATTTTAAGAGTAAAAATATTGCTGAAGTAGTTTAAAAATACGATAATAAGTAAGTCTCTTAAACGCTCCAACATGTATCTATTTGGTCATGCCTTTCTGACATATTCCCAATCATGACTCATCCTATATAATGAGTGATGTTTGCTGCAAGGAATTTAAAGGATGGTGTCGGTCGTTTACCAGAACCGAACTTATCTTGTGTATTTTGCAAGCTGTACTTTTTATCGCATTTATTGCATTCATTACGTTTCTTGCACTACATTTTGTAGTTTGCTTCAAAACTAAAACGAAGAATACGCTCGCGCCGTCTGAACCAAAAGTTACAATTACTGAATACTTTACTACAACTGACAATATCGATATTTTTAAAAATGGTTCATTAAAAGACAGTGAATTGAATAATAATAGTATCAACAATAGTGTTTCGACTGATCCGAAAAACAAAACGACTGAACCACATATAACCATCAACCATATTGAAATTGTAGAAACTTCTACAGAGTCAACAACAGCATCTACTTTAGATAAAGGAATAAGTTGCACGTGGGAACCATCTGACAAAACAGATGCTGCTGTACATTACTATGAAGACGGTCGAACCTCCGCAGCAATGACTGAAGTAAAGATTACTAATACAGCTGTGAAGAAACCAAGAATAGAATCTAGCTATATATTTAATGTCCCTAAAGATAATAAACGATTACTAGAACAAGTAGATATTCCTGATGGTGAACTAGCAGATGACGTTGAAAAATATTTTCTTTTAGCTTTGGTAAAGATCATATCACCTCAAGATGTAACTTTTGGTTGTACGCTCACTGTGATCAGTGGATACTGGGCATTGACTGCCGCAAGTTGTATCGAAGCCATAAAAGAAATTGATTCCTTAGATGCTTTTGTGATGATGCGAGGTTCTGTAGAGAGATATATAGATAGCGTACATCCAGTAGCAGACGTAATGATACATCCACTGTTTCAAGGCGTCAATGCAACTTACGACCTGGCCGCGCTGAAGTCGGAAAATAATCTTATAAAAGATGGTATTACTTTGGTAACTTTACCATCACTGGTGGACTTTTTCCTAGTTACAGTTGGAGAGAGATTGGACATGCTGGGTTACGACAGCGTCAGGTAATATATATTTAATTAATTAATTTTATTAGTATCGCTCTTTAGTAAAAGTTCTTAGAATAGAGTTAGAGAATAAGGCAGTTAAGACTACAAATATATTCTTCATATATTCGGCTCTTATGATACAAACATGCAATATCTATCTGTCTCTCTTTTACGTGTAAATTGCTGTATAAGCACGTCTCATTCTCTCTAACTCTGAACGTTTTTTCGTTTTCAATTCTACATGACTTCTTCATTGAAATGACGGTTAAAACTAACTACAAAGCTACCTATCTGTTGTCCTTCTATTGCATAGAAGTATGTTTAGTGTTATATAAATAGTGCGTGGATGGTTTGGTGCTGTGACCGTCGGGTGTGTTACAGCAGCACAGTCAGGGCTCCGCTGCCGGGCCCCGTCCGGCGGGCGCGGGCGCTCCGGCTGCCGCGGGCGCGCTGCGGGCGCGGGCGGGGCGCGCGCGGGCGGGGGGCGCTGTGTGCGGGCGCGGCGTGCGGGTGCGCGGGCGCGCCGCTGCTGCGCGGCCGCACGCTGCTGGCCGTCATGGCCGCCAACCCGCAGTGCGGGCGGGCCTGCGACCCCGTGCTCTTCGCCAACTTAGCGCTCTCCAGAGATTGGCTGGACTCTTTTCTTTATTCTCATTAAATTATGGTAAACTACATTTAACTTTTATTTATTGTCCCGCAAAAAACTCGCTGATTTTTTGATTAAAAAAAAAAACTTTGATGTTAATCTTTATGCTACGGTATCATCGTTCAATAATAATAATAATTTTTTTTAATATTGGCTGTTGTAAGGGATTAAATAATACAGGGTTCGATTAACATATAAACTAAGAGTCCATTTATAAAGTCTATTTGAAATCTTTGAACTTTCATGTAGAGATTTATTAAAACAAAGCAAGGACTGAGAACGTACAAAATTATGATAGTTCATTTAAATTTTTACACTGTTTCTGCTTTACACTGTTTAGGGGGGTGGAATGGTTCGCGTCCGTAGGAAAACTACCTAGTAATTCCCTACACGTGCCCCCTGGGTGGTGCCAAACGAACCTCTACGCCGAACCTCGGGCGGCAGCAATAACCCGACTCTATCAGCCTAACCAGCTGGTCTAATCCGGGTAATAGGAAATGGCTACCCACACCCGCAACCGCAATTTAGCGATCGGGCGTCTTGGCTTAACCGCCCGGACGAAGAGGAAGAAAACCTCTATAAAAAATCACCCCAATTCCACGGTGGGAAACGCGCTAATGGAACGCATGGCTGATGGGAGATCAGTTTCGAGCGCCTACCTCGACGGACCCGGCAAACGTCGTTGAATAATGCCTTCTTGGGGGAATGGGCGTCACCCCTAAAGTGACCTTTTGAATCGACCCTACTCGTGGGAACTAAATGAATACAACCAATGAGAAAAATAATAAAAAAGAAAAAAATCCGAAGATGACACAACAACTACTATCAAAAAGTATGTTTACACATACAAGAAGCCAGTCACATGGATCACTACCGGTAGAAATACTTATACAAAAAAGTACAAACGATAATGTTTATAAAGTAGCAAGCACATCTGATATAAGTGATGAACGTAACGATAATAGCAAACCATGGCAAAATGACCAAGTCCCTATGAAAAGGAAAGCTGAATCAAGTCCTGAAACGGCAAATAAAAGCAATAAGCTTACCAAGATAACTTACGGAATACCAACACAAAATAGATATCAAATCTTAGAAACAGCTCATAACGAGGTAACTACAGAACAATATGTGCAGCCCAAACCACCAAAACCGGAACCTATATTTGTCACAGGAGTCATAGACATAAGAAAATTAAAGGAAATCTTAACCTCAATTACAGATACTGAGAGCTATACTATGACTACTTTAAGGTCAGGTCACATAGTAAAAATAATGCCAGCTGACCTTGATACGTATAAAAACATTAGAGACTATTTTGTTAAAAATGATGTACACCATTACACATACAGACTTAAAAGCGAGAGAGCCTATCAAGTAGTTCTACGAGGTTTACACTCAACAGAAAATACCGAAGATATAAAAAAAGAACTATTTGAACGGGGGCACGAAATTAGACAAATAATAAACGTTAAACATAAAACTACAAGACAACCGCTATCTTTATTTTATGTGGATCTTGAACCCAAGAACAATAACAAAGAAATCTTTCAAATTAATCGATTAAATTATGTGAAAATCTCTTTTGAAGCACCTTATAAAAAGTTAGATATTTTACAATGCAAAAGATGTCAGAGATTTGGACATGCTAAAAACCAATGTCACAGGCCACATAGATGTGTTAAATGCGGTGAAGATCACCCTACTATCAGTTGCTTAAAAAGACCCGATACCGAGGCAACGTGCGCGAACTGCCAAGAAAGACATCCCGCAAATTACAAAGGCTGCCCCAAATATCAGCAGTACAAAGATCTACTTACTAAAAAGAAGACAACAAAGTTTACAGATATAAAAAATAGCGCTACAAATATCCATCAAAGCCAACATGTAGACAATCCGATTAAAACAACACCAAAAGGTTACCAAAATAAGAACTTTAACACCCATAAACAACCGAAGTCAATTAACACCTATGCATAAGTAACGAAGCAAAAATTTACAACAAGCTCAAGAAGCGACATCAAGAATACGACAAATTTTGTCGAAGTACTGGACGTAATGTTCGAAAAATTTCAAAACATAATGAATATTATGTTAGACAACATGATGGATCGAATGATCCAATTGGTTATAAGCCTTATTAAACACCCCTAAATCTGAGGATAGTTACCTGGAATGCTAAAGGACTAACAGAACGCAAGCAAGAGTTTCAACTTTTTTTAGAATCTGAAAAAGTTGACGTGGCCTTAATCTCAGAAACAAGGTTCACAGCAAAAACCCATTTCAACATTAAAAACTACATCGTCTATACAACGGAACATCCCTCTGGTAACTCACATGGAGGAACCGCAGTCATAATAAAAGAAAACATAAAACACTACCCTCTAGAAGAATATAAAACAGAAAAAATACAAGCAACTTCGATTAAAATCCAAGATCACAAAATAACAACAACAATATCTGCTATCTACTGCCCTCCAAAACATGTCATCACAACTGATGATTATAAGGCTTACTTTAAAACACTAGGAAATAGGTACATTTGTGGTGGGGATTGGAACGCAAAGCATGTCTATTGGGGCTCTAGAATAACCTTACCACGGGGGCGTCAACTCTACGTGGCTACGAATGATCTTAACCTTCATTGTGCTTCACATGGTGTTCCTACATATTGGCCTTCAGACCCAAATAAGATCCCAGACTTGCTAGACTTTTACATTACAAAAAATATATCGTTGAGCCAAATAAACGTAGAAGAATGTACAGATCTATCATCGGATCACACGCCAGTAATACTAAACTTTCACTGCAAGGCTATCTTTATTGAATTTCCGCAAAGACTGTATAATATCAAAACAGACTGGGATAACTACAGATCAATGCTTACTGAACTTATAGATTTTAACGTTCCCCTTAACAATGAAGGTGCAGTCGAAAAAGCAATCGAGTCCCTCATCAAGATTATTCATCTAGCGGCTAAAGAATCAACACCTTTACTGTCAACTAAAACCTCGTATAAATCTAACATCTCCAAACGGATAAAAGATAAAGTCAATGAAAGAAGGCAGTTGCGAAAAAAATGGCACTCAACTCAATATCCATGTGATAAAAAAGCTTTTAACAAAGCTTCAGAGGAACTAAAATGCATGATCAGCCAATCAAATAATGAGCGCTTCCAAAAGCAGCTAGCTAACCTTAGCCCTAATAAAGACACAAATTACTCGCTGTGGAAGATAACTAAGCGATTGAAAAGACCTAAATCACATATACCAGCTCTAAAAGGAAATGTTGGAAAATGGGCAAGAACAGATCTCGAGAAAGCCCAAATATTCGCGGAACATTTACAAAGTGTTTTTCAACCGTTACCTAGCAAATACCCTGACCAGGACAAAGAAGTATGTGAATATCTCAATTCACCTTTTCAAATGTGCTTGCCATTAAAAAGAATCAACTTTAAAGAATTGTGGAAAGAAATTTTAAATCTACAGGAGAACAAAACACCAGGATATGATTTAATTGATGCAAAACTTTTGAAACAGTTGCCTAGAAAGGGTGTGGTTTACCTTGCAGCCATATATAATGCCTGCTTAAGACTTAATGTCTATCCTGCGCAGTGGAAAGTTGCTCAGATCATAATGATACCTAAACCGGGTAAACTTCTTCATGTAGTTAATTCCTATAGACCGATAAGCCTACTATCAGTGTTAGGTAAACTGCTAGAAAGCATGATATTGAACCGAATGGACTTATATTTACCGAAAATAATTCCCCTGCACCAGTTTGGTTTTCGACAACAACACGGAACTATCGAACAAATACACAGGATCACTGACACTATAAGTCGTACGCTAGAATACAAGCAGTTCTGCTCTGCGGTTTCCTCGACATTAGTCAAGCATTCGATAGAGTATGGCACGAAGGACTCCTCTATAAAATTAAAAAACTACTTCCCCACTCCTTCTTTTCAATATTACAGTCTTATCTTCATGGCAGATGTTATGAGGTAAAAGTCAAAAATGAAACGTCTCCTCTGCACATAATCCAATCAGGTGTACCACAAGGGAGTATTTTGGGTCCCATATTATACTTGATATTCACTGGCGATCTGCCAACTCACGCTGATACTTTGACGGCAACATATGCAGATGATACAGCGTTACTCTCAGTCGATAAGGATCCCACTCTAGCATCAGCCAAACTACAATCTCATGTCAATGAATTGGAATATTGGCTTGATAAATGGCGTATTAAAGCTAATCAGAGCAAATCTGTTCATGTGACATTTAACCTTCGACGGCAAACCTGTCCTGCAATAAAGCTCTATAATGAAGAAATTCCCCAAGCTGAAGATGCCAAATATTTAGGAATGCATCTAGATCGAAGGCTTACCTGGAGAAAACATATATGGACCAAACGCAAACAACTGGATACCAAATTCAGGACAATGTACTGGTTGGTAGGTCGGAAGTCAAATCTGTCACATGAAAGCAAATTAGCTATCTACAAGACGATTCTCAAGCCAATTTGGACTTACGGTATCCAACTATGGGGTACGGCTAGCCACAGCAACATTGAGATTCTTGAGAGAGTTCAGAGCAAGACATTGAGAGCGATGCTAGACATACCGTACTATGTTAGTAACAAATATATTCATCGGGATTTAAATCTTAACACAGTTAAGCAGGAAATTGCTAGATACAGTAAGGGATACCAAGAAAGGATCGCAAGTCATGTCAATAGACTTGCATCTAAGTTGGAAGGCACTGGAAGTGTTATACACTTCCGATTAAAACGGCATAGTGTTACTATGCTAACAAGAAGATTCGATGTCAGCATATGAAAGGAACTAACCATATTCCTTCTGCGCAACTTGCCACAAGTCTCACATCACCATCATAATGGCTTATTGTGTATACACAGATCGCCGTGTTACGGTATACAATATATAAAAAAAAAAAAACTGTTTCTGCATATTTCAGTCATTTTTCTATAATTTTTTGAACCTTTTTGGTGAGTTTCCAGGACTAAATCACACCCTACGGTTATATTCACAGATAAATCTGGAAAACGATCGCACGAATAGTAGATATAGCCATCATCGTATATAAAATATAGCACGAAATGTTTTAAGTATCTCCTTATCAGACTACAGTCGAGCCCATGCATAGTACCGATTAAAAGTATTATTGTTGGCCGATATTGCCTTATAAATTCCCAAAGATTTCTATGGCACATATTCGTACTTTTGAAAAATGATATTTGTGTATCTATGTATATATTTCACATATATTTTCATATGTACAATATAATCTTTGGCGATATACGTTCGTAGAATCTTTCATGATGCTCAAACTTAATCTTTGAGTGTAAACTTCTTTTTTTGCGACACTGACATTGTCCTATGATTATTCTAACAATGTCATGGCAGTTTTTGGTGCCAAAAGTATATAAAGCGCAAATAGCTCTTAATTTACCAGAAACACAACTTTGCATTCATTTCTAAATCTCGAATATGGAACTACTTAGTGCAATAATAATGGCAACTTTGAGCGAACTTACTGTAAGATAACGACGGAATACCGTCAGGATATCGAAGTGAAGTGAAACTATGGCGGCTAACAAAGGTCTGGTGGCGCTATCCATTTTGATGGCAATGTTCGTGGTGAGCACCATCGGAGTGGCCGTGCTGCATATTATAGCTGCTTCGACCGATCAAACCATTGATGAAACGTAAACAAATGTTTGAAAAAGACAGCGAATGCTAATGGAATCGGCAATTAGTTTTTGTATAGATCTTGTGTCCGGTCTCCCATTAAGCCAGTCTGCCAAATTTTGTTAAAAGGTTCCTTGGTTTGCTTTACTTTATCAAGAATATAGTATTAAATGAAACGGATTACTAATAGGTGTAAATTATAGTCATACATATCTATTTTTACGCTCCTACCTAAGTTTATACGTTTTTATGCCTGGGAGCGTGTAGCATTTGCTACTGCCTGTGTACCATAACTAATAAAGTATTCGGCCAATTCTATTTGTTTCAACGAAAAGGGCAATAAAGTTGAAGAATGTTAGTAAATATTAAGTGGGATACGCTGCAATTGAAGAATAAATACACGTTATAAATGTTTCGACGAAAACCGTTATCACAGCGGCCCAACGTTTAGGAGCAAAAATGCGTTGTTTTCCTCGGTACGAAAAAACAATATCGTACACAATTGTGAATATTTTAATCAGTTTATCATATTTCTGTTAACGCGCACTATATGCAATAACACGATATATTAGGAAAACCACTATTCCCGTTCCGAGATGCACTTCTCTCGAATAACGAACAAAGACTGAATGTCACTGAAACGTTTTATCAATAGGGAGACTCCACCGGAAAGAACAACAGCACAGTGTTGCCACCATTTTAATCAAAAGGGGCGCGAAACTCTTGTTTCATGACTGTGTTGCTATAAAATACAAAGCGGAAGTTAATGGCGACAACATTTCATTAAATGATTGAAGTCGTCAATCAATGTAAAGAACGTTTATAGTAAAAAATATAGTAATCGGGTAAAATGAAAATGGATGTAAGCATTAACGTAAACAATTTATTTAAATATTTCCATTAGATGAATCGTTATAATACATTTCGGAATACACCCGGCGCCGCGGTAGCACATATACACACACCTACTTTATACAGACACGTTCCGTTACACAACCCCCCACCGCGGGCTCCCTCCCCTTTACATATAAAACACTCCTCTGTACATACATTTTATTTTTACAAGTAAAATCAATATGCGATATGGAAACAGAAGCTGATCTAGTGCTTTCTACAAATTTTATTGTCTATGCTTACTTTATCTATTGCACCGGTGATTTTAAATACAAAAGTACAATTCAAAGAAGTGGGTTTTAATTATTATTTAATAACACATAAGGAACAACGAAATGTTTTGCTACTATCTAAAAGGAAAAATAATGAATTAACAATTTTAAATACTGGAAAATTTAACACGTCACGCAGATGTAAGCTTTCTGTCGGAGACGCTTTAGTTTGATGAGATTATGTTCATGCAAGTAGAAGATATACCATGGATGGCTAAGGATTTTAGGCTATGATTTGTTCGCACATTATAGCAATATTTTTACATTGTTCCCCGTGCGTCAAGATACATAGAAAGCAACACACTTTACACTAAATATTTATATATAATAAAGTACATAATGCTATCAATACAATAAATATAATACCAATTTCCGATCCGATTTCAATCGCAAAATAATTCATATAACATAAAATTTTAGACGCAGGTTCCTTTTTCGCGTGTAATAGAAAAAATTAATGTCAACACAAAATTAGTTGAATTTATTACACAAAACATATTTTTATATCAATAAATCGAATGTCTCCTTTCATATTTTTAAAAATAACTTAAATCTGCTATGTGCGATGATACATGTCACTATATTTACTAATGATTTTCAACAATTAAAAACAAGTCACCAGTCAGTTTATTATTAAATCGTAAACTATAACAGAAGATACTGCCTTCCATCATATTGTTCTTTTTGGAACATGTTCACAATTTTTTTTATTGCCTCTGCTTAGAATGAAAGAATCAATGCATTACTCTATAACATAAACAAACCTCAAAGGTACAAAAACGGTATAAAACTAAAATGGGGAAATCAAAACTACCTATGTACTAATAAATGAGCAAAACTCTAATTTTATTATGAATTAATACAAAAGTTATGATAATATGAATTAGCTACAATCCGCGATTACTATAATACTACGCGACCTGGAATCAATTTCGTATAATAAGCTGGAACTAGAAACATTTATCTGTTTGTCAAGATTTCTCCTGATAATGTTTCCGTTAGGAGGCGAAACGACGATGAATTTAAGCGGTGTTAGCATGGTGTTTTTTTGGTGGTTTATAAAGCATGTTTACAGATCTAGCATGCATCAGGTATAACAACGTATAGTAAAATCTATTAACAGATTTTCTATTTTCTCTTATCGCGAGGTATTGCAAAACAATATTATAAAAACTTTTGTATTATAGACCTCCGCCACGAAACGTCTAATTCTATAAATTATTCATTAATAGTCGAGTTGGCGACCCTTGAAATTCGCCATCACTTGCCAACTTCAACATTTCGACCTATTAGTATTCTTGGTAAAATTTCAGTGTTGACCTTTTAACGGATGGCTAAATAATATTGAAACAGATAATATGTAACATTATCTATCTTATTATATCATTAAATAGTTGGATAACAGCTAGAAGAAACAAACGAAAATTCATTTAATATTTCCAATATCGTCATATGCAGCGATATAATTGTATTCGATATGAAGAACGCATTATGACTTAAAAATTTAGAATTTCGTCAATTTATTTATTGCAATAGGGTCTATTAATATTATCTATTCTGTGTAAACTGTACAGGGTTGTTGACATTAATAATATAAATAACAAATATAGACTGAATTATGTACAGACAATAGGAATGTAACACTCTATACTGTAATAATATATAGTGATAATGATCGGCTCCTTTTGTATTTGCAATATAATTTTGGACGCCATACCAAGGAGCAGGTTAGTATATAGAAACAATGTTTTAAAGTATCGGTCCAAGGAAAGGCTTGTCAGTTAGTGTAGTTTAACAATTCAAGATCACTCAAGTCCGATGAGATCATGGTTTAATTAAACGTTAAGTCTTAGAAACGTCCATAAATTTTTGTATCGCTTTGCTTTTGTCCAAAGTGCCGATCGTCATTATTATATACGATTTATAATACATATTATAATTAACCACTATTTCCCGTAAAGCTATTAAGTCAAAACAACCCTGTTTCGCTGTTTCATCTGATCGCTATGGAGCTTTGTTTGGGTCAGATCCCGCTGCGGTAGGTGTCCTCGTTGGGGGCCGTTTGTGTCGGGTCGTAGAGGCCACTCTGCAATTGTTAAATGTATACAATTAACTTTTTGGTAGTTTAGGAGGAATCTTCAACAATAGTTAATTTATAGAATTAGGCGTTACTTTGCGGAGATCCATAATACAAAAGTAATAATAAAATGAAATCATCAATAATATCGTCTGTATTAACATTTTATTTAGAAAACCTCCAAATATTTAAAGTTAATTGACTTTAATTTTATCATAAAATTCTACAAGACGACTCTAACATGTTAATTAAATATAATCAAAAATTACGATACATTTTTCTTTTAAATTACATTAGAATTTAATTTTACTTTTACTAAAAAGTATGATGAATAGTAATTATATTATTAAGCATGCAGTTTCTTTGGTGTCTACTCGGCAGTAGAACCCACGTACCCCCTATGTTTTACCATAGTGGCTTGAACAAAAATTAATTAACATCTAATTAGACATATCGCAGCCCGGAGTGCATTCTGACCCACCAATAGATTAGACTATCGTTCATCCTTAACTTATTGCGTATTATTCGCGAGGTCATATACTCGTACGATATTTACTTAAATTATATAAATATATTAAATTAATAAATCATAAACAGGTTACCTCAATGCCCATTCATTATACCATCGAGATCCTGGACGCGTGCAAATAAACATACTCAAATCAATTTGACTGTAGACTAATCTATTAAGTATAAATAATCAAGTGGAGTCATTTAATATTATAGCATCTGTATCCTGGTATGCATATTGTCTATGGAAATTGTAAATAAATATTCTTTTCTGTGCATGTAGTTTGTTGCTTCTTTTATCTAAGTTACGATTTCCATCAGAGAGGAGAGGAAATGAGTTTAAACACTAATCAGATAGCGTCGTTTCACTTTTGAGACCGCGCCTAAGAGTATGTTCCGAGCTCTGTCTCCCACCCACCTGCTCGTGTGGGGGGGCGGGCGCGGGGACGAAGTAGGCGGGCGGCGGCGCGGCGCTGGGGGCCCGCGCGCTGCCGGCCGGGTTCAGCACGTCCACGTACGCCTTCTTTATGTCTGCAACGGGATTACGGTACGCGTTAGGGGCCAACCTCCCGGACAAATTATATTTACAGTGCTGATTTAGTCGAAATAAGGTCTCGAATTTGTCCATGAAGCAAATCCTTAGCCATGCCAGGCGGTGCCTTTTATCAGAGCCCTAAACTCCATTAATTTGTAAATATTGCAAAAAAATGTGACGCTGTTACCATAGACCGAGATCTACGTTAACGTGTCATGGTGTACTGTGTACTGTACTCACGTCTGCCCTTCTGCATCTTGAACATGTTGGAGGCCGCGGCGGGCGGCGGGCCCGGCGACTGCAGCGGGCTCGACGAGCCGCTGGGGACGGACGCATATATTATTTAGTGTAACCGACATTAACACATACATCATATGCTTCTGCAATTTGTTTTTACACTTTCTCTTCGTCTGATTTTTAATTAGGTCACTTTAAATACTAAGCGTGCCAATAGTTCGCAACCGAATTTCAGAATTAGGCGTTAGTTTGCGGAGTATATTTTTGTGCGCCATATCTATATTGTTATAACGGAAAACACATTGTGAAATACAGTATTTGGCATGTGCAGTGCAGGTCTTTTTGTGCGTGTAAATGAACGCCGTGTCTTACATGGCTGGCATGGTGGGCGGAGGCGCGAGCGGCGCCTGCGCCTCTCCCTCCGCGGCGCCGGTGTCGTGCCAGCATCTGTTTATCTCGTCCCACACGATCTGTGACACCATAGGGACAGTTAAAATAATGCAATCCTTTAGATAACTGACTTTAGAAATAATCTACCTAACTTGGTACGTACCAGGGGGTTTTAATCATTTGTTAATTACAATAAATCACTGTATCAAAGCTTTCTCAGTTTCCCTCACAGACACTATACACACAGTGTACTATAACATGTCCATAGTTTTTTTAAGTCACTTTTTTAGTTTACACAAAAAAAAAATTGTTAGCAATTAAATAAACAGACACAAAAATAATATCCGGCAAATAGGCTTCAGTTATATTATTTTAACAAGTAAAAGTATTGACATTGAACGTAATAAAGCAGTTATAATTATAGTTTAAAATATATTCTTATTCGTAGTGCGTTTCTACAAGGAACTACACTAAATCATGCGAAACTGTCAATTTAGAAATAATGACTGATAAAGTTTTAGTATTCCATATATCATACTAGTTATTTCTGACAACATATTAATAGTATACGTTTATTGTAAGGTAACAAGACAGAAATTGAAAGTTAGGGATTGGATACAGTTTGATTTGATTTGAAAGTTAAGGAAAAAATAAAACGCATTAATAAAGATAGGCTTTATTAAGGAATACATAAATACATAAAGATACAATGAGCGAGGAATATCTAATATAGAGTACATATTATAATACAGATATAGAAATATATAATACTGTGTGCATTTCATCGGACTATGACTGTCAAATATACAGAAATATTTTGACTTAAGCAAAATGTGATGATTGGTTCAACATTTGAAGTATATCATATTATCTATACAAATATTACAAACAAACTACCCACAACTACATTCAGGTCTACTTAAGTCTTAAAATACCCTCAACTGTGTACTACGTGTTTTTACATGTATTTAATTAATGCAATGCAATAAAAAATGCAATGAAAATTAATGCAGCTTATTACCGGCTTAAGATTTAGGATAAAACATTCTCGCTTCTCCTACAAGGTCTTAAGGTGACACAAACTTATTCGCGGGGAGACGCTGTGTAAATATAAATTGTACATCAATGTTGGATCTCGGTGCGAGTCTACATCAGTGTGGGCACGTGCAGGGAGGTAATGCGGAGGGGGGTGTGTCGGTGAGGTGGCTGTGGTGGCTGTGGTGGCTGTGGTGGCGGTGGGGCACTCACGGTGGGGTTGGTGTCGTCGGGCAGGATCATCTGGTTGGGCGGGCGCAGCGACAGCTTGGTGAGGAAGCCGCCCAGCCAGCCGCCGCGCGCGCGCTTGTCGTCGGCGTCCTTGGGCGCGGCGCGCTGCGGCCCGGCCTGCGGCGTGTCCGTGTCGCGGTCCGTCTGCTGCGACAACTACGCCTATGTTATCACATCCGCATCGCTCTTGATGAAGAGTAAACAAACGCAAGTAAAAACAAAGCACCGGATCTTGCAATCGAACCTAGGTTTTCAATCTTTTTTGCGTTACCATTACTCTATCACAGACTTATAGTACTATTAGTATCTATTAGTACCCAAAAACAGGAATACGATTTTTTTTTAAAAACCTAGCTAGATCGATTTTTCAAGAAAATCGTTGGAGCCGTTTCTGAGATTCAGAAAATATATTTATATATATACATGGAAAATTAATTTATTTAAATATTAAAGATATCATTATCCTGCTGCCCTTATTCCTTATTTCTCCAAGACAAGACACTAAATTGAAAAAAAAAAAGATAATATTTGTGGCTTGTGGCAAATAAAGTGCAGGTACATTTATAGACTTTTAGCTGCCACAAGTTATACACTTGTCGGACCTAGAACGTTTTGATAAACATATCGCCCCAACTTAAAATATTCATCCGAATATCACATTCATTCGCTTCACTCTTCGGATAGGACAATATTTGGTTGTAATACTTTTCAAATGATAAAATAATGCTCTCATTTCTGATTTGATCACGTGATTACACTCCACGACCGTCTAAACTTTGTTATGACGATTTCTTATTATTATTTGATAAACAGCTAGTTTTTAAAATTTCGACAAATTTCGTTAAATTGCTAATATTCTCATGTTAAATGATAAAAATGGTGACTCACGTCAGCGGAGGCGGGCCGCTCGTCGTCCCGGTCGGCAAACATGGCCGGCCTGGTGGGCGCCGCGCCCGGCATCGTGATGGTGGGCGCCGCACCCTCGCCGCCCGCGCTCTGCGGACCACACCACCGTATACCACCCGTGGGACCACCATCAGCGGTGGGTCGGGCGCTATCTAACCCACACTGCTACTCAACACATTACAGTCAGGGGTTAAACATTGTGAACATACTCGTTAAATATCCAAAACTAGAATGAAGGCCGATAAAAAGAAACAGACATGCCATTTCATTAAGACTCAAATTGATTGAAATTGCCCTTTTTATAAGTGTTATTGCACTAAAGTACATTGTAAGTACATCTGCAAAGTATCACTTCGATATATGTGAGATGCTATAATTACAAAAATCTATGTCCTTAACAGCTATTGATTGATCGATTATAACGTGATACTGAATTTTAATTGTTGAATCAAATCAATATATGTTATCGTTAACGCCATCTATAGAATCTATATAAAAACGGACAACTTCGAAATATCGTTCAAACGTGACGTCAATGCGTCAATATGTCAATAATATTGGCGCATCCTATCTTTTATATAAAAAAAACACACAAAATTTTAGTAATACTTTATTGCGAATGATACAAAATTATTGACTGACCTCCACAATATTAAGTTTCTAATCTAAACAATAAACATTAACGAAAAACCAATATAACAATTATAAGCACATTTTTAATAAAACAAATAAAAACGAAAAATAATTTAGAGTTTGTAACATTACATTAATGCAAGATCAAATGTAAATTTCAGATCAAATTATCACAGGATCAATAGAAGACTGAGATTACATGTCAATTAAATTAACACCTGATTTCTAATTTAAAAATATTCATATAAAATCGGTAATAAGTTCTTTTGAACGGTCAACTAGAACTACTGGTTCGGAAAACTACACCCATCGTAGAGAGCCAGAAGGAAACAGAGGCGATTGCGCTTTTTGAAATATAACAAGTTACATTAGAGGTCGTAATATAATTCAATCCACGCATTTACGACATTTAAACAAACCTCGGCATATAGGTCTTTTTGTGTTAGGATTTTTTAATAATGTTTTAAGATCGTAGCTTGGAAAATCTATCGCTCGCTTCAACTTTCGGGTTTACACACGCTCGATTACTTCTAATGCCACTATGCGTTTTTTTCGATTTTGAATAATGTAAATGTCGAACGTAAATGGCGTAAATGTTTGGGTATTTCTTTTGCAAAACGATTCATCGACTGCGATCCATTATCTAATGCGGCGGGTGTGGGCCCGCTTACAGTATCAAAACATATTTAAGACCGTCAAACATATCACAGGGTTAATACAACACACATCAATATACAATCCATTTAAAATCGACATAAATTAAACGCCAAAAATTCAACGGTTAATGAAATAATTAAATTATATAACAGGAATTAAATAAACGTGCTCTTCGTCCGGGGAGGACACGTCGGTCGGACACGACCAAATATACCGGTCACGAGCTAGATGAACGAGACCGGCTCGTCGATGTCGAAGGTCTTCGGGCCCGACACGTAGTACCTGCAGTCGTCTTCTCGGGGCGGCTCGTCGGAGTCACCGTCCGTCCCCACGGGCTCGTCGATGGGGTACGTGCGCACGCTGCGCCGCGCCGCCGCCCGCCGCCGGCCCAACATCGCCTCGAACCTATTCACGCTGCGCTCTATGGTCTCCAGCAGCGTGCGCCGGCGGGCGTCGGGATCGCCGGTCGATTCCTCCGACGAGGGGCTGCCGTCGCTCCCGGGCCCGGCCGTCCGCAGGGGGGTGGGCTCGTCGATGGGGTAGGTGCCGCCGAACACGAGCGGCCTGCGGGCGGCCCGCGCCCGCGTCTCCACGGTCTCGCCGACGACGGGCCCGCAGCGCGAGCCCCGCGGCGCGCGGCCCGGCATCGCGCCGCCGGCTCCGGGCGCGTTTCGCGCGGGATTCACGTGTTCCTCCCTTCGACGTATGTTAGTCCGGTCCGGGACGGCCCGGCCGGTGTTGGTGCGCGGTAGGGCAGTGTTCGCTCGGGCCGGGCTCCCGCTGCGGGGCTGCGCGGGCGGCGCGGCGCGGCGCGCGGGGCGGCGGCGCAGGAGCGGCGGGGGCGGCGCGGGCTGCCCCCACAACACGCGTTAGCACACGGCATACACACAACACACTACCGCTACGTGATACGACGCGATAGACACAAAAAACTTCCATTCTATGACTTTATTGAAATATTCGTCCTAAATTATCAGGACACTATTTTAAAAACTCTGAACCGTGTATGTCAAATCGATATATGAAAAACATGACCGGCCATCGTTGTCGTGTGAATTACACGATGATGACAAATAGGACAATCAAACATACATCTAAAAACACGTCCAAAATATAATGAACGCCAGAATGTTCTTTGTAAATCCATAAATTTGCTTGCGGTCATAAATATTATATCCAAGTTACTGCACTCGTCCAACGAAACTACTATTAAAATTCAAGTAAGCCTGACAGTGTCCCCTTGCCATTGCTTGCCACTCAAGAGTTCAATCGCACTACCTATTGATTATTCCCATAAAAACAAAAAATGATTACTCGGTAAATATATAAAGTTAAGCACGCGTCATGCACTAACCTCGTTGTACCCGTAGTGGGCGTCGTTCTGCCAGTAGGGGTCGCCGTAGGGCTGCACGGGGTCGGCGTAGGGCTGCGCGGGGTCGGCGTAGGGCTGCGGCTGCGGGTAGGGCTGGTCGGGCGGCGGCTCCGCGGGCTGCTGGTACGGTTGGAAGGCCTGGTACTGCTGCTGGTACGCGGCGTGGTCCGTGGTGTCCTCTACGGGGTCGGCGTAGAGCTGCCCCACTTGCTGCTGCACTACATGCTGCTGCAGTGGTTGTAGCGTCTAGAAACGTCACATTTATCAGTTACACCTTTTGGGCTGTTCGGAAATTTACCCGACTGTCACTCCTGAAGCATTATCAAAAAACTATGCTGAATGTTTTTTGTAAATATCCGAAATAAAAGCGATGAAATTTAGTGCAAATTAATCTGACACATCGAGATAACATATAGATAAGAATATAATTTTTACTTTGGGAATATGAAAAAAACGCTCAATAAATAATTGAGGGTACTTTCCTGTTCGATAGCTTAATAACTTTGGTTGTCACAAACCTTATTACGTAATGAATCTTACGACGAGGACGAAATTTGATCCAGTTGTACTAAACCTATTCTACTCTTTACGAACTACGGAACTTGGAATTCGTTCTTAGTCTATCAATATTCTTCTTCAGCGCCATTCAATGTACTGCTGGCACCGCCTATTTTTAGTGTCAAACAAATTTACCATTTAGAATGACGTTGACGAGGTTACGCTTATACTCGTATATCTGGCTACCAACTATTACACATCGTTTAATAGCGGTCGGTAGCTGCTAGCTCGGTGGTTGTAGTGGTGTCCGGCTCACCTGATCGGCCCAGTGCTGCGAACCTTGCGAGCTGTCCGCGACGAGCTGGGCGGAGTGCTGCGGCGTGCCCAGCTGGGACGCCTCCGCCTGAGACGACAGACAAGAGGTGGCGTGACCGTCGGCGGGCGACACCACATGTGCACGTATATACTTTCCCACAAATAAACTTGTAAACAAATGTTTTTAATCGACAACTAGTAAAGTTGTCGATTAAACAGACAACTAGTAACATTTTACCAGCTTACTGGTGGTAAAATAAAATTGCCCCTACAGAAGTACAGTACTGCTAAGTACAGTATAATAAAATTGCCCCTACAGAAAAAGAGCCAGAGACAAAAGAGCTTGCATTTTCTAATAATTATTGCTAGTCATATGTAAATTTCTTTCGGTGTCTCTATAATCCCATTGCAAGGAAAAAGGTCTCGTTATAATTTTTATAAGAATATTTGAATATAATGTCGTAAAGATCGCTAAAATATCCTTCTAGCCTCCACTACACAGTCCCTAGCCCCCATTCTTTTCATTATCGACGCCTCTTTGACACCATTGGTTTTCTATCTCGTGGCGCACTCACCGAGAGCTGCTGGGCGAGCACGTGCACGTCCCGCAGCCACTGCTGGTGCCGCGGGGACGCCTCCTCGCTGCCGCCCTGGCTGCCGTCGCCCGCCGCGCCGTCCTCGACGCCGTCGTCCTGCAGCGCCGGGTCGTAATACTTCAGCCTGCAACCGACGACGTCGTTTTAAAACATTTCAATGTCTTCCTCGGCTCTAATATGGCCCCGTACGAGACTCTCTCTGATGAAAATGTTAATCCATAGGTACCTAGTCGTACACGCTGCATCGTTTACCTTATTTCGACGCACACAAAAAACAAACATCAATTAAAGTAGTGCGTGTAAAAATCTTTAAATTATGTTAGACTAATAAGTTCACAATAAAAGAAGATATCTGTCTTAAATAATTATCGATTAACACTAGATCCACAAATTTATATCGATCGTGGTTGACCGGCCAGTTTTGATATTAATGGTAGTTAAATACTTTCACTTCGTTTACATACCTAATATATAATTTTACAAATGTTATCTTAACACGGTCAACGTCATCGGAAGATATAAAGTGCCTAGTCCCAGTGTATGATTGTTATCAGAGAGCACCTGTCGGCGAGCGCCGCGACGCCGGCCGCCAGCGCCGCGGAGTGCGCGCGCGGGCTGCGGGCCACGGCGCGCGCCGCCAGCTCGGCGTAGCGCAGCGCGCGCTCGCACTGGCCCGCGTCCGCCAGCCGCGCCGCCGCCACCAGCTTGTACACCTGCCGACCGCACCGCACGTCACCACACCACCTTCTTCAACCGAGAACCGAGACACATAGGTCTCTTCGAGGGATTTCTCGTCCGTACGATTTCGTGCCGCTTGAAGGGTGTCACGAGCTTTCACCGGTGAGGTGTCATTGCGACACTTCGAGACCCTGAGACCCATTGGCTTTTATTTTACGCCAAAATTCTTATAACTAGTCTGGATAACAAAAGTATGGTGCAATTCACACCAGAAAAACGTGTAGACAGTATTGACAGAGTATGACGGTACGTCGATTGATAGCATACTAACAGTCCGAGGGACTCTGGGAATTAGGGATCGAAATATACGTGACTTAATTATATTTTATTGAAAATTATTACGATGAAATAACACTAAAAAAACCTTTGAAATCAAAGAGGAACAATGGAGGATTGTAACCCTCCACGCACCGTACGCTATTTAATAATGGAGGCCTCGCACTGACCGTGAGCTCGTCCAGCACGTAGTCCTGGCCCAGCGACAGCGCGTACTCGTAGATCTCCGTGGCGAAGATGGCCCGGTTGGTGGCCAGCGCGTGCAGCGAGCGCGCCCGCGGGTCCGCCAGCAGCAGCGCCAGGCGCGGCGGCGCGGCGCCGGGCTGGGCGCGGGCGCGCTGCAGCGGCGCCAGCGGGTGCGCGCCGAAGGGCACGCCGCCCGCCAGGTAGCAGAACTGCGCCGCGTACGGCAGCCCGCGCGCGCCCAGCGAGTCACCTGCGGACGGTGGGTACAGGTCAGCCGCAGGATAGTTGCAAACAATTTTAGCTCTGACTGCGAGGTAAATATCTCCGTTCTTCTTTTCATTTTGGCTTGAAGGCTTCGAGGTTTGGAGGTTTTACCTATGGTAAAGTGTTCGATAAATTGCATACAAATGTATAAGTTTTAAACTCATTGCGGCCCTGTCTAACTGTTAGACTGTCCATACCGCTTACCAAAAAATAGTTTCTTTTTTCTTATTATATATTTCCTATGATATAAGTAATTTTGCAAAAATTGACAAGACCTTGTAGTGTCCAAAATAAATAGTGGTTGTTGCAGAATATTACCAAAATATCACTTGTCAATAGTCAACACAAAATATTTTGGTACTAAGGGGGTTTTATGGCAATCATAAAAGCCGATGATGAGTCGCGATGCCATTTCTTATTTTGTTATATTAAATTTGAATAGAAGAGAAACTCCAGGTGTGCTTTGGGTGTGTGGAATTGAAACGTGTCGCGTAGCGAACAGTGATAGGTCGGTGTGATCTTACCGAGCTGCATCAGCGTGCGGTGGTCGTGGTCGGGCCGCGCCGACGGGTTGGCCAGCAGGATGGCGGCGTGCGGCCGCCAGTCGGCCCAGCGCGGGTCCGCGGCGCACTGCGGACACAGCGGACACGGCACGTGAGCGACGGCCGACGTCGGTCTCACCCAACGGCCGACGGCTGCGCACGTACGGCGGCGGCGGGCGGCGCGCGCTGCGCCAGCGCGCAGTACAGCGAGTGCAGCGGGTCCGCGCGCCGCAGCGAGCCCACGAAGCGCGCCGCCACCGCGGCCCGCGCGCGCCGCTCGCCGCAGCCCGCCAGCTGCAGCGCGTGCGCCCACAGCCCGCACCGCATCGCCCACTCTGCGAATATATCATACTACCGATTCAAACGCCTACGCCTTGCTTTCTAATTTTATAAACTGATTAAAATTTACGACCAGACTATAGCGGTTCTGTAATAATTAGGGAACAAATTTTCGGCAAAAAAAAAATTGAAACGACATAAGAACCGAGGCAAAACGATAAAAAGTAAGACCGTTTTACATTTAATACATAGACGAAGCGAGATTTAAATCCGAAGACAAACGCGTGGTAATATAGGGAGACAATCTTGGTAAATTCGCAAACATGTATTACACAAAAAATTATCATACTTCATACTACGTGCTGTCATATAATGTGCAAGAAGAATAACAAAAGTCTACAGGTACTGCGATAAAATGAGTCACTTTTGGAACAACAACGAAATTCGCTTGTATTTCGCTCCCCCCTTTAAAATTCGTATTATATAAGCTAACGTATTTTTCTTTGTATTCACTCTCACTTACTTTAAGCTGTTATTATCATGTAGTCAATTAAATATACATTTGTTATTCATCACGTCATATCATTGAACACCTTCGGTTCCATTGCGTACCGTACCTCCCACAAACGCAATACGGAAAACTTGGAACGACAATCCGTAAGGGCATGTCTTATCTAAATATAAGGGTTTCTGTATGTGAAAAAGATCACAAAAGTCTGAATATAAGAACTCACCCAGAGCCTCCTGCCGGTTGCCGTAGATGAGGTACTCCCGGTACCGCTCCAGCGCTTCCTGCTCGTCCACCTGGGCCGGCTCCTCTTGGGCTAGCGATAGAACCACAAATTATGCACTGTACAAATTAAAACCTATGGCAAAACCATTACGCAAAATAATTACTTTCTACTACTATACCTTAAAATATGATCAAATAAAATTTTTGACTGTGCAACATAAAGATGAAGAACATTTTTGGGTTTAATTGTTTCATTTGTTATAATTCGTCATAATTCTCCTGGCCTTATCCCACTCTAATTGGAATTGGCACAACATAGTATAAACATATAGTAACATGATTTGGCTACATATTTTACATTACATACTACATATTTTAATTTGTTGTTAGAGTGGTAAAAAATAAACTCGGCCTCGTTAACTGACAGGCTGACTTTTACTAGAAATTCAATGAATTTTCAAAAAAAAAACATTTAAAATATCATTGTGTAGAGTAAAACTTAAACAAATTATTAGGTTTTTCAGCTAAGATAAGAATAAATGTAAAGTACTAACGCGTTTCGTCGGCGAGCGGGCACAGCAGCGGCGGCGAAGGAGCGTCGCGCGCGTCGTCCGCACCGCGCCCGCTCTCTGCACGCAAACACATCACTTCTTACTACACTAGTTTTCTCTTAGAAATGGCTCAATCTGCTTTACGCAACTATTTGCAATCATTCCAATCTTTGACTAATTGCTTTAAGTACAAATTAAAAAAAAATCGGCCACCCCGAACATTTTTTAGTAAACTTCTCCATGAAGAAAATAAGGCAATAAAACTCAACTTAAGCGCAGATAGCGACAGTCAGTACATATAAATTAATATAGAAGTGCAAAATTAAAGAATAATTACCAGTGTTCATAGGTGACGTATATTCGTATTCTTTCGCGTTCTTCATCAGCAACTCCGCGAGATCCGACCCTACCACCACCTGCCACAGACAACACGCCACTATAGAAAAGCACTTCAGAATAATATACTAAAAACAACAAGTTAATATAAATAACTATAACAAATATGGTTACTTGAACTTTTTCCAATTATGATTGTATTCTTACTATATCCTATAGTACTATATCCTGTTAATAGATGGCGAATGAATGAATTTCCTAGAAACTACTTAATCAGGTATTTGTAACGCTAAAATTCCTCACCCGCCTAGTGAATATATGAAATAGTAATTACAAACTTATTAAGAGAATGTGTATCTGTTACAAATTCACGGGTAATCTGCAGAAGCAAGTTCTTAAGAATGATCTGAATCTGAATCTGATGTGAATGATAATGAATCTGATGAAGTTTGTTACAATTGAAGCTTTTACACTTGACCTACTTAAAACCATCCAGTAAATCAAGGTATTTTAACACTAAATTCGACGCAAAGAAGTCTCGGCTACTTGTTCTTGTTGTTTTATACTCGAAAAAGAAACATCAGACCATCAGAGTAGACCCTGTTAGTTAAGGGAAAGAGTGAATAGGGTTGCTGTAATTAGGTCGTCGAGTACTAGGCCAAAATAAACGGACCCCGTTCTGGCGCAGCAGCAGCGCCAGCAGCTCCCACAGCAGCGCGTACCCGGCCGCGTCCACGGGCTCGTGCGCCGCGCCGCCCGACATGCGCGTGCAGTACTCCACCACGCTCTTCTTGTGGGTCACTCCTGCGGTGGAGAACCATCCATGTACCCCGACTTTATTCCGGGAGCGAAATGAATTATACAAACGAACAATATGTACGAATGTGTATAGTATGGCTGCTGTTCCATCCCACTTCTGAAAGTTACTATAATGGACATACAGTAAGCACGGCCACAAAGCAAACACAATTATTGTGCGTGCACTACTTTATCTCGATTCATGTCATTCAATGTTCTTTCGTTGGTGACTAAATATACTATATTATTTTTAAATGCGGTGATACCTTCAAGATCAAAAATCTCAATATGCTAACTTGGTAGCAAAGGTCGAGTCCTCACCCTTGACGAGCGGTCCCGGGTAGGCCGCCAGCTCGGCCGCCTGCGGGTCCCGCTGCAGCAGCTGCGGCAGCGGCAGCACGGCCAGCGGGGCGGCGCGCCCGTCCACCGGGTAGCCCGCCCGCACCACCAGCAGCGCGCGCGCACTCAGCGCCCCCTGCGGGCACGTGCGCACACCGCAAGGTTGCACCACATTACACCGCTGGACATTACTACTACTACGCTAGTGAGGAATTGTTACTATGAACTGAACCGTTTCCTTATTATGAATAAATTTTAATCCAAATTTTATGAACGTCGATTCAGAAGACGTGAAAACCTCGCTGTCGAAAAGGTTTTCAAATTTTGGCGGCCGGTTAAAAGTGGTCAGTGATAGTAAGTCTGTAGGTAAAAGATGAAAGAAATTAGTCGCTTTCACTATCGTCTAGATTTAATTGACAGAATTCTTTTGTATTTTTTTGAACAAAACAAACGTTATTTAGTAACGTCCGTACTCGTACGTGTACTGTAGTTGTAAATTTTGAAACGCTTAAATAGACTTTGCGATCGATGTTCCTGTGCGAATCCTCGAACTCTGTACCTAATTGTACCATACCTTAACGTGCGCGGTGGAGTACTTGAAGGGCGTCATCCTCTCGGAGCGCACCGTGGACTCCTCCAAGTGTAAGTTGAGCGACATGTCCGTCGTCAGCTCCCTGGACACGAACGAGAATTGATCAACAGTGCACAAACTGCACAAACAGAAACAGAGCATGTGCTCTATACTTCCGAGTGAAGCAGCTCGAGTGAACTGCTGAAATAAATAAATAATGAACAAAAATTCCTTGTTCCACTATAATTCTATTAATATCACTTTAATAACATTTTAATTAGTGTTTTAAAAGGTGAAGTTTATTTGTATTAACTTTCGCAGTCGTCACATATACCAGTATCCCAAGTAATAAATTAATTTTGAGATGCTTTTCACTTGAAAAATCAAAAAAATTTGCCCTGATATGACACATGTAGATTAAGCAATAACAATATCAATGTGATTTAAGTGTCAAGTGATGTATTAGTCGAGAATTAGAACGGCCTTGCAGATAACCACATTAACAAGCGTGTTATTTTTATTTACAACTGACGACTGTTGTTTTATTAGTTTACGAGCCAAGAAATTCATGTAAATAATTTCCAAACCTCATATTTCATCTGCAAAAATTAGCGTTTTGATCATTATGTGTGGTTGTAAGAAAACATAACATAGGTGTCTATGACCTATCACAAGTTTTACCCCAGTTTAAAAGCAGTGGTAATAGGTGAATATGGGTCTGATTAATATTTATCATTTGTCACATGCTTTTCGGTAGATAAAAACGTCGTTAGGAAACCTGTATATCTGTGAAGAATTCCTGGGATGTGTGACCAACATTAGTGGCTCTACGTTCCAACGCTATTCTCCAAAAGGGAGATAGGCGAGGCCTTTGTCTAACTGTGGGATAGTACTCGCACGAGAGTATCTCACGTCTAAAATATTCGCTCTAAAGTACCGCAAGTAAGCGTAGCTGCATGTATAATTGAGTTGGAAAACGTGGCAGTTGTCGAATGTTTGACGGAGACGGTAAATAAATATATAAATTTATGGAGCAACTAATTTATACCCCTGTTTAAGCAACTTTTTGACCCAAACGATCACTAGTGAATATAGTTAGGCGTAAGCACGTGATGGTGCACATCGTTAACTGGCATCAACCCTCAAACGAACGCAAGAGTAGAAGTAGCCTTAATAGTCATCATAGTTAAGTGAAGGCGTGAGTAAGATGCGAAGAGGTTGGTGAGGCGCGGTGAGGTGAGGTAAAATATGAGTTAAGCCTGGAAAGGTACAAAATGTGTGATAAAGTGGGAAAGGCGTAGAGGGTAAGTAAAGCGCGGTAAAATGAGGAAGGTTACTTAAGTACATTTAGGTAAGTGGTGGTGAGGTGATTGCAACGTGACTAAGGTGAGTTAGGCGTGGCGAGTAATTAAGTGAGGCTAGGAAAGTTAGACGAGGCATAGTATTTACTTAGGCATTGAGGTAAACATTAAGCGTGGCTAGGAATGTTAGGCGTAAGGTGAGTAATGTATGAGAGGTTCTGAGCGGTGCGGGCGTGCGTACCTGTCGGAGCAGTCGGTGCGCATGGAGGCGGCGTCGCGCGCGCGCCCGCCGTAGTACCTACACCAACCACTCGGTCACACCGCGCAGTGCGAGCGGCACGCACCTTGCCGCGACACAAGCGTCTTGCCGAGTCAATGGAGCATGCATGACATGACGAAGCTGACTTTTTTATAATAGAAACCATTTTGACAACAAGTTAGATGAGAAAGTAGATTTGTTGAGTTGAGATTAGACTTTTGTACCCATCAAAAGTGACTGATAAAGATCTGAAATACTAATCTTGAAAGAAATTGCCCTTTGAAAACTCAGAAACTGGATTATATTTATATCTTTGTTGTTGATGGAAGTCATGGGAAATGTACGCATAAATATACGATAAAAACCTTTGTTACATGCAACAACGTACAGGCTTTGAGGGAAGATCAGAAGTCTGTATTTTGTCTGTCGATGTCGAAGACAAAACTTCAGAATAATAATTTAAATTCAACTGGGATCAGTCATAAATGCTAGGCCGTGACTCGTCAAGGTCGCGTTCTGTTACGGCAATGAACGTCAACACAAAATCCAAAACTATTTTACTATCAAAAGGTTTAATAATAAGATTTGACCCACATAACATTTTTTGTTCTTTAGTTATTTAAACAGTTTTCGATTTTCATTCAGATTTTGGCGATGTCTGTTTAAATAATGAAAAACTACCAGCTAATCTGTCTTTATATATTAAACTCTTCGATTTATTATAATTATAAATTTAAAATAAATATTTTTCTTGAAAGTTTAATCGAAGAATAAACGTCTATAAATTGGAAAACGAAAATGTAATGTGACTTTAAAGAAGTTTTTTGACGCTCCTTAAGCGATTTGATATAAGTCATAGGCTGCGTAATAAGATTTCTTACAAAGTTTATGAATCTTCGTACATATTGCTTAGTTAGTAGACTAGGGCTAGTGAACCAATGGCACAATATTTGAGCATGTCACCGAACAAATAACTGAATAAAGAAGTAGGTATTTTTGTAAGAGAGAACGCGGTACGCGGACTGTCATGCCCACAGCCGCGAAAACAAAAGTACGCACAAAATTTGCAATAAATAAACTACACGTGTAATTGACAACTGCAAATATACCTTTTGATATTAAATAAAGAGTTTTGAGTTCATTGAAACTATTTAATATTTTCAGAATCTCAAAACAAAATTTTTTGATTGCCCATCTATGACCCCATTAAACACTTTTCCAGAAAAATGGGATGTTGATGCTTAAAGGTTCGCCTACTCTGTATTAGACTATAAATTTATGTATGGCGATGAAGATTAGTGTATTAGTGATTGAAACGCTAGAAGCATTAAAACTATTCAAGTGGGCAACACCGAACCATCCCTCCCCTCCCCTACGTACGTGTCGGCCGCCTTCAGCCCGTTGGTGCTGGAGCGGCCCGAGTGCACGCTGGCGCGCTCGTCCGCACGCACCTCGTAGCCCGCCAGACCGTAGCCTGGAAATATACGTACATTCATTTTTATTTTTTTTTCAGATTGACGTAGTGCAGAATTCTGATTTATAATATGATATATTGTCCTTCCGCCACGTCAATTTCTATGTATGCTCAAAAACTACTTAACGAATTTTCATGCTTTCACGAGGTAGTGTGTGAGCAGTGATTTACTAGGAAGGCTTAGGAAATTAATTGTTTGAAATTTTGTATAGTTACTTAAAATGCCACGAAAATTTCAGACAAATTTAAGCCGCCTGGGAGCTTTCATCGAAAATCCGTATAAGATAAACAAAAGATTGTGTATTAGAGATATTCCTCTTTTATAAAGTTACCAAAAATCCGTTTTGCACATTCACTACAAGGGTTACTGATAAGGTCACATACACTGCGGAATTTTTGAATATATGCATGTGTTCGGATACAGTATCAATTCTTTTCAATTTAAATATATTAGTTACCTCAAAAGTCTCATGCCTGACATCATGGTCACCATGATAAAAACCATATCAAAGCATCATCTTAAGGAAGATGTACGAAATTTTGAGGGAATAATACGTAGGCTTTTGAAAGTAGAAAGTTAGTAGAAAGAATTGGAGTATCGGCGGTGTCGTAACTCACCGTCGTATCCGGTGTGCCCGTAGAGTTGCTTGTAGACCCTGAGGTAGGCGGCGGGGTCGCTGCGCCGCAGCCGCTCGTAGTACTCGTACAGCTGCCGCTGCGCCTCGTCCCAGCCCGCGGCCGGCGCGTACGGCGCGGGCGGCGCGGGCGGGCGCGCGCGCGGCCGCCGCCGCGGCTCGCCCTCCTCGTCCGTGGCCGTGGCCTCGCGCGAGCCGGCCCGCGAGCCCGACGAGTACGCCTCGCCTGACACGAGCGACAACAAACCAAATCAACCTTTACTCAAGTACGCTTTGGCGAGCACTTTTTAATCGTTAGTTAAAAGATTGACCGCCGAGTTCTCTGGTTCTGCTCACGTCGGAGCTATACTATGGACCAGCAGTGGGGTTAAGGATTCTTAATTCTTTGTCGATATCTCGTTTACAAAATTCTAGATAATATATAGAAGATATCGATCGATTCTATGCTAATTGGGTCTATATATACTCTTTCAATGCTTCGTTAAGTTGAGTAAAGAACGTATTGTTTCTAAATATAATAAACAAAATCTCTTAATTCGTAACCGTAATATTTCTGTTAAAGCTTATGTTTCAAATTTCAATTAATCACGCACCTTTCGATAAAGGAAAATATCGTGAGTAAACCTGCGTGTCTCGTCGTGTCGTGAAAAATTCTGGAATGGGAATCCACTAATCTGCATTGGAGCATAGTGGCTCTTAGCTTTAAGCTTTTCTTTCCAAAAGCAGAAAGGAGATATTTGCCCAGCAGCGGTATGTTGGAATACCGTTACCATATTCAGTCACTCGTGGCTATGGCCAGAACCATCTGTTAACCCATTTCCTTCCTTTTTTTTAGATTCATGTAATGAACAAGATCATTGCTGCATCACATATGTTTCAGTATTTAAACTTTCATACAAAAAAAGAAAATATTTTAAGAAAAATATAAATAAATCCATTTAATTATAAACTGTACATGCGATGATTTGAATAAACAATGTTTGATACCAAATAGACACCAGAACAAATGATATGTATGTAAGTACTAAACAAAAATGAAATGATCTTTAAAAATTCCTCGATGAAAAGTTAGTGTGAAAAAAATGGTTTTATTACTGTTTTATTTTTCAAATTAAATGAAGTAGAATTTCAGAAGTAAGTTCTGCTGTCCGTTATTCCACTGTATAAGAAAATATTATAAAGATGTAGTCAAACATATCTTATATGGTTGGCAATGTTTTTTTGAAATTGTCACAGCCCAGCGCTGAGAGAAAATAATATTTACATGATATGTTTATAAAAATAAAATCTATTTTAAATCTGTACCATTCAATACTTAAGATACATACGGAACTTTTGGTAGAGACATTTTGGTAAAATTTCTCCAAAAGTGTACCTAGAGGTAACTATTTATTACACTCTCGTCAGCCATATACATATAACATCGACCGAGTTTAGATTGTATTAACGTAGATCAAGGAATATATCGAAACTGGTTTTAAAATGGAGAAACGTGAAAGGACGACGCGTGATGAAACAATATTTCCTTTCCCTAACGTAAGCCAAATGATTGTCATCAGTATTGAGCATGATTTAAAGTTGATATTGCATCGAACAAGCGACGTGTTATAAAATCTCAAAACAGTGTGGCATGCATAACAAATGGCATGGTCGACTCTGAACACAATAACATACTGTTTACATAACTTCAGCTTATTTTTCGAAACATGTAATATAACGATTTCTCAATACGTAATCATTATTGAATAGATAGTAATGCGATAACTTTCATAAATCAATCGAAGAAATTTAATCGCATTCATAATTCAAATTCTCACAAAAAATCATTACAGATTAAGTCTCTCTCCAGATAGATGAAATAATTTAGATTAAGCACTTAAGAAATATATTACAGAATCAGTTTAATATAAAAATATTGCGGTTCTTGAAACAGTAAAATCTGCCAACAACATTGTTACATCTAAAATATCTCAACCATATTTGTATTCAAAATATAAATCTACTTATTACGTAAATTATAAAAACATGTCTGCTGGTTATTAGTTCATACTCAGGGCGAATCACAACCTTTTTTTAAAGTGAAATTCACAAATAGCGGAGATGTGAAAGCTGAAGACTGATGCATATTTAATTTTTTTTTACTGGGATAGTTATAGTATATAAAGTTATTACATATTCTCTGTCTCATTTTAAAGAGAGATTTATATTGCTATATTGAGATTAATAATCTTTAATTTAAATTTTTAACATGATTACGCGTAATCCTAACATTATAAATGCAAAAGTTTGTAAGTATATATTTATGTTTGTTACTCTATCACGGCGAATCCCCGAACCAATATCGGTATAATTTGGCACAATTATTCCTTATACACCGGAATAACATAGACTATAGAAATCCAATAGTTGATTCTACAGGAATAGGATAACATTGAAAAGCGCCATCTATAATATATCACGCGACAACAGTCCACGCAAACAAAGTTGCGAGTAAAAGCTAGTTCTAAATGAACTATTAAGTGATTCTCTTAAACCTCTGTTCTTATATCTGTTTATATACATTATTATCGTTATCATTGGCCAGCACGTGATCAGAATTGCGTGATTTAAATAGCACGTGCTTAATCTCAAACATGGCAGTTATTTAGAAAGATATACTCAGTTTCCCTAACTCCCGAAAACCGCATATTTTACTGTTATCAACGTTTCATTCAGCAAATATGAATAGGTATCCAGTATATTCTATCTAGTCTTTAGTCTAGTCTATGGTAGTTTCGGTCGAAGTACTGCAAGATACATGCATAATGATGTTTAGCCCGTAATGCGTAGCAAAGCCATGCGGCCCACACTGCGATAGGTACCTTCGCCCTTACTACTACTTCTATTAGACTTAGCGTCACCACTGAACGTTACAACTGCAACACAAAACAAAATAAAGCCTATAATATCTATAAATATTTTAAACAATGTTTTTAATCGATATTGCTATTATAAACGCGAATGTCTTTCCATCTGCTCGTCTACTGCTGCCGAAGATATATTTAAGAAATTTGGTAAAATCAAACCTTACATATTGGACTCACGTACAGGATAAAAATTCGTTTTTACCTTCGGGAACAAAGAACTATATAATATATGAATCGCTAGTACAAAATTGGAAATATTTCGGTTTAAGGATGTGTAAGCTGTTAATCGCTTTGGGGTTGAAAAATATTCCATATTAATATACATAAAAATACAATAGAAAAAAACAATATTATATTAATATAGATAAAAATAGGTATAAACTGGAATATGATTAAGGAAAAATATAACAGAAAATTGACACAAATTATGCAGCACAACTAATATTACAACCATTTATGTGATGTTTTGTTGTGAAAAGCAAATATGCTCTTACCTTTTCTTCGTTCATCCTCATCCTTGTTTCTCCTCAGCGAAGCATACTTTCTGGGGTCTATGTCTCGGTATCGATGCTCGAAGCGGTCTCGGTCCCGGTCGCGGTCCCGGTCTCGGTTCCGGTCCCGGTCGCGGTCCCGGTCTCGGTCCCGGTCGCGGTGCCGGTCGCTGCGCCGCGCCCGCTCGTCGTCGTAGCGCCGGTCGCGCTCCATGGTGTTGTGCCGCCTGCGCTCGCTGCGCTCGTCGTAGCGCCGCTCCTTGTCGTCTCCGCGCGGCGGCTTCGACGAGCCTTCTCTGTGCTGCCTGTATATTTGTAAAAACAATGCTTTGGTATATAATTTATTAAAGTTATGAGTAAATGAATACCGCAAAGAATGACGTCGGATTGTGAAGTGCGCTACCAATCCTATACTGAGGACCGCGACCGCTCTAACGATGCCGCGCCAATGGTGGACATATTTCTGTTATAGGGCAAACAAAAAAAGTCCGCGATGGCATATATATAAACTTTGAAGTTTAGTTTACTATAACTTTTATCATGAAATTTTTTTTTAATACTCACGTAAAAGCTATTTCATACAGTATTACACCTAATCAACTTTAATACGTTAGTTAACTACAGCATTGTTAATATTATGACCCTTTACACTATGTAAAAAAATCTTAGATCTCACTGTTGCTAACACGATACCTAAAATATACAATCAAATCAAAAAATAAACTCAATTTAGTTTAATTTTAGTTGTAAAGATAGTGTGATTGTAAGGAAGTTCAAAATGCTCTCACCTGCGGCTCCTCTCCCGGTCGCTGTAGTAGTCGGTGTCTTCGGTCTCGTATCGATGGCTTCGAGTGCTGCGCCTGTTCCGCCGGACGTCGGGGCTGCCGTCCCTGCTCCGCCGGTCGCGGTCCCGGTCCCGCTCCCGGTCCCGCTCGCGGTCCCGCCGGCCCGTGTCGCGGCGGTCGTCCCTACCGGGCCGTCTCTCCAACTCGCGATCATATTTCCTATCGCCTCGAGAGTATCGACCTCTATCTTTCTCCCTGTCTCTGTCCCTCTCGCGATCCTTGGAAGATTTATGTTTATCCCTATCCTTTCTCGGTGACGTCTTAAAGGCGCGTTCTCTCTCAGAGTCCTCACCGGAGGTGGCGCAATTCAGAGATTGCCTTCTAGAGTTATTCATTGGATATTCAGCAGTATCTGCGACATCGTGGATCCTTTCCCTGGCAGCTTCCACGATATTCGAGTTCGAACCGTCGTATGGCGCTTCCCTTGAAAATGAAGAGGGCGATGCCAAGCTTAGATCCTGTAAATTCTCGCCTTCCATCGTAATTTCTCTCCGTTGATCGTCAACGGACAGGCTAAAGTCGGGAGAAGTGGCATTACTAGTTTCTCTGGCGCCTATAATGCCCCTGGAAGAGTTTATGGGTGTGAGTTCTGGATAATCAGAACCATCAACGTTTTGCTCGCGTATGTCTGACGGGCCAGCGTCTGTCGCGATAGAGTAGTCATGATCTACACCAGTGACCACTCTATGTTCGTTTGCACCGCCGAAGTTGTTAGGTTGATACTGGGGATATGCTTCGTTACTCGGCTCTCCTGGCACCATTCTGTCGAAACCCAAAGGCCTTCTATCGCTCCCTCTGGTGTTAGCTGGTTGTGTATAGTTATCTGGAGTCTGTTGGCCGTCAGCTTGTCTGTATGGTCGTCCAGTGTTCTCCATTGGCTGCCCGTCAATATGACGCTCCAAATAATCATCACCGACTTGATTGTAAGAATTACCAATTTCCGTTTGTTGCCCGGGCACCATCCGTGATAAGCCAGGTGGAGGCTCATCCCCTGATATGTTTAAACTTTGACTATACTCAACTTCTTGTTGCCCCACTCCCATTCTCCTTAGCCCAGGTGGAGGAACATTACGACTAAAATCCGTATTTTCGCCATAATCTCCACTCGATAAATGTGCAGTTTGTAAGTATTCATTTCTATCATTTTGTGGTGCTATTTCTAAATTATCAGGCTCTTGCTGTGAAATAGACATTGACCTAAAACTTGTCATTTGCGGTTGATCGGGTCGTTCAGAATTATCAGGAGTAGTCTCCAAATTAGCTCCGAAATTTGATGAAAGTCTGTCTTGTTGGAGGATTTGAGTAACAACAGCTGGTGAAGCCAAGTTAGTTCCTGGTAATTGTTGTGGGAATGTTTGAGGTTGCGAATTACCAGGTGGCATTTTAGGAATATTTTTATGTGAAAAAGGGCCTACATTTTTAAAAGGATTTTGGCTTGATGGTAATGGGAAGTTTGAAGAGGGCGGATGGGACATGACTGATGTAGATGTTGGCAAATTGGTTGAGGATACTGACAATGTTGGTAAATTAGAGGGAGTCGGTAAAGGCTGAAACGATGAACTGGGTAATGAGGTTTCTAGAACGTTTGGCATGGACATTGGTGGTGGAGAAGACATAGAATGTTGTTTTACATGGTGATGGGAAACTAAACTACTGGCAGAAGAAACTGATGGCAGAGGCATAACTGGATGTTCATTTTCAGTATTATGAACAGGAACATTTCTATCAACAGACGGGTTTTCATGGTTATTTAAAATCAATTCTTGGACAGAATTAGATAATTCATTTATACTATCTCTTCTATTATTATTTTGAATGTTAGACATAGTTGACTCATCAGTTGATTGTTTAGTCAATTCTGTATTTGTGACAGTTGTATCATTGAAGCTGGACAAAGAATAATTAAAGTTTGATGTATCAGTATTTGGACCTGGACTACTCTTACTAGAATTCCTGGACTGATTTTCACTTCTATATGTTCCCTCGGAATGAGTAAGTGGCCCATCACTCGAATCCTGAGACATTTGAGACTCGATTGACCACTGAGGAGTCAAATTTTCCAAGTGGAAACGTTTTCCAAGTGCTAAATTAGGTAAATGTTCCTGAACAACTTCTTTATCAGCTAAATTTTTTATTTCACTTAAATTTTCTTGAACTGAAATGTTACTTGCCTTTTGTTGGCAACTAGGTTCACTGGTCAAGTTTTCTGAATCATGATTTCCTACATTAACATTATCTGAACCCACATCTTTACTCTTGTAAATCCCTTGAACTGATGAAGGTTGTGATTGCTTCTCCTTGTTTTCTTCCATAGTCCAGTTCCAACTATTTGTGGGGAGAAAACTTTCTTCTATAACATTAGCAGTGTTAAACAATTGAGGCTGAGAATTTGGCTGAGCAGAAGTTACTTGATTAACAGTTTTTTGATGTTGTTTAGATGAATCTTCCCATCCCCATCCCCATTTATCTTCCCAGCTGTCAGTGTTGCCCTCATTTTGGGTAAAGTTTGGTTGTTGATGTGTTTGATTATTAAAGTTATTCTGCTGGTAGCTTTGCTGTACATTATTATCAAAGTTCTGGTTAGTATAGTTTGGATTGTACTGCTGTGGCTGCTGAAAGAATTGATTGGGGCTATTAACAAAGGGTTGCTGCTGATACACCTGACCATAGTGTTGATTATACTGTGGTTGCTGCTGTGGAGGTTGCCACATTTGCTGTTGCTGAGATCCTGCTTGATAGTTCACATACATATTTGGTTGGTTTCCATATGGCTGTAATAACAAAAACATTGCCATATAAAATTTAAAATTTTCATATTAAATAAAGAATACATACAAATAGTATGTTGTAATTTTAATAAAGTGTATATTTATAGTACTTTCCAACTAATGACTTAATCACATATGGTAACATAGTATTTATTTATAGACACAATTTTTTTACTTTTATAATGTACACCAAGATACAACGGACAGGATGAATATTTCTAATATAAAATTAAAAAAAAATAACATCAGGTGTAATTATTGGACCACGTCATTGTTTACGTCTGTGTCGACATAACCTGCGGGCAACCTACCTGTGTCGCAGTGAACGGCGGGGCCTCGGGCCTCGGCGGAGCCGCACCGCCCTGAGGCCGCTTCATCCATGACATACCGCCTTATCACCTCTTACGTAACATTCGTAAAAGAGCCCCTCTCATATGCTAGAATGCTACAAACAGCTTTGTCACTTTCGTAGAATGAAATAAACTAAAAACACTTTCACTACACTAAAACATTTTCCCATATCACGTAATGCACTGATATACTATCCGAGCTATGAATAAAATGGCTAATGGTTAGCTTTCGTAAATATTATATATTTTATTAAATTAACTCAAGTGTTATTTCGTAAAAAAATTTGACAGCAACACATCGATCGAAGGTGCCCTGTTGGCAGTGTAGCCATGCTATTTTTAAGTTTTGAAATAAATATGGTATTAAAATGTTGGCTATACTTAAATATATTTTGATTGTCTAGGGATGAAGGATAGCTACCTAATTGGCTAAAATTATTGATGTGCTGATTATTGAAATTCTAAATTACCATGAGACACATGATAAAACGTAAATTGTCTAACTATTGCTGACTATATTCTATCAAAAATATATAAACAACATAACATTGTAGTATTTAATTGTTCATGCTTCTTATTTATGTACTGCTATAAGTGTAGGGTAACTGCTATAATGGTCACTCTTTCATTATGTGTGTGGCATTTAATGTAGCATATACGTAAGTAATTGATAATATTATCTTGTTTTGTACGCCTATATAAGTTTAGTTTGCTAAATAGTCTATGATAACCAAAGACTACCGATCGTTTCTGTAGAAAGTTGTTTATGATTCCGTAATGATGAATGCAGAATAAATATAATTCACAGACTAGAAAACTTTAATGACAATTGACATCATAGATTGACATTGACATCATAGATTATTAACCAATTGACATATGTACCTGCTTAAAATCAAATAAATTTTGAATTTTAATCCGAATTTCAATATATACTATTTATCTCGCGATAACCTTTATGTGTCCTTATTATTACGCACACATTTTTTCTTATTGCGTTTTTGTATAAATTGTACTATAGTTATAAAAGGTTTATCATATTAAATTTAAAAAGTATGGCTAAGCGATCCAACCCTTACACCGAGGATTTTATACAGCAAAGCAAAATTCACGTTGGTCTTAAGCAATTTAATAATAACGAAGATAGATTGAAGAAAGTTTACGGTAATAACAAACTGTTATTTAAAAAAGGAGGAAGAGAAGGATAATTTTTTTGTTATTTAGAAAATCAATCGTCACTTTTGACTTGACACTTTTTTTCTCATTTCACGCCTTGTAAAGTCATATGGTGTCCGGCTGAGTATTCTGGACCACCCTCATTTCTTACTGAGGTGTCGTAAAATACGACTCAAGTAAGCTGACGTCAGGCAGCAAAATACGTACCCAAATCATGTGACATGTTTATAGCATGTTTTGCCAAACATACTTAGGGTGAAGTAATTGATCTTAACATTTGGACTAATTTCTATACTTTACAAAATAAATTTGAGGATCTTTTACTTTGACTTCTTTTAAATTACTTTATCAGGTTACCTCATGTTTTTTTTTATATAATCTGCTTACATAGAGTATACTGAAATAATATGTTTTATAAAGTAAAACTATTTAGAGAAACATTTACTGCTATTAATAAGCCAATCGGGTTTTATTTACTTAGTGTAATAAATTTTATTTACTAGTATTCATATCTTAATTATATAAACCATTGTTATAGAAAAAACACTACAGCTTTTGTATCAGGGTGCCAAGAAGACATTGCAACAAGATTTACTGCAGTGTTCGGATGTCAGTTCAACTGGGAACAAGCACAGAATGAAACAGTTGTTTATTGGCAAGGATGGAGCACTGCTGCACTCTGGGACTCTGGTAATGATTGTTTATTACTGGTATACAACTCATTGCATGTGATAGGATATAGCTCCATACATGTCCACTACTAACACTTACATTCATAGTGTATATATTTATTTATAATGTTAAGTCACTTTAACAATAATCACTACATATTATAAAACAAAGTCCATATTTCCGTATGTACGCATAAAACTTTGAAACCACGCATTCGATTTTGATGCGGTTTTTTTTAATAGATAGAGTGATTCCAGAGGAAGGTTTGTACGTATAATAACATTTAATACGAAGTAGAGTAATACTGTAATTTTTGAGGTTTCTGTAAATAATTACATTTTTTTCCGCTTACATTGCAAACGCAGGCTAAACCCTACGAGATTTATCAAAATGATGTACTAAGTATTTGTACACCTTTAAAAGGTCTACATAAAAGTCCGCGATGGTATATATCTATCTCTTATGGATAACCCACAATAGCAGTTTTTTTCATTTACTTTTTACGAAAAATGACGCCTTATGTTCAAAGCAATTTTTATACAATACAGCATTAATCCTTATCCAATTGAGTACCTTAAATAAATTGTTGATTTAATATAGATCAATATTGTCGTTTACAGCATGTAATTTAAGTGAACATTTTCGGAGATATTACAGATTTAAAATCCCGCGAGGAGGCCGCGCTTAGACCTATAAGCACTTCGAATTTAGCAGCGACCGGAGGCGCAACTAAATGTCCTTCTTTGAAGTTTATATTGTCTAATGATAAGATAGCTATGAATGTTGTATGTAAAGACATTGTCTAATCAATTGTAAAAATAAATAATATCACTACATAGTATGAAACAAAGTCGCATTCTCTGTCTGTCCCTATGTCCGTATATCCCTATGTATGCGTCAATCTTTAAAACTATGCAACAGATTTTGATGCGGTTTTTCTTTTAATAGATAGAGTGATTTTAGAGGAAGGTTTACATGTCTAATAACATTCAATATGGAGTAGAGAACTACTGTATTTTTTGAGGTTTCTAATGTGATGTCGTAAATAATTACATTTTTTCGCACAAAGTCCGCGATGGTATATGTCTATCGCTTATGGATAACCCACTAAAGCATTTTTTGTCGTTTACTTTTTACGAAAAATAATGCCTTATTTTTGAAGCAATTCTTATACAATACAGCATTAATCCTTATCCAATTAAGTACCTTAAATAAATAGTTGATTTAATATAGATCAATATGGCCGCCTACAGCATGTAATTTAAGTGAACATTTTCGGAGATATTACAGATTTAAAATGGCGTGAGGAGGCCGCGCTTCGCCCTATAACACTTCGACTTTAGCAGCGATGGCGCTCTTTCAAGAGTTTGTTTAAAGACATTCTGTAATTAATTGGTAAAATAAAATACATAGGGAAATTATAAAAGTAAATAAGTAATAATGTACTATATGAATTTAGATATTCCAAAGATAGCAGGAAATCTTCTTGGTATAGGGAAAGGAAATTGTTTTTCTCCAAATTTAACGCTACGGCCACGGTCAGTAATGAATAAATCAAAACAACTGGATCAATTTTAATTATCTTTTTTTACACTGACTGACATGGGATATATATTTTATACCCGTGCGAAGCAGGGGCAGGCCGCTAGTTATTTATATTTTGAATAGCTTTTAAATTACATTGAATGTGTGTGTTTATGGGTGTGCATGCAAAAATAAAATATTAAGTGTAGCAAAATAAGTCTATCATAAGTGCTATTCAGTAGCGAGAGCCTGTTAACCACCGGTCTTTGTCATATTATAAAAGTTGAAAGATTGTCAGTGTATGCTACCAACACAGGTAGGCACGATGGTACATCACGCTCGCTCCTACCCTTATGTATACCTCTTACACGCTCCTATAGCAACCTTATATGCTGGTTGGGGTTAGAACTATCAAAAATGTCTGGCTAATGAAGAAACATCATATTTTAACCTAACTAATATTAAAATCCCCTTTTTTACTATGACGTAATTCAAATTTCTGACGAAAGTTGAACGTTATTTTACAAACCTCGAATACCGTTTATCTCCCTAAGCTACGATGACCCAAATTTCATAATCTACCATCGTTCTTACCTATGTTGGGAGCATGCACTGACCAACTTTCAGCTTTTATAAAATGAAGGTCTGGGGTTCACGGGCTCTTAGTCCGTTCGTTGTATCATTGTGCGGTGCACAGCGGGCGACGGTCGCGTGCGGCGGCGGCGCGCCGTGCGCGTGCGGCGCGGCCTGTGCGGACCGCTGCGGCTACTGCGAGGCCGCGCTGTGCGCCGCGTGCGGCCGCCCGTGCGCCGAGTGCCGGCTGTCCTACTGCGCGAGGTGCTCTCTCACCGGGTAACACACACACATTAATACATATTGATGCACAAACAGCGTTTTATTTGTGTTTGATAAGTTAATCTTTGTGATGTAGGAAGCAGAAACCGTTCTCATACCTTATACATGCAAGATTAGTTACCGCACATGTATCGCAAAACACCACTACCAGTAGGGCACTACACACAATCTCCAACGATTATTTCGCCCAAGCATCATCGTGAGATATGCTCCACAATAAATTCTGCATATTTAGTGTTTAAAAACGATTTGTTGCTTCCTACACTTAGCATTACATAGATTTTCTTAATAAACGCGGATTACAGCAAAATAATTCTATGATATCCCGTCAATATAAATCATGCGAATGAAGCATGAAAGCGTGATAGACAGACAGACAGATTTTAACATTTGTAATATTAGCACGCATTGCTGTCTTTAATTTCATAGGGAAAATAAAGGAATATAATAAGTCTAACTCACTGCTGGACATAGGCCAACAGGCTCAACCCTTCTAAGGCTAAGACCCATAACACTGTTCCAATGCGAAATGGTAGGTTGTATATATCGTATTCTCCATAGAAATGCAGGTTTTCTCACGGTGTTTCCTTCACCGAAAAGCATGTAATAAGTAAATATCAATTAAGTAAGTAAGTTTTATATGAAAAATCATTATTTGCCTGCATTCTGAACCTATGATCCCTATTTTTCTAAGTGATGCTTATATTACTATTCAAATACAAATTTTGTTACAGGTCCGAGGGATCAGAAGTTTGCGTCTCCTGTTACAGATAAGATAAATCTCTATTAAAACATAGCTAAGTTAACAATCTAATCTAATTAAGTCTGAAGATGTGATACCATAGTTATAATGTACGTTTAAGTTGCGAGAAGGCTCAGAGTCTCTAGTTAAGGTTAATTGCAATGAAAAAATAGAAATAAAGATATATAGTTTTAACAGTTTTATTTTTATAGTTTTATTTTCATACAAAATCGATATATACAAACAGCACAATTCATCCGATCCCTATATGAAATTCTCATCATCACAAAATTAATAGATGCTTCATATTATATACCTATAAAATACCTTTGAAATTGCCTATTTTTTTCAGCAAGAAAACTAGGGCGTCTGTTTTAACTATTTGTTTACCGTAGTTCATTCATTATTTTTGTTAAATCTGTACCCTAAAACCGGAATAGCATGAAAATTAAAAAGAAATGTCACAAAATGTATTTTTAATTATGTATATATATTTTGTATTTATAACATATTTTACACTCACCATGACAAGCAAGCAAAGTATGGAATTCCTACAGGCATAGAATCGGCCAGAATTATTTTCATGGAGATGTTTCCGCATCTACACACATTATTAACACGTCGTTTGCTAAAATCAGTCAAGACGTTTGGGTTGTTAGGCGCATACTATCGAAATGATCGTATTATGTACATAAATACATTCGAAACGCATAATCCTCCTGCAAGGTACAAAGGGGTGAAAGTTTTTATGATAAGGGGGTGCAATTGCTACCCCTTGCACTGGCGGCGCCAATGCCATAAGATACATATTAGTCATCATTCGTCCAGATTATTCGACGTATTCTGTTAGCAGTCATTAACGCTATCAATTCGGCTTCTGATAAATCAAATAACAGATTGACATAGTTAATAATTGGAATGTGTTTATCTCGTTTAAGCGACCACGTCAATAGAGCTTGTTACTAGCAGATAGTTTTTGATGATTAATATATACAACACAAATGTGACATTCTATTCAATTTGCTTATAAATTTGCAAACTTCATAAACAGTAATTATTACTAGTGTTTTTTATTCACCGCCGCAGGCATATCACAAACACTATAGTGAAAGTCATGAAAAACTTGATAAACCTAATATTAAAATAAACGTTTTCATATATTCATAACAGGTCGTGCCCGCGACTTCGTCTGAGTGGCTGGAGTACTGATTATTTTTTAAAATAAATTGTTTTATTTATCATCATCCATTTCCACTGATGAAGCACAGTGATTGAATTATGTTGTTGACAACAAAAAGGATGCAAACTAAAAGAAATAACCCACGCAGACAGAGTCGCAGATCTAAGCTAGGGCCATACAAAATCAGTAGTCGCTTAATATTTAACAAACCGTACCTGCTTTAGAATATCCAACAAGGAAACGACCCTTATTTTTTCGTTTGACATCTAAAGGCAAACAGCTTTTTAAACACGAAACAGTTAATTTAGTCTATTCTTTTATTCAAATATAATATTTTATAGATATTATCAATGGATGTGGTAATTCCAAGCTGGTTAAACTGGCTAATCGCTTGGAGACCACACTTTTTGTGCAGGCAATATCCTAAATATTAGCTGAAGGTCTGTTTATTGGTCTAGTTTAGGAATTTTTACACATAACGTATGAATTAATATTGATTTTTCACTTTAAACACTTAAATCTAAGATACCCACACGAATACCCAAATATAAAAAAATTAAAATATAAATAAACATATTAAAATAAATAGAAGTGCAAAGCTGATTCACTGTTCTATTCATTTTGACATGACAACGTTGGATACACAAAAAAGAAAAAATATAATTAATTAACAATTATAAAATCCAGCTCTTAACAAATAAGATGTGGATAAAATTGCATCGCACGCACGCAGTCTATTATAGAATGTATTATAAACAATCACAGGCTATTTGAACAGTTCTTGCAATCCACGAAAACGCGGTTTGAGGTAGAGAAAACTAGAATATAAAGATTTAAAAAAATCGCTTGCGGTCAAATGACGAAATGTGGTGCGTCTTCGTAGATTCCAAGATCCAATACTGTAGATGGTGCCGGCGCACGATCTGCCGCGTCTCGAGCTAACGTCACATATGTTGGTACTATAGGAAGAGATATCGGTACAGCACCGTGGCCGCCACGCCCAGCAGCAGCGGCACCAGCCACGAGCTCCACGAACTGCCGGCACCCAAAAAACACATTAAGGTAGCCCGTTACGAAGGCATTGGATGTAATTAGGTTAATGGTGATTCGAAGTACATTCTACCATTAAATCCTGTACAGGCACCTATATCTATTAACTCTTATGTACCCAATTTATTAGATTTCAAATTGGTCCAGGTGGACTCTCAGGAAGACTCGACGGGGTCTACGATGGCGTGACAAAAATTCGTAATGTGATTTTTAAATATGGTACAAATGTAGCTGGAGGAATTCCCCCGGAACCTTCTAAATTTAAAAAATTATCTATGAGAACAAAAATCTAGCAACATCAGGCATAAATAGTATTTACAATTTATCACGCACTTATCGGTAAGGAAAACATCTTAAAGCAACCTGCATATTTCTGGGGAATTTCTTGGATGACCTATCACCTATCAATCGGTGTTTCTTTAGGACGATAAGGCAAGGGATAGGCTAAGATTTCGTCAGATGGAAAGTGAATGATGCAGCCTGAGGTGAACCGAACTTGCCGATGCCACTGTTTTCTTCGTTCGATCTAATCCTCCTCTCCATAAAAACAGAGGTGGTCTCCCGTCAGCAATGGAATAGGTACTTGTTTATTTTGTTACTAAATAAATAGAGTAATAACAACAATCCGAACAATGGCTGTCAGAGGACACTAAAAAGAATTCAATCTATATTGTAATAGTCCGATAACCGATACAACGCGAGCACGAACCCTAAAAAACTAGATGAGTCTGCAAATAATTGTAGACATGACCGAGCGACAAAACGTTAATTTGTTTATGTTGCGATAAAGCACAAATATTTAAAGAGAAGTCAAAAAATAAATTTAGCTACAACGCGTGGCAGAGCCTGCCAGTTATGAATAATTTTAGAATTTGAATATATGATACTTAATCACCAGCATTGAACTTGTTCCGAAATAGATAAGAGTGCAAGTCATAGGTCAGTCTCGTACGTCGTGCATCGATTACCATAATAAGCTGTATGTTATCTGCTCAAAAACGCTTCTCATCGTTTGTAAACGAATTTCGAAGACCTTCAAACATCTTCAATCGAAATTCCGTAAAATCTCCACCTTTAAGCACGTTCCGTCGCAACCGACGGGATAGGAAATTTATTATACTGCTGAATTTTAAACCTTTATTTTAGCGACGCCGTACTGTAGTCATGCTAACATACTCTATCTATGAATTATTTTAAGGCGTGACAGAGTAAACTCAATATTAAGCATTACATAGATGTAATGTACCGCGCATAATCCTATTATAAATATTTAGTCCAAAGTCAACGCCCATCGTAATATCAAAGTATTTGCATTCCATATTGACGCATATCTCTAATATGTACATTTCTGTCTAGATTCTGGACTATAGAAGAATAAAGTTGCTTATTCGAACGTACCTATGAACGTGTTGAACGTGAACGACCGCAAACACGCAAATTCGGCCGAACGACTCCATGAAATTTGAATCGTAATTCTAGTTTTTCGTATATAAGGAAAATCGTGGGAAGGTTAAATTAACACAAATTTCATTTAACGCCACAGACATGGAATAAAAATGCATTGCTAACTACGTTTTGGTCTAAAACGGGTAAGCATGGGCAGAACCAAATGCGCGAGAACTTACGCGCACATTCGCTTTTATCGTGAACAATTTGACACTTCCGTGAACTTGGTCTCTGTATGCGTAGTGCGAGTTTTTTTAACCTTCTCGATCGCGTTAACGTAACGCAACGCAGTTTGTATGGCGAAAATTGTAATATGTATAGCAATCACTAGATGTCGTTATTGCAGCGTCATACAAATTGGCGTTACGCTAACGCGATCGAGTATGTTACGCTAACGCGATACGCGATGTGTGCGTAGTGCGAAAACTCGCACTACGCACACTGTGTGAGTTTTTTCAACCTACTACGCACACTGCTCTATTATACCTTAGTATGTGAAGTGAGTACATAGCGCATACTAGGTATGCGCTAGTAAGTGAAATAACTTTGCGGTGTGAAAATGAGGTGAATCTTATTGTATTCCCTAAAGTTATTTCACATCCATATATTTCTTTTTTTACTCCCTGAGCACGTACCCTCGCTACCCGTTAAACTTTTCTGCTCGAATTTAAATTGGGACCCACTGATATGTTAATTCTTAAACATTCGGCGCAATATTTTATCGAAGTCAGCATTGAGCACCTGTTTTAGCCGTGAGACAAACCAGCGCTGTTAGTCAGCTGAATACACATCTGTACTTCAAATCGATTTGCAGCTTTTTACGTTTTGTAGTTTAGTCTAGATTCCTAATGTTTCGGTATTGCTTACGCACTGTTGAAGGTATGAAATTAAAACTAATTTTTAATTTTCCACAATTTTCAAATTTTTTTTAGGTACTAAATATACGCGGATAAATGCTTCAAAATGGTCTTAGGACATATCCAGGAGTTCAACAGGTCGAGTATGTATAAATATATTGTAATTATAAAATAAATGATTTAGTCAAACAACGGATAAAAGAGGAAATGGTGTTAGGCACTTGGGTCTGTGTAACATATAAACAAAAAAAATTGGGTGCATGATTGAAAAGAACAAAATTCAAATAACAAACGATATTTCAATATGTCCTTTATTTATAATGATTACAATATGTGTGCGGCGCCGTGCGACGTGACATAGCAAAATCTATCACCGTTGAAACAAATACATCTTAGTGCTAATTATATTGCACATTACCACTACTCTATGAAAGCGAATAATTCTACATATAACACTATAACAATAGAGATCATAGAGCAAGCATCATTTCTGCAGGAGATTTACATAATAATCGGTACTGTTGTTGATATTTATTCCCAATTCTAAACATTTTAAGATTAAAACGAAAATGTAGATGTTTTGGCTTTATTGCGGCATGTGATCAATGTTGAGTATCATCCCTTAATATACGTCATAGACCCCCAGTATTAAAATAATCAAATGAAAAGGTCGTTTCTGTATCCGTAAAACGTTTTGTGCAAATCATTACATTATCTTAAAGAGTAAAATGCTTATCAAAATAGTGTCCTCTGTACTCAAATAAAGTATATCTAAAGACAAGCTTACAATACAAGCTATAATAAATTAATATACTCCGCCATTAAGAGCTAGGTTTATTCAAGCGAGTTAACAGATATTTATTATCACAGTGTGCGGCCTCCGTTAAGTAAGAACTAGTAGCGAGCGATATTACACAGATCCATGTGCCAGCAGATAAGAGTATGTAAATGAGGCTATAAATGGAATGATAGAGGGAGAGAATACTAGAAATACGTCATTAGCATTAATGTGCGGCTAAAAAGAGAGGTCCGTCTAAGAGGTGTTGTTATCTGCTAATTGCGTAACACATATTCATAGAAAATGGAAAAGTTTATTAAAAAGACTATGAACGTTCTCGAATAAACTATATTTCCGTACCAAGCTTAAAGAACTTAACAAGTCCAAAACGCACAGTGCGATTCTCAAATAATTTCATTCCGCGCACCACAGTTTTATGGAACGATTTCCATTTGACAGCGTTTCCAGATCAGTATAACATGAGCACCTTCAAAAAACGTATTTTCCAACATTTTAAAGGACGGCAACGCACTCGTTCTGCGAGAGGTAGTGGGCGGCGGTAATTACTTGATTGGTAAGCCGCATGCTCGTTTGCCATCCTATGCCATAAAAAAAAAAAAACGCACACTTCAGGGCAGCTATACATATGTTTAAGTTACTTATTTAAATATTTACTATTATATATTAAAGACTTATCGACTTCAATGAAATATTGACCATATCCAGCAATCCTAATGCCTATTATGATAGATCATATAAAATAATATAAGGCGAATTATCAACACATTCACGCCTGGTACGGATTTATTTTAGTCCAATTAATATTTTTTTGCAAAGATTCTAAGCTAATTTCAATTAGACGCAAAAAGTATTTTCAAACTTATATTTAGATTTTAGTTTCACCATGGATATATTTTCTTGCATGTAAAAATTACCAACCTGCTTCAAAGTTAGTATGTTTTAGAACATTACTAATATACTTGTGATATATGAAAAAGCAAAGATATAAGTTTACGTATATGTATATCAGATATAAGGCGAGCGAGGGATAATTGTTTGATCCCTATTTAATTTTTTTTTGGGCATATCGATTCATTAGACTTCAGTTAAATGCTAGTGATGCGAAAACATGAAAATCATGCTTGCTGTAGTTCGTCAAAATTGCCGATTTTGGTATCGAAGTCCATACATATGTATCATTAATTTGTCTCGAAATTTAGGGGGTGTATAAGTCAAATTTATTTCGGATTTGGTGGGTCGAAATATGTACCCATAGGTCGGTCCAGCCAAACGCACTTTCCAACTTTATTTTGTTTGCCGGTGCTATTGGTTCAAATCAATATGCTAAAGCGATCTGTTTGTTATCATTGTTCATGATAAACATACTTTCATTATATCTATGTGTCATAGCGGCGTATCATACGACTAATCGTTAATTCTCTAGATACAGTATCACTAACTGCTCGCTTATTGCATAATTTGTTTGTACTCAAAATAAAACATTATCAACATTATTATGAGATATAATTCGGTATTAAATTACTTTATAACGATTTTCATTCGTCATTCATTCAAGCGGATTGCAATTTCATTTGGAATCATACAATCAATACGCCAATTATAGTTTTTTTTTGTGTGTTTTCCTATCATTTTTTGGCCTATCTGGAGTGGAGAAAATTTCGTACTCAGCGGTCCGAAGCAAGCAAATTATTTCAATTAAGGAGTGATCTCATAAATTTCTTTCGAATTCGATAATAATTACAAGTGCATTACGCAATCAGCTAGCTGCTTTTACTAAATTATAACGTATAGATAGAAATATATATCGAACTAATACATAGCCAGACGGAATAATAGCTGTAAATAATTATCTAGTATTTCGAAATTTTAGTTTTTTTGTTAATTTAATGTAAGATATAAGAAAATTTGGAAATAGGAACTTCTTTATTGTAAATAGGATATATCATAGCCAATGCGCACTGAGCAGGATGTACTGTGTACTTGAATTATGGACGTGCAATAAAACATCCTTAACCGAAGCACTTAGAAGGCCCTAACCTTCTATGTGCTTCGGTTCTATATAACGTATATTTTTTACTATACGTTCAAATTAAAGAATACGATTTATATATAAAAAGAAATAAACAGTTCTTATATTTATTACAACCGATAATTAAAAATCTAGTTTCACTCAATAGTATTATAAAGCATTAACTCAGTTGCCAAGTAACGATACTATTTGATAATATTCATAAAGGTATATATTTATATTACAATATTTAAATTAAAAGATCTATATATTTGAGAAGGAGCCTAAGGGCGCCATAATATCGGCAAGTCATTCAGTAAAACAAAAATTACTCTGTCGAGTAAAATAAATTCAATAGAACGAAATAGTGAAACCGTTCTCGAAATAGTTATCTTCCAAGATTGTCTATGACCTCTGCCCTAGAGAAGGCACATGCTTACTTTTTTTAATTACGTTCGGTCAAAGGGCGCGCAATTGACTTGCGTCTATCACGTGATTAGGTATAATTAAACAAAACACCAACTATCTACATGATAAGGAGATTCACGAGGCAGCGGACTTAAATTCTGCTTCAAATGTGTATGAAAGTAATTAAAACGTGCGAATGAACGTTACACAGCGTCCTTGTTAGTATAACATATATTTGAAACAGCAAGTGTGGTGAGCAAATTATTTCGCAATAAAAAAATAAAAAAGGAGGTCACCTCAATCCGACGACGAGTTAAAGAATGATATGGAAATTACGGGGACTATACTGTATTTGAATTCAAAATAGTCCAAAGTAATTATAATAATACTTCGCTATAATACGCCATTAGAGAAATTCTATGTTATTCTTAATGTGAGTGTACAATTCTCATATCTTATACATGCAAGATTCGTAAAACGCGTGCAAACAGTCATCACCACGCAACAATAGCACTGCACACTACCACACCACACACGATACACCATAATCTAAATAAATGTTTCGCTACGTAACCGAGGCATCATTAACAGATAGAATCGCACAATATAGATTGCTATTGTGATTTTTTTTTTGCGGTTACGGATCAGTGAATGCGTGCAGTGCAAGTGTAGTGTGGTGAGTGAATTTTACGAATGCTACATGTGCTAGGTATTAAAAGGTAAATATTTAGAATAGCATACATCTTCTCAAATCGCGTATTGTAGAAAAATTATATTGTTTTTTTACTGTTGTATTATTCTAAGGGGATAACGGAAACAACATCTCCGGCCCAATTGTCGACCTCATCTGCTTGCGCCAATGGTTCTTTTCAGAATAGCTGGCGGCGGCGGTTCTAGGACCGTCGTGATGCTCTCTACTAGACAACAGACGAGGCAGTGACGACCGAGCAAAGGCGGTATAGCCTTACCCAGTTGGACAACCATCTGAAGAGGCCTTGAGAATAAAATACTCCCTAAAAGGTTTGGTGCAGAAGGCAAGGGGAAACCACTGCACTAAATTTCCTTAGTAATCAGCTCTACATGGAAAAAGTTCAAAAATCCACGGCCCCGAGTTCCCGGCGTCCCTTATTGGTTACGAAACATCCGGGATTGGACGGGGATTAAGAGCGATGCCGAACTCTTCCGTCTGGCCACGGATAGAAGGGCGTATGCTGACTGCCAACCTCCACTAGTTGGAGAGCCACCAAAAGAAGAAATTCTATAAATTATTGGGAATAGTTCATGCTCAGCGCGAAAATGTTATCTAGTGCGAGCCTACTGTCGCCAAGCGAGTGTGGCGGTGGTGGTGGTAGTGGTGGTGAGGTCTAGCCGACTACGCACTTGCCCTGCTCGCGCTGCTGGTCGTTGTTCCACTGCGGGGAGAAGGCAGCCTTCGACTTGGTGCGGTCGGCCTCCACCAGCTCGCCGATCTTGTATTTCTTCATCAGCGACCTGCCGATGATATGTTAATTAGTTATATTAACTATAATAGATATTAGATAAAAGCGACTAAGGTAAGTTGACCCGCCGTGTGGTCCGGTTGAGTAGAATAGAACACCCTCTTTCTTACCGAGATGTCGTAAAATACGAATATGCTAAGTTGGCATGAGGCAGGCGGCCGGTCGTAAAATACCTAGCCAAATCATGTGACATGGTGACTTTGAATGTAATAAGGAATGAATCTATGTATGTAAGAGATATAACATAAATAATATATAACATTAAATGCTAGTGATATAGACATCTTCCATGACCAATTTTCTAAATATACAATCTGGATAAAAACAGATTAATTTTAAAAACGTGCTGATGTATATAATGTTTTTTAATAATTATTACCTCACTACTCTAAATTTATCTGTTTAATATTTAATTAGTTTACTCTTTCTTTATTACATTAATATTTTTGTTATCTCATTACAATACAAACTAATTAGGCATTAGCACACGATAGTGGCAACTGTATCGTTCGAACAAATGATGTACTAACTTTAGTTTTGTTTTACACAGATTGGTGCTTTAGACAGATTTAGATTATATTATAAATTAATAATGTGTTTGAAAATTGTATATTGTACAATACTATATTAGTTAGCCTAATAAGAAAAAAAAATCAATATCACTGTGGGATAGAAACAACACATCATACTTAGTTTAACGATTTATTTTATTTATTTAAATGTATGTTATCCGCACACGCCTCGCATCACTCTCAGCTATCATTGGAATCTGTCACCTCCCTCCACCCTGCGTGAAAGCGAGAGGGTGGGCGTTTCGCTTTCACGAACGACTTGCGGACAGGAGAGGTGAAAACCTCCCCTGTCTCGCACTCCACCTTCGTTCAGAAATACTCTTACATAAGTGTAGAAGCGGTCCGTATTTTGGACAGAATCCACGGTTTTGTATCCACGACCCACTATTTAAAGCTCACATCCATCCATCACCGTTCTGCTATCAAAAATTATAATGTAATAGATTTACCATACCAAATATGTCCATTAATATATCAGATAATATTTTAAGTATTTACTATATTTTTATTACAACTAAATAAAGCTACTTTTGCACTCATGCAGTGAGGATAGGAAAAGTTCCGTAACGGAGACATCCGGACGTTCCGATTAAAGATTGAAGTGAACTGTAAGTCTCAGTGACGGTCTCTACACTTGATACACCTAATCCATGGTACCCATAAGGTACTAGTGATATGAATGAATAACCAACAGATGAAATAAAACGTACATTTCATGTACTAATAACTTCCTTGAATTGTACTATTACATTAAACACGCATCATTATAACATCGCATGTACGTAATGAAAGTACTAGTAAATTATTAATAATAAACAACAATTGAATTCTGTTCTATACTTATACACGTGTTATAAACACACCCACACAAACATGTCCCTCAAATCATGCTGAATTGTTTGAAGATATTTGCAGAGTCACATTTCTGCGTAATGAATATTAACTTTTAACAATGTCATTATTTTTTTCTCTACGTATTTTAGTGATATCCGCAAATAAAAGATTAGATTTTAATATTAAAGAATATAGTATAAAATGGCTACTTTGACACGCTAAACCTGTCATTAAGGCACAGTATAAATATAATTTTTCAAAACAGTTTTGTTTTATTATTATAATCAATTTTGATTGATGATTTGCATAAAACGTTATGAAAACAACCATATATAACACGATGCTGTGGTAGCACGAAAACAAAACATTTTCTTTGATATAACTGTACCAGTAAATATTCGATATCAATTTAGCAAATGATATAAATCAAAGAAGATTTTATTAAACTTTAAAAAATTTCAAACATTTATAGTTAATAATGCGCTAATATTTAGCAATTAAAAAGCTGATTCATAATTGGACAAATCTTTTAAACAATGGTTGATCAAACAGAGCTCCACTAAGAAGAACAAATTCAATTCAAATTCAAAATTCAAATTCAAAATATTCTTTATTCAAGTGGACTGTTTACAGTACTTTTGAATCGTCAAATGTTTTAAAGAAGCTACCACTGATTCGGAAGTTTGCTCCTACCGAGAAGAATCAGCAAGAAACTCGGCGGCTAATCTTTTAAAAAATTATTACAATTTGATGGTTACAAGATAATCGTTGCAGCTGGATGCGTAGCTGACTGCAGTTAAGAAATGCTATCACTCAAATAATCCTCAATAGTATAGTAAGCTTTATGTAGCAACATCGTTTTGAGATAATTTCTAAACTTTTGTAAAGGCAAGTCTAGATAATGTTGAGGAATTTTGTTATAAAAACGTGTACCGAGACCGACAAATGATTTTCGGACCTTTTGGAGGCGTAATCTAGGCGTCATTAGTTTATGTCTGTTTCTTGTATGTCTATCATACCTATCACTATTTTTACTATACAAGTGAATATTTTTACGTACAAATAGTATATTACTGTAGATGTATTGTGAAGCTACAGTCATAACGCCAATTTCTTTGAACTTTTCCCTAAGAGAATCACGAGGTTTCATATTATAAATACCACGTATAGCTCTTTTTTGCAAAACAAAGACCCTGTGAATATCATCCGCTGTACCCCATAGCATGATTCCATATGACATAATGCTATGAAAATAGGACAACCATCTAAGGCTAAAGAACTTAGTTTAACTTTCTATTCTTCGCAACAACTTAATGATATATTCATTAAAGATCCTACCGTCTGCGCCATTTACATATCACATACAAAACATTTGAAATGAAATTTATTTATTCGGAACTATAAAAACGCACTTATACAATGACAACGAAGACACTGCAAAAGTATAAACTGCACTGCAGATGCCAGCGCCCGCCTCTTTAAAATTTAACAATAAACAGTATTCCAAATGATAACTAAACTTAATTATGTTAATGTTAAAGAATATTTAAATAAACTTTTATAAATTTACATGTCAATATTATGTTTATAAATACCTTGCATCTGAGCTGTGGCTGACATCTTCAAAGGGCTCGGTAGCATCTTGTCCCGCCATCTCCAACAGCACCTCTTCTCCGCCAGGATGCTACGGAGAGAACAGTACATCATTAGTGCTCTTTTGTAAGGATACAATCGTCCGTGATGAAAGTATGCGTGATTAAACATTTTGAGGTTTAGCTTCAATCAATTAAAGGTAATTCTTTATATATGTTTAGACAAATAGTCATAAACACTAACAGCTGTAGGTTTTTTTTTTTTTTTTATAAATCACGCTTAGTATCAAAGTGACCGAATTCCAATGAAATTAAATCAAAATAAAATTTATTGAAATAAACTTTTAACAAGCACTTTGGAGGCGCTTCGCTACGCTTTACAGCAATTTGCCACATAATTTATTTTTTCAATAAAATATACTTATACAAGATTAGGGGCCTGTCTCATATGTTACTGATAAAGTGAGGGATAGGTAGATAAATGTCTCTAAGAAGAAAAGTGAAATTTTTCAAAATAATAAAATACCGGCCATTTTGAAATACGTATTTGCTATTCAGCAGATACAGCAAACAAAATAACAGCTACATGATCTTAATTAACCTGTTAACTTAATTTAGGGACTTTAAGTGCTGAATAAGCCTATCAGAAACCTGAGATACACAAAATTCCGAGATATGTGTCAGATATGTTCCGAATAAGCTGACTGACAGTTTATTAGTTACTTGTGAATCCGGCCCTAACTCATTTAATAATAAAGTTTTTATTCAAGCAAATTTAGATTGCAATAGATATTGCAAGCTCATAATAAAAAAATGCAAAGTGTACCATAAAAATTTATATTTATAAAAAGGATTTGAGAGAATGAGCGAGGGTGGGGGAAGCGTTAATTAAATAGTCTGAGGAGCGGCGCGCGATGGAATTTTGCAATATCCCTCAATAAGAGACCGCCGTCCCGTACGGAATTCTAATACTCATGGACATCATTGTTGTATTTTATATTTATATGTACAATGTCAATGCATATGTCAATGTCCGTGATGAAATATTAAACAAAGGAAGTAGTAATAAGACGATCTTCATGAATAAAGCACTAACATTCAAATTTATTCATGATTTCACCACTTATCATTCTTCTGCCTTTATCCCACTACAAGTAAGGTCGGCACAACACGTTACAAACATGTTGTCACATAATTTGGCTAGGTATTTTCTTACCTTAGTCGTATTTTACGACACCTCGGTAAGAAATGAGGGTCTAGTGGGTAATACCACACTGGGTGGGAGAATTACGTCTACAAAGATAGATCAACGAAAATAATTGATTGGCTTAGGTCTCTTGGATGTTGGGTCTAAACTACATTTTATGATAAGAAGTCGCGGGTCCTTCATGCCATAGTGATCATTTAAAGACTCTCAATAAAACAACAGAATGTTTTTCAGTTTTTGGAAGAAAAAAAAAGTTTTTTTTATGTTTTTAATTGTAACATTTTAAAAATCTTACTTGTATAAGATAATAAAACAGATAGTAAATTCTACTTATAGCATTACATAGATTTTGTGTAATCGCGATTTATTGAAAAATTATAATTTTTTTTGTAACCACTTGCAATAATTCTTAATAAATTCTTCAATATCTAAAAAACCAACTTTGTATGGTACATACCCAAAAACAAATTTATAATTGTTTTGTAACCATAAATATTCAAGTAGAAAATAAAATAATTAAGTAAAATAATTGATATTATATAAAATAGTCATAAAGTTTTTAAACATCATTATCATCTTCCTGCCCGTATCCCACTCTAAGTGGGATTCGGCACAACACGTTATATGATTTGGCTACGTTTTTACGACTGACCGCCTGCCTGACGTCAACGTACCTTAGTCGTATTTTACAACACCTCGGTAGGAAAGAGGGTGGTCTATTCTACTAAACCCGATACTACACGGTGGGTCAACTTACCTTAGCCACCTTTTGCAACACCTCGGTATAAAATGAGATTTGTCTATTCTACCCAGCCAGATACCACATGGCGAGCCGACTTACCTTAGTCGCCTTTTACGACACCTCAGTAAGAAATCAGGGTGGTACTATACTATTCAGTCGGATACCACACGGCGTATAAATTTATTATACATATCCATGAAGAAATCTTTTTCATATACATTTTTTGCTGCAAAAAGCTACTGTTAAATTGCTGTTGACAAGGGTGTGTTATATTGAGTATTATTATAGAGAAGCTGTGATGGCCTAGCGGTGTGACCGTGTGAATCTCTAGAGATGATCATGGGTTCAAACCCGGGCAGACGTCAATGAGTTTTTCTATTAAAACTTATGTGTCTAATTGATAATTGCAATTTATCACAAGCTTTTCGGTGACAGAAAACATCGTGAGGAAACCTGCAATATCTCTAGAAAATTCTAGGGATATGTGTAACCTACCAATCCGCATTGGAGCAGCATGGTAGGTCTTAGCTCCAACCCTTCTCTCCAAAAATGGTGAGAGGAGGCCTATGCCCAGCAGTGGGATAGTAACAGGCTGTTACTTACTTACTATAGAGATTTCAATGAAGTCTTTTATGTAGTATCATTATTATAATACTAATAAATGTATGACAACTATTAGTATTTTTGGTATGTATATTGTTTCTCCTTGAATAAAAGATTTCAGTTTATAATTACTTTATTTATGGATGATATTATCTTATTTAGCTTTAAGTAGTAAACAGTGTACATCTAATCTATGAAACCATGTAATTATGTTTCAAACATAAATTGAAACATTGTTTGATGTAGCCTTGGATCATAAAAAGACAGATGCAGCCTGGGGACAATCAAGTGATGCATTTTTAATAACTTATTTTTATATCTTTGCATGTGTCATAGCTATTAGCTATAATGATATTGAAATGTTGACTCAAGAAATAATCCTTCTTATTTATTATAATGGTCTGTATTATGTGCTTACAAAGAAAGACAATGTCTGATAAATACTAAGCCAAAAAATGTCTTATTCTCTACATTAAATTTTGCTTTTATAAGGAGTCAGCTGATATTAACAAGTTCATGGTTCATAGGAATTTGTTAAAGGACATATTTTAGCATTCATACATTTTTATTACAAATATAATACCCCATACAAAGAATAAAGTGATGCATGTATCAGGTATGAAAACGGATAGTTCACTCTACATTTAGCATTATATATATTTCATTTACTTTATCGCTTATTATAACAAAATTATTTTATTATTACTTTTGTATAGTGGATCTCCGCAAAGTAACTCCTAATTCATAACTGATATATTTAGACAATTGTATCAATAAGTACTCTATTAAAGAGACTGACTCTTCATAAATTAGCTATCGTGACACGAGTAAATTCACTCACCTCATCTAGAAACTTTGTAACGTCGTACACACCATTATGAATTATTAGAATCGCGTCTTCTCGCGAGTTTCGACACTTTAACTCTTCTTTTGTAAATAACTTAATTTCTTCACTCATATTTTTATTTAAAAAAAAGCAATTTTATCGCTCCACTTAAACCGTGTCGACTTGACTAATCACAGACAAAGAATGATATGAAATCTGAATAAGTCTATTATATGAAACATGGACGTGTGTATTCTTTATCCAAGATATGAAATGAATGCTATATTTAATAGTTAGTAGTCTATGAGTGAGTGCCATAGACTGAGTATGATCATAGACTGAGTATGATCATAGACTTTATAGGTATTTATTAATTTATTTTTAGATGGTATATAGGTAGTCTATGGCTGAGAGGATGGTTAGGAAAAGGCGGGAACCTTCGTATGAAAAAGGCGCGTTGCAAAACTATAATTTTTATATTGTACTTTTAACTACTTCAATTATTTCTAATCAGTGTATTTCCAAAATTATAAGTTGCCCTAAAGTTGGAAAAACTGTTTTGACTCTTCCCCAAAATGGGGAAGGGTGCTAAAAGACGCAAGCAAGATTTGCCAGCGTCAGATGCTGAGCCGCCCGATTCATCGGATTCGGAATCTTCAGAACAAAATAGAAGAGATGCAGCTGACAACTATAAGATCTTCAAGATGCCTGGATATTCTAGAAAATATCCTGAAAATTCAGATAAGAAAGAATTTATAGTGTTCCTTGCACACACTGACGACAAAATACCATTCTCTGACAAAGATAGACTAGCTCTTTCCAAAGCTTTGCGGGATCATTGCGTATCGGGTATCATGCATTTGAGGCCCATCAACCGCTACAAAGTTGGTATTACATTCGATGTTTCTAATAATGCCAATGTATTTCTTACAAATATTAATCTTCAAAATGAGCTTTCTTTAAAAGCATCAATTCCAGCGGCTGACACCGAGGTGACTGGAGTACTTACTTCAGTTCCCGTAGAGCTGTCAAATAAAACCATATTCTCTTTAATTGGTAGTTCTAGAAATGTAATACAAGTAAGGCGATTCATGCGCAGAGTAAGAGGTGAAGGTGGTGAGATCTCTTTTCAACCAACTCAAACTGTAGCAGTAACTTTTGCATCCACACAGCTCCCAGAGCATGTATATTTGGATTCATGGCGACATGAAGTTAATGTGTATATACCACCAGTCAAACAATGTTTAAAATGTTTACGTTATGGTCACATTGCAAAATTTTGTCGCAATGCTGATGTTTGCTCAATCTGTACAGAAAATCATAATTTTAAAATTTGTAACAAGGACAAAAATGCTCCAAAATGTGCAAATTGTCAAGGAAATCACATTGCCATTTCATCTACATGCCCAATTAAAAAACAAAAAATTGAAGAAAACAAAATTAAGTCCCACCCTGTTAAATATTCAGATCTTTTTAACAATGCAGCCTTTCCTTATATTAATTCTAAGGGTATAGAGGTTCAATTAAGTAAACTATGTAAATCTGATATTTTTATGAATTTATTGGTAGAGGCATTAACAAAAATAGTAAGTAATAAAAACAATATTCCCATAAATTCAGGATCCATTCGAGAAATCATTCAGCAAACCATAAATAAGAAACAAACTTCTAGTAATCATTAATTTATGGATAATTTAAATATTTTTCAATGGAACGCACAGAGTATTTTAAGTAATAAGCTGAGTTTAACTCGTTTTTTATATGATTTCAATATACATATAGGTATCATATCAGAAACTTGGTTAAAGCCTAATATTCGTTTTAGTATTAGTGGATATCAAGTAGAACGAAATGATTGTGGTAGCAAACACAATGGTGTAGCTATTTTAATACACAATTCTATTTCTTATTCTAAAGTAGACTCATATTTTGATAATTCATTGCAAAACATTTGTATTCGTATTAAAGTTAATAACAAAGAAATAAGTATAGTTAGTTTATATATGCCAGCAGACTCCATTCCTGCTTTCAATAAGCTGAAATTAGATAGATTGATCAAATCTATACCTAGTGTTCGCGCCAACGTTACGCGGACCTAATTCATTGGCCAGCGACCAGGGAGAGGGGTGCGCGGGGATGGTCAAGGCGTACGTGACCAACATACGTGGCGCCGCGACCAACCTCTGCCACTTCCCCGCTGACCACGCAACAACTCCACGCAAAATTACATATCTTATTAAAGAATCAAAAATCAGCATTAAAGCAAATTTTACCAATATTTTATATGTTACCGTATTTAACATATGTGGCGACCGCGTAAAATCGGCATCGGATCGAGGTCTATTATTTAGAAATATCCAGAAGATTGGAAGCACACGTTTTGCAGCCTTTGCAGCCAGCCAGCTGAGGTCAAGCTGTCTACGCCCCCAGCGCCCCAGCAGCGGTTTTGCCAGCCAAAAAGTGAGCCCGTTCCTTTTATTTCCCCTTTTATCTAAACTATTCCACTTTTATTTGCGTGAACAAAGAGTTAGCTTGTTGCGTCATCTGCCTATTCATAATCATTCATCAATAGTCAACTAGAAATGCCTTAAAGCCTAAATAGATAACCTTTTATATGTTATATAGTGTCTAAATAAATAAAAAACAATTTGCTTTGCCACGCCCATAGTTTTACATAACTATTCTATATTCTTACGCAACTATTTACCTTTATCAGCACTTTTCATCTGTTCCATAAAATATTACGTCTTTTTTGCTACAAATATATATATTGCACAACTATAATTACTTCAGTGTCTTTGTTCTAATTTCTTTACTTTTAAGCTACGCTAAAACCTATTATTTTTTGCATTTATTGCACCTATTTTGCGACTTAAAAGTCTTTATAAAGAATATCTTATCAATTACGAACATTAAAAACCATTATTTAAATAGCTGAAGCCATTTTAAGTGCATATATCGTTCATTATAGTTAGCGTAAACATTCTATCCTATCGCTTGATGAGTCACTTCGCTTACCTGCGCGTGCACAATATAGATAACGATCACTGCGTTAAATCAATTATAAGCTTTGTTTCACTAATAATATTCAACTCATTACATTATTATAGCTAAATTCACCTATTTTTTAAACTTTTAAGTTTTGAATTCAATTCATCCATATTCACTGTAGCCCTCGCTTATTTTAAACATAATTTTCCTAGTTATACAAGGCATTAAAAATAACATTCCAGCTAAGACATCCCGCGCGGGCCGGCCGCAGCTCGGCCGCTCGTACCGAGTTACTGTGCGTGCGGGTGCCGGGTGCCGAGTGTCCGCGGGCGGCGGACGTCCCTTTCACCGACTGATAGCAGCCGGTCAAGGTTGCTGCATTGAACTACGAAGCGAGGAGCGTATCGTATGCAATACTTTGCTAATATCTATACAGAGTTAAAGTTATTCTTTCTTTCTAAAGTTAATACGTTAACCTTACACTATGGAGCCTTCTTTTAAATCATTAAATTTAAAACGCGCTTCAATAAAAGGACGTGTAACTAAATTTAGTAATCATTTAGATGATTTAAAAAATACTAAACTTAATCCTATCGAGATTAACGTGTTAACACAAAAATTAGCAAAGATCGAAGCGTTGTTCGTCGAGTTCGATGGCGTGCAAAATCAAATTGAGGGAATGGATGAGAAAAATTTAAGTATAGAGTTAGACATGAGAGAATCCATCGAACAAGCTTTCCACAATTCGATCGCTGCGGCTCAGGAAATTATTGCTGACCATTCTTCACCTAAGAAATCATCAACGTTTGACCATGGACACAGTTTCACAACCGTTGATGAGGGTGACCATGAAGTCATTGGTTTTCGTTTACCTGTCATTAAAATAAGCAACTTTGATGGAACGTACTTTAAATGGCTAGAGTTTCGTGACACTTTTATTTCTTTAATTCACAATAATTCTAAAATAAAAAATATACATAAATTTCATTACTTAAATTCCTACTTAGAGGGTGAAGCTGCTCGCGTTATCAGTAACCTTGAAGTAACTGACAATAATTATCCTGAGGCTTGGAGTCTTCTTTGTGAGCGTTATAATAATTTACGACTATTGATTAACAACCACCTAAAGTCACTTTTTAATATGGAACAGTCGCGCGAGTCTGATAAATCTTTACGGTTTATTATTGATCATGTTACAAAAAATCTGCGCGCACTTCATACGCTAAAGCAACCGACCGAGCATTGGGATACATTGATCATATACATGATAGCAACAAAATTAGATAATAATACGCGAATTAAATGGGAAGAATATATACATGCTAATGTGAGCGTTTTGGAAATGCCTACTCTTGATAATTTGCTATCTTTTTTGAGAGCTCGTGCTGATGTCTTAGAATCTGTCTTTCGCAATAAACATGAGGCGACTACTAGTAAAGGTATCAAGCCATCTCAAAGCTATTCAAACAGCTCTAAGCACACACCGAGTTTACATACTAAATCGTTTATTGCAGAAAAGGTTAATGAGCCTCTAAATAAAAATAAATGTGTTATTTGTAATAGCGATCACCGTATTTATGATTGTTCTGAATTTAAGTCAAAAGCTATTGATGATAGGATAGATATAGTTTCTAAGTTAAAATTATGTAAGAATTGTTTACGTGTAGGGCATATACCGCGCGTGTGTAAACTGCCAGGTGCGTGTAGAATTTGTAAGAAGCGCCACAACACAATGTTACATAAGTCGACTGAAACTGATACCGACCATACAACGGCCGAGGCTGTTTCGTTGTCAGCTACTTCCTCTTCAGAGACTTTGTTGTGTACCGCGTTAGTTGACGTTATGAATCCTAAAACTAATCAGGTTGTTACTACTAGGGCATTATTAGACAGCGGAAGTCAGTCTTCATTTATTACGGATGCATTAAAAGAACAACTTAACTTAAATACCTTGCATTCAAATACAGAAAATGTTATCGGTATTGGTAACATACCACTTAGACTTTGTGCTGAGCGCTGCAATATTCGTATACAGTCTAAGCTAAGTCCATTCAATGTTATTATGTCTTGTTTAGTTATTCCCCAAATTTCAGGCAAAATACCTAAGTCTTATATAGACACTAAGCACTTAAAGTTAAAATCGTTTGAGCTAGCAGACCCTTACTTTTATGAGCCAGCTGACATAGGATTACTCATCGGTGCTGACATTTTTTGGGATATTATAGGATCCAAGCAGCACTCTTTAGGAAAAGGGAATCCTATCCTACGGCAGTCTAAATTGGGATGGCTCATAGCGGGTCCCATGCAATTTTCTCATAACGGCTATATAAACAATAAACAACTAATTCATTGTAATTTTTCAAGTTCAAGTAATAATAATAATTTATCTGACTTGCATAATGATTTAAAAAAGTTTTGGGAGCTTGAAAGCTTGCCACAAAAATCCTTACTTACAGATCAAGAAAAGGCTTGTGAGCAACACTTTTTAGAAAATACTAAATGCACAGAGGAAGGGCGTTTTTGTGTCAAGCTTCCACTTATCGATTTGCCAGACTGCTTGGGAGAATCATTTTTTATGGCTAGAAAAAGGTTTCTAAACCTAGAACGTAGATTTCGTAAACAGCCTGCAATTAAATCTGCGTATGTAGAATTCATAAATGAATATTCTCTCCTGGGGCATCTATCAGTCTGTAAAGTAGACCGACCTGAGAATGGTTATTTTATACCCCATCACCCTGTCATCCGCGAAGGTAGTGAGTCTACGCGTCTTAGGGTAGTTTTTGACGCATCAGCCCGGACAACATCAGGTATGTCTATAAACGACATACAAATGATAGGCCCAGTTATTCAAGACTCTCTTTTCAATATCCTCATTCGTTTCCGTAAATATCGTTACGTATTATCGGCGGATATTGAAAAAATGTATCGTCAAGTTTTCGTGGATGAGTCTGAACGAAATTTACAGCTGATCTTATGGCGTGACGCGGAAGACAAACCGCTACAAACTCTCAGGCTTAATACGGTCACATACGGATTTTCGAGCGCAAGTTTTCTTGCCACGCGTTGTCTCTGGCAAGTCGGAGAAGAGTGTGATGATCCTGTCATCCAAAAAATAATACAATCAGATTTTTACGTTGACGATTTATTGACAGGTCATGACGATGAGCACCAGCTTCGTTACATTCAACAGTCAGTATCCGAAAATCTTACTAAAAGAGGTTTCCACTTACGCAAATATCGTTCTAATTTAGCATCGTTACTATCATTAGATACGACACAGGCTAGCAGTAATTTGCTAATAAGTGCGACTACCAATACTTTAGGCTTGAGCTGGAATCCTTCTAAAGATTATCTACAATTTCCTATTTTTTCAGATAGTTCAGATTTAGTGACTAAGAGGGTAATACTATCCGCAACTTTCAAAGTTTTCGACCCTCTGGGGCTCCTATCTTTGTGCACTATCGTTCCCAAAATTTTAATTCAAACCTTATGGTTCCTAAAGCTAGACTGGGACGATCCAGCCCCGAAGGAGATCGTTAAGACTTGGAATTCATTTACTGAAGGTCTTAAGTCAATAACTTCTTTAACTATACCTAGGTTAGTACTTATTGAAAACCCAATATTAATTGAAATGCATTGCTTTTGCGATGCTTCGCAACGCGCTTATGGCGCCTGTATTTACCTTCGGTCTGTAGACAGTAAAGATCAGGTACAGGTTAACCTTCTTTGTGCCAAATCACGCGTTGCGCCAGCATCAAAACCTTCCACTATACCTCGTCTCGAATTATTAGGGGCACTACTTGCTGCGGAAATGAGCTCCACGGTTTTAAATGCTTTATGTTGCGATGTAACACGAGTATTCTATTGGACTGACTCTAGTATCGTACTAGCTTGGTTGCGAGTCGGTTCGACTAATTTAAAAACGTTCGTTGCAAATAGAGTAGCTACGATTAGGGAGTTAACTGCGACGGCTTCATGGTACCACATTCCCACGAAACAAAATCCAGCGGATCTATTATCTCGAGGATTAAATCCCCGAGAAGTCGCTAACTGTGATCTGTGGTGGTTCGGACCGCAATATCTAAGATCACCAGAATCGGAGTGGCCATCCATGAAAGACCAACCTATAATCGAGGCTAAAAGTTTACCGGAAGTTAAAGAAGCTGTAACTGCTTTAACTACTAACATAAATACTAGTTTATTTCCTATTAAAAACTATTCTAAATTAAAAACTTTACAACACATTTTTGGCTATGTATTAAGATTTTTACACAATTGCAGAAACCCCACAAATAAAATAAATGGCTCTTTAACTTTTGTAGAACTCGATAAGGCATTTAAATCTTTAATTTATATTTCTCAGTTAGAGTCGTTTCACAAAGAATACGATATGTTAATAAAGGGAAAATCACTTAACCCTAGGTCTAATATCGCTGCGCTCAATCCTTTCCTACACGAAAGATTAATAAGGGTGGGAGGACGCATACAAGCCTCAGAATATAGTTTTGATATGAAACATCCCTTTTTGTTGAAATCCGATCATCATTTAGCAAAACTTATATTCGAACATGAACACTTCAAGCTGTTACATGCAGGTCCCCAAGCTCTTTTAGCATCCATAAGAACTCGGGTCTGGCCTATTGGTGGTAGAAACTTAGCGCGTCAGACCGTTAGGAATTGTATCGTTTGCAGGCGTTTCCAGGGACGATCACTTAAAAACATCATGGGTAATTTACCCGCCGACAGGCTTACACCAGACTTTCCTTTTATAACTGTCGGCACTGATTTTGCTGGACCGTTTATGATCACGGATCGCAAGGGTCGGGGTTGCAAAATAACAAAATGCTATTTGTGTTTATTCATTTGCTTCAGGTATAAATGCATTCATTTGGAAGCAGTGAGCGAGCTTTCTAAAGACGCCTTTATATTAGCTCTTAGACGATTTATAGCTCGTAGAGGACTGCCAAAGCTAATTTATTGCGACAATGGTGGAAACTTTGTCGCTGCTTCTAGAGAAATTAAAGAATTTATTAATTTTAATTCTAGAAATATAATTGATTTTGCCGCCACCGAGGGTGTCGAATTTCGCTTCTCGCCTGCATACGCTCCTCACTTTAATGGTTTAATGGAAGCTGGCGTTAAATCCGCTAAATTTCATATAATTAGGATATTAGGGAATACGCATTTGACATTTGAGGAGCTAACTTCCTTGTTCGCTCAAATAGAGTCGATCTTAAACAGCCGTCCTATCTCCCCACTTAGTTCGTCGCCCCAAGACCTATACCCTTTAACCCCGGGCCACTTCTTAATTGGTAGACCCTTAAGGTCGCTCCCATATCTGTCTCAATGCACTAATTCAAATCGTCTCGAGAGGTACCAGCGCATTGAGCAGATAAAGCAGCATTTTTGGCAGCGCTGGAGCAACGAGTATATCTCAGAGCTACAAACCCGAATGAAGTGGCGAGCTAAATGCCAAAACTTACAAGTTGGACAGTTGGTTGTACTCAAAGAGGAGAACAGTCAACCGCTTTATTGGCGTCTGGGACGCGTGACGAAATTGTTCCCAGGACCTGACGGAATTACACGTGTTGCAGATGTCCGTACTACCAGAGGTGTCGTGCGACGCGCCATTAATAAGATATGCCTGCTGCCGAACTCTAATTTTGAAGAGCAAAAAGAGGCTTGAAACCATGAAGCTTTCAAGGGCCGGGAGTATGTTCGCGCCAACGTTACGCGGACCTAATTCATTGGCCAGCGACCAGGGAGAGGGGTGCGCGGGGATGGTCAAGGCGTACGTGACCAACATACGTGGCGCCGCGACCAACCTCTGCCACTTCCCCGCTGACCACGCAACAACTCCACGCAAAATTACATATCTTATTAAAGAATCAAAAATCAGCATTAAAGCAAATTTTACCAATATTTTATATGTTACCGTATTTAACACCTAGTCCAATGATTTTTGCTGGTGATTTTAATGCTCATCACATTTCTTGGGGCTGTGTTGACACTCAGCAACGGGGAAGAGATGTCCTGGATATAATAGATGATAATAATTTAGTGCTCCTTAATGATGGCCAACCAACTACTGTGGGCACCTTGACTTGGCGTCCTAATGCACTTGATTTATCACTAGCTTCCCCGTCTTTAGCTTCTTCCTGTGAATGGTATGTACATAATGACCCCCTTGGTAGTTATCATCTCCCTATAATGATTAAATATGTATTTAACAGTGGTGTAGGTATTAATGAGGTAACAGCCTGTCCATATAGTAATTTACATTTACCTATTTATCCTAAATATAGGCAAGTAGATTGGAAAAGATATGAAACTAATATGCAAAATTTATTGTTAGATTTTAGACCAGACTTGTATTCACCTTTAGATGCATATGAAATTTTTATTAATAAATTAAAGCTAGCTATAATAAGATCTATATCAAATAATTCAGTTCCAAATACTGTTAAAAGTCATTCTTTTTGTGGTAAGAAAGCTAAGCATAAACCTAATCTACCATGGTGGAATAATAAATGCACAGAAGCTGTTTTCAATTCAAAACAAGCTTATTTAACTTTTAAATACAATCCTTCAGAGGAAAACTACTTGGAGTTCAAAAGGCTTCAAGCTTTAAAGAAATATACTTTAAAAATTGAAAGAAAGAATAGTTGGCATTCTTTGTGTAGTTCCTTTAACCGCTGTACACCTTTGTCTGTCATTTGGAAATTTATACGTAAGTTTAATAAGTCATTTATCCCATTTAATGAAGAAGATGATAGTTGGATTTTGGAATTTTTACAGACATACACTCCAGATTTTGTTTGCAATAATACTAAAACAAATTATTACATGCTGAATTCAAGCAGTGAGTTCATTATAAAATTATTTTCAATTCAGGAACTCAGATCAGCTATTTCATCACGGAAAGATACAGCTTTTGGACTAGATGGTATTCCATATACTGCCTTTAAGAAAATGAATGAAAAATCATTAAATTCTTTTTTAAGTGTTTTGAATTCACTCTGGATCAATAATGAGATTCCTTTTTATTGGAAAGAAGATACTCTAGTTCCTATATTGAAACCTGATAAACTTAAGCTAGACCCTAAGTCTTATAGGCCTATAGCTCTTTCATCTTGTACTGCTAAAATATTTGAACAGCTTTTGAAACAGCGTCTGGAATTCTTTATTGAACAGAACTGTTTATTGCCATCAAATCAGTTTGGATTTCGAAGAGGTCGGTCTTCTCGCGAAAGTATATGTCAACTACATTTAGATATACACAATGCTATAATGAGTAAAGAGTACCTTTTATGTGTTTTCTTTGATATCTCTGGTGCTTATAATAGTGTAAATATTGATATTCTCTGTACTGAACTTTCATTGATAGGTTTGCCTGGAAAATTAATTAACTGGATTCATGGATATATGACTGAACGAAATGTATACGTTAAATATAATAATCATTTATATGGTCCAAGGTTAGCTTCTACTGGAGTCTGTCAGGGTGGTATTTTGTCCCCATTATTATTTATTTTGTACATACGACAACTGAATATCATCCTAGGAACATCAGTTAAAAATTTGCAATTTGCTGATGATTTAGCTGTTTATGCATCAGGAAATAACATATCCATTATTACTAAAACGATTAATGTTGCACTGGCAAAATTGAATGAATATTTTAATTATCTTAATTTAGAAGTAAATCCTTTTAAATCAAAGGTTGTACTGTTTGGTAAAAGATGCAGTTTCCAACCTAATGTTTACTATAATGGTACCTCTATTCCAATTAGTAGAGAAGTTAAATTTTTGGGGGTAATATTCTCTCAAAATTTGTCTTGGAAGAGATATGTCGGTATCATTACTGTTAGAGCTATTAAAGCATCTAATATTCTAAAATCCTTGACAGGTACATACTGGGGTGCTGACCCTACGATTTTACTTATGTTGTATAAATCCCTTGTACGCAGCCATTTTGAATATGGCTCTTTTTGTTTTGCAGCAGATGAAAAAATTATTAATAAATTAGAATTAATACAAAATAAATGTATGCGAATTATAACAGGTGCATTCAAATCTACTCCAATTGGTACCATGCAGATTGAATGTAATCTCCCACCAATCTCAATTAGGATGGAATACTTAAAAGAAAAATTTATTCTTAAAATTTTTTATCTTCCCAAAAATATGCTTTTTAATAGCTTATGCCAAAATGCTTCAAAAATATCACAAAAGCCTTTCTTCTTATTACTAGAATTTTCTAGCATAATTCTTCTTTTTAAAAACCTTAATATTTTTCGATCAAATGCAGTTTTACCTTGTTATCAAGGTAGTTTTATTAGTAAATTCCCTTCTATGAATATTGTCATAGATCACACCTTATCTACAAAAGAACATGTTTATGTTAAACTTTCACACTGGCATGATCACAAGTTTATTTATACTGATGGTTCTAAGAACTCAGGCTCTTCTTCCTTTGCTATATATGACTCATCTCAAAATAATGGGTTTGGTTACAGACTAGAAAAACATGCAAGTATTTTTACAGCTGAAGCAGCTGCTATTCTGTTTGCTCTTAAGTACATAAAAAAATCATATCCTTCATCTAATAAATGGGTAATAGTTAGTGATAGCATGAGTGTACTTAAAAATTTACAAAACAACAAGTTGCATGCTAACACTAATTATCTTATTTACAGTATAAAAGAAATATGGATTGAGCTTACACAGTTAGACATTCAAATTACTTTTATTTGGATACCATCTCATGTTGGAGTTGTTGGAAATGAAAGAGTAGATTATTTAGCTAAAGCAATTGTTAATTCTATAAATGTTACAACAAATTCTGAAATTAGTGATAATAGTATTACTTTGCCGTTTACAGATATTGTCTATAATTTAAAACAGCGTATGTGTAAGAAATGGGCTAAACATTGGTATAATTTTTCTGAAGTTTTAAATAAGGGCCGCTGGTATGCTTCTCTAGACATCAAAGTCAATAGTTCTCCTTGGTTTTACAAAACTCGAAATTATTCTAATAGAAAATTCTATGCAATCATGAGTAGATTGCGTTTTGGTCATTGTCGTCTTAACTTCCATCTTCACCGCATAAAATTATCGAACTCATCGCTGTGTGATTATTGCGGAACTCAAGAAGTACAAACTATACAACACATCTTCTTCGAATGCCCATCTTTCGGCATTCAGCGCCTTGTGCTGATCGATGAGCTTATTCAATCTTATGGTACTAGTGACTTGGTCCCGCGTCATATAACGGATTTATTAATGAATCCATCGGTTTATTATTACCTTTATAGGTTTATTTCATGCACTGTAAAAGACTTGTAAATATAGTGTATAATCATATTATATTCTATGATCTATCATCTATGGTTGTAAAACATCTTCAGAAACTGAAGATATACCCGTTCTGAGCTTTGACTTTAATTACTGACTATGACAATTTACAAGGACAGAGGACATTCAAGGATAATGAGAACATGCAAGGATAATGAAAACATGCAAGGATAATGAGAACATGCAAGGATAATGAGAACATGATAATTTACTATGTGAATTAAACTAATGAAGAATATTATAACCAATTTGAAGACAAATACAATACGAAAATAGGGAAAAATAATTATTTACGCAAGACAAAATTATTGGATATGACTTCAAAGATTTAATAAGTGAATATGAAAAAGTTAAAAATGAAAGAAGAATATACTAAAGACGAAATATCATTTTATTATTATGGACAATTGACAAGGCGGTATGGTCAACGACCTTAGCCTGCTCGTTTAGAAACGGGCGAATGGAAGAAAAAAAAAAAAAAAGTCTATGGCTGACAAAAAATAATATCATAGATTACTAATTATAAAATTGCTTGTTGCTAACCAGACTATTTACTGAAAAATTAAAATTTATTCTGATTTCTGGCACAGATATGTACATATACTATAGAAAATTAAAAAGAAGAAAGATTATATTTTTTAACAAAGATCCGAAAAAATATTAAAATGTCTTTCACTCATTTGTTTTCAAATATAATTGTAAAGGTTGATATTTGAAAAATAAAAATGGAGTGATGATTTAGATTTTCGTTTATATATGTTATCTACATTATATCATTAACGGTGATATTATAAATTAAAATGGTGTGTTGTCATTAATATTCTATTTTCAAAGTTCATTCAATAAATTAAGATTGTGTATTGACGACAAGCAATGGGAGATGGCGCCACCAGTTGTGTGCGCGGGAAAGATGCCAAGGCGGGAATCTTAAAAAGAGCGGGAAGAGGGATTGCTTGTCGTCGAGGAAGAAGAGTAGGGTTGAAAGCGTTTAAGTGTAAAGTATAGTTGAGTAAAGCGTAAGAATAAAAAGGAATTGAAATAGTAAGTACTTTTGACTTTTTATTTAAAAACCCTTACAAATCAAAGTGTAACAAAAGTCATATGCCAATATTGTAAAAGTTGATACAAATATGAGCTCGAATCCTGCATATAGTATTCTTTATTTTACGTGATACTGGCAGAATGATTTTCGCCCAATTTGCGCTGTACAGGCCATAAAGCAAGATAATAATAATAATTGTAAACGTTCTTTCTTGTAAATGATATATCGTAATACAGTGCAAACTCTATATAACGACCCACAAGGGATTGTGCATATTTTGACGTTTAAGAGAGTTGTCGTACAATGGAGAGAAACAATCTGTATTAGAAAAAATCTAAGTTTATTTCAGACTAGTATTAGTAAGTACAAAAACAAGCATTGTTTTTGTACTTACTAACACTTTTTGATCGCTATTGCGCATTGTCTGGTATTTTCGTCTGCCGTCTTTTGCTGCATCAGTAATTTCTTTGTATTTTTTTAAATATTTTATTCATATCTTGCGATATTAAGACATCTTGTTGATAAAAAAAGTATTTTTCCAATAATTTTGCTGCTTCCAGAGCTTCTTTAATGCTCGGCGGAGGCTCAGGCTCATTCGTCTCATCTTCTTTATCTCCTTCTTCTTGAATCTCGGTTTTTCTCACCGAATCCAAAATTACTTTGTCTGAGAGTAAAGCCGTTGTAAGCAGACGACCTTCAAACCTACATCTACGTCGATGTAGGTTTGAAGGTTGTCTGTCAATTTTCCTGCCATGTTAAACTGTTGTATCCACTCAGTAAATGGAAGGGCATCGTCGCTATCAAACTCCGGTTCCGTTTTCACCTCATCACTCGTAGAATTTGTACAAAGTCCAGCATGTCGAAAAGAATTCTGTATAGTTGTGGGTGTCACTTCTTCCCAGGCTTTAGATAAAAAGTTTACTGCATGCAGCATATTGATAAAAGTTTTACCCTCAGATTCGACTAGTTCCATCAATAATTTCTTTCTGTAGTGACCCTTGAGGCTTTTAATCACGCTTTGATTCATTGGCAGCAAGACACTAGTCGTATTTGGAGGAAGAAATGCCAACTCTATGTTTTGAAGGTTTGTTATAAAAGGGTGGGCAGGGCAGTTGTCTACGAGAAGTAAAATTTTTCGTCCCTTTAATTCTACATCCCACTTTCGCATTTCTTTTTCAAAAATTTTACTGGTCATCCATGCTGATTTATTACCTTTATACGTCACTGGCAATTCTTTAATGTTCTTAAAGCACCATGGATTTTTTGATTTGCCTATTACCGTCAGCTTTTTTTTTTCTGTGCCATCCATATTAGCAGCCACTAGCACTGTAATACGCTCCTTGGAGAGCTTTCCTCCTACACACTTTTCCCCTTTAAATTTCAGAATTTTATCTGGGGTCAACTTGTAGAAAATTCCAGCTTCACCTGCATTAAAAATGTCACTAGGGGCGTATTTTTCTGTCATTTTTGACCACACTCTATTAATCCAGTCACGAGTAACATTCGTATCAACACTTCGTGCTTCTCCACTAATTTTACAATAGTTGATATGATGCCGTTGCTTGAATTTTCCGAGCCATCCTTCTGATGCTTTGAAAGAAAGTAAACCAAGTTCTTCACCGAACTTCTCCGCCTTAGCTCTCACGATCGGCCCCGAGATAGGCATATTGTTCCGGCGCTGTCGTTGGAACCATGATAGCATAGCTTGATCCAAATCTTTGTATTTAGGTTTCTTTAATTTTTTAAAAGAATTTCCATCCTTCTCTGCTTGTAGAATTTTTTCTTTATTTTTCCATATTGTGGACACTGTAGAGCGACTAAATCCAAAGCGTCTGCCAACATAACTTATTTTCTGTCCCGCCTCTATTGCGCGTATCAGTAAAACTTTTTCGTCAATACACAGAGATTTTCTCTTACTTGCCATGTTTACAGTTCGAAAGTTTGTGAGCAACTAAGAACATGACAAAGTATAAATAATCCTACTAAAAACAGTCAAAACCTGCAAGCAATCCCAATTTTTAAACAAAAGAACGGATTTCTTAGAAAGTTCTGTATGTGTAATGCCGACAGTCGAGTTTATTACGGGCTAGGATAGTAAAGCGATAAAAGTAGGTAAGCAGCTGCATAGTTTTTATTCATGTTGGCAACTTAAAAAGTACTTTGTTATTAAATTGGTGTCGTTATTGAGAGTGGGTGTAATGCTATATAGAGTGAATCATTGTATGGGATAGAAGCTAAACCAACCAAAGCCAAGTGATAAGATAAGTTTAAGGAGTTTGTTGTTAAATCGAGTGACGTTACATAGAGTTTACACTGTATAGTTAAATTAATAATTGATTAAACAGAAAACCTATACCACCTATTTCGTACTTATTTCATAAATAAATAAATGAATTGAGTGGGGACGCAAAGTAATTAACCTAATAGTCGTGTTATGGGTAACAGACAAGTGTTAAAAATATACATATATTATTTTAAATAATTATATAAATTCTATTATCCAAACTTGAAGGAACTAATATTTTTTTTAGAAATGTTACTGGAGTTATAAGTAGTATCGGGCCAACTGCTCCAACAGGCCACTATAATAAATCAAATCTAAACAAACTTTTGAATTGTTAAAGATCAATTATATTTAATCGAGCTCCCACTGATACGAAATGTTGCTCTTACTGAGCAGAACCAGAAAATAAACTAAGTGGTCTACCTCTAATACATTTTTAAATTACATAATTCTGCAGTCTTGTATGAAGCTTAGAGGATACTCAAATTGAGTTTGTATCACATATATATACTTTAACAGTGTAATATGCTTTCTATATGTCTTTCTTACAATTAACTGAAACCTTTGTGTACATCTAATAACGAGTGATGAATTTTATTTAAGTGATTTACCTATTTATACTAATATATGAGTCTCTCAGTGCACACATCGATTAACTCCATAAAACGAAAAGTTGAGAAACGCGATGATGTAATGTATATTGTTTTTTAAAACTCCTCTGATAATATGAATTCAAATATATAATGTAGAATGCATAATTGCAGATATAGCTTTCATCTAACGGTATATAAAATTAATAAGAAAGAACAGCCAACAAACAATCGTCAGTAATGCTATAGTTTTTATGTGATTGGTAGAGTTAATCGATTTGGCACCTGAAAAAGGTAATAAACTTAAATTTAGTTTTTACATTTTTTGATTAGTTAAATAGCTTATTTGTTTTTAAACAGCCGAGCATCTTCGGCTGTTTAAAAACAAATAAGCGTCAATGCACGGCCAGAACAGATACAGCATTACTGAAATGATTTACTTTAGAGTATGGAGTTAAACGAAATGGCTTCTGAAATAAATTACTTATTATTCAAAGGCCAACAAAAATTTGCCATTTAGCAGTGCTAATCTTAATTATTCAGGAAAGTTATTAGAAAAATAAAAGTTATGACTATACCAAGGGCTTTGACACTTAAATTTAAGATTTTTCAAAAAGTGGAGTTAATCGATGTGTGCACTGAGCTCCTATAAAACTGAACAGTTTGTTTCAAGTCGCTAATCAGGAACTACTAGTCCGATCTGAAAAATTCTTTGAGTGTAAGATAGTACATTTATCGTGGAAGGCTATACAACATCACTCTAAGATAAATAGGAGAGAAGTAGCAATAAAAAATACTATGAAAAATTTAAAGCTTTTCTTGTGTGTGCTAAGTACACAGTCAATATTATTCCAAAAATCATGTATGTATTACATTTTTAATCTTTCCAAGCGGGCAGACATGCTGGTGATTGCTAGTTATATTACTTAGTGATTACTTATGTGGACCTCGTGTATCTATTGTGTACAAACAATTTTTTGATACATGTTATTTTATACAAAAATAGTATAACTGTATATGTTATCTGTTGGTAAAACTGAAATAAACTTATTTCTTGTTAATTAAAGCACATAATTAAAGTGAGATTACTTTATTTATGTGCTTTATAAAGAACAATTAGCTAATTGTATTTAATCACATTTGAAAAGAATTATTAATCTTAATCTACTTTCATTAGAAACTTAGCTAGCTAAGTAACAATTATGTTATTTTTCTTTTATAATTTATATATTTTATAAGTACATTCAATAAGATATTTTATTGTTATTTATCATAAAATGTCACACCAAAGTATCATCTACAGCTAATTAAATAAATTTAGTATATGAGGAAAATGAAATCAATAATAGGATACTATTATAATTTATTATTGCTATATCTAAAATATTTACATTCTATACTCTAATAGTTGTAGCTTCCATAATCTCTTTTTTCTTATGTGTGCCGTCACAAAAAGGTCTATTCTTAGTCTGTTTGCAGTTACAAAGCCAATAATCTTTTGTTTTATCAACTTTAAATATAATGGGCCTGAAATTGATATTACATTAGAGGCTAAAGAATACTTTTTTTTTTCAAAATAATCTCTCATAATATTTGTAAACAAACCTTTGTGTAATCTTCAAGAAAACATCTTTATGTGTCCCATCACATAGCGGCTGAGATTTAGAGCGACCACATAGGCACCAAGCATATGTTTTCCCTTCTTCCAGAGTCAATTTGAATGGTTTTCTATCATAAACAACCCCATTCGTCATTTGCTCATTAGCTGCATAGATATTCTTTAAAGGATTACTGGGAATTTCTGGTTTTGGAGGTTTAGTAACATATCGCGCTTGAATCTAAAACAAATAAGTTTGTAAAACCTTAACATAGTTTTAGGTTACTTCCTATTTAACTTAAATTTGGATAAGTATTTTGTTATACAAAATATATTTTTAAACAAGAAGGCCCAAAAATTACCAAAAGAACGTTTAGCAACTTTTAAATTATTTATTTAACAACATAAATCCACAATTAATTTGTTGATATTTGAAAACGTACTAACAGGTTTAAGAAAACTATTGATTAATTTATAACGAATGTTTCGTAAAAACATTTTTTGCTTGCAGTAATAAATTTCTCTTATATTACTACTTATTTTGGTACACTTATTTTACTATTTTAAAGTAATGGTGTAAAACTATGGTCTAAAAACTGAAAATCCTTAACAATTGACAATTCATTTCTCCACAGAGTAGTGACTAACATAGAGTAATTATACATAGAGTAGGGGGGTCCATGTGAGTGCGAGTGTCCTAATATCATATAAAAAAATATGATTCTTTCTATCAATAGGCTCCCGTTCTTATATTTATGTAATTAATCTTTTTCTGTTTATCAAATAGATACAGGGGTTTCCAACTTTTACGATTTTATGACTGTGTGATATTCTATTTTTTTCTGACAATTTGAAGTTTTTTTAATATATTCTATGATCTCTATATTTTGATTCTGTAACCTGTTTTAAATTTTTTTACATAATCTATGATTTTTATTTTAACCAAATTAATTTTTATTGATAATTGAAGGAAAATAAAAGACTGTGCAAAGACTGCCTCTTATCATAATTTAGTTTAGTAGAATGATACATTGCTTAATATATTTGTAAGATATGTCTAGAATAAGAGGAATAGAGGCAAAATCACATAAAATACAAAAAGAAACATTACAGGAATTGGAAATTCGCAAGAATTGTGAAACGAAGAAAAAAAAAGATGATGACAGCTGTAACTATAAACTGGACTCAGAAAGTAGGTGACGACTATTGATATCAAAGGTTCTCCTTATTACGTATATAAAATAGAAAAAAAAGGCCTCTATTCTTAAATGTCTGTAATTTTTTCAGAGCAACAAATTAATGAATTATTGTATAAATTGCCATCTTTAGACCAAATTTTTGACGTGCACAGGAAGATAGGGGAAGGCACGTTTAGTTCGGTATACCTAGGTTCACTGAAACAGCACGCGACTTTACTCGATTCAGAGAAGAGATGGTTTGCCATAAAGCATTTGGTACCCACTGCACATCCTGCCAGGATCGAGCACGAGCTGAGATGTCTTCAGGACATGGGGTGAGGATATGTTGTTGATCCTATTGTTTATGAGGTAACATTGTTAATGGATATTTAAAAGTACATAGTTCTGCTCTATGTTTTGCAAACATATTTTCAGAACTCGTGTTAATGTGCCATGTGGACTATCCAATAAATATTCAATATAGATATTAATAACCAAATAATAATAAACAAAAATTACACCAACAAGTGAATATATTTCTATGGTAACCAAAACAGTAGACAAGGAGGGCTCTGTGGTGACTTTCTTACTGCCATCTACTATATATTAGCTTGAACTTCCCACAATATACCTTTTAATCAAATTTTATGGCACTTATGTATTGCAAAAAGAACTTTTACTATTGAATTTTTCAATTTAGAAATGAAATTTTTCTGATTTTCTCGCTTTCATACAGTATTCTGGGATATGTGTAACCAACCAATCCACAGAAGCTTCATTGTGTTTCTAATCCTAAATCATCCCCTCTTCAAAAGGAGAGGGAATTACTTTGCCCAGCTGTGGGTCAGTCCATGCTGCTGCTCAGTTACTTTACACCTTTAAGTATTAATACAGTTATATTTGTTTATTCCAGAGGAAAGGACAATGTCATTAGTGTAGAACTGTGCCTACGTAATTTAGATACAATTGTGTTTGTTATGCCATACATACCTCATAGAAAATTTTCAGTAAGTCTTACTTATAATTCTCATATTGATAATAATGATTTCGACCCATACTGCAGTCTTTGCCATTGCTTTATCTAACAACAGTAATAATAAAATTATTGTCCTGTAATCTGCAACTAAAAGTGGATCTTAATCACGGTTATAGGAAAATAAATTCGTTATTACTTTTGTATTATGGATCTGTGCAAAAAAATCCTAATTCTATAAATTATGCTATATCTAAATTGAAGGTCGGACCATTTTTGAAAGTATATTTATTTTGTAACTATTTAAATTTCAAACACATTTTATTAAATTAAACCCAACAGGCTTTTATCATATTAAAATATCAAAGATTGATAGTTCTAACTTATTTCTTGCAACAGTTAACTTTAACCAAAATAAATGTGGCATATAGCTTTGCCATCATGTTGCTTTATTAATTTATTACTTGTTTATTTAATAGATTATCCATTCATAATGGATGTAATTTATTTCATTATAGGAATACGTAGGAGATATGGATGCGGAAGAGGTCCGGCAGTACATGTGTGCCCTTCTGGTGGCCCTGAAACATGTGCACTCCTTTGGTGTTATCCATAGAGACGTCAAACCCAGCAACTTTTTGTATGATAGAGAAAACAGGAGGTAAATTACAATACAAGTACAGTAAGTAATAGCTTGTATGTACTGTGGTATTTGCAATAGCCATAAACCCAAGAATCGAATTGAATACCACTTATATGGTTACTGTGCAGTGTGGTATACAATAACAATCTAAAGAAAAAGGTGTAATACAGGTAACTCAAATTGTTTTCTATAATTATATATATTTTTTGAAATTTTCGCATTGGTACACAAAAAAATGTGCATTACAGTAAAATAGTTCTATTCAACTTTTGTAGTATGGAATATGGCAAAATAACGCCTACATCCATAAATTATTTACAGGTTGGTTAAAACAAGAGGGAATAATGAAACTGTCTTGAGTCATACATTATATCTTATTATAAAACTTTTATTGAATGAGACTAGGCCAATTAAAGTTATTTAGTACTAATCTAGTTAATGTCAGACTAAGCTATCTGTTAAAAATTATAACTGTTATGTTTTTTAGCTTCTGTTATATATATGAGTACTAATACTTGATATAATTTTTATAATTGTTAGACATACTTATATTAATCAGATATAAATTATAAAATATAAATAGATACGTTATTATGAATGGAATGATAATGAGGAAGTATTTTGTCTACCCTAATATGTCGTCTGTCATTTGGTGGGACCGAATGAATGTAAAAGATTGTGACACTAGTCTTGTTGTCTGTTTATTCATTCTGATTCTAACCAAGGAAAGGAGTTAATATGTTCTAAAAGTAAAGTATCAAGATAATAAAGCGTGTGAGGCTAACACATTCCACATGACATCCCCAGATACCTGCTAGTGGACTTTGGGCTGGCACAGCGTGTCTGCGACGCACCGCAGCCGCAACCGCAACCCTCCCGCAAGAGGGCCAGGGATGAGGTATACTTCCACGCAATCCTGCTTAACTGCTTATAAAAAAGCGTTGAATATAGCACAATAACAGTTATTAAATAAAACTAATAATATATTAATTTCGCCATATTTTGTGGTGATAGAAAATCTATATTATGCTAAATGTAATGTTCACTATCATAGCTTATACATGTAAGATTCGCAAAACGATCGCATTACAAATCACCATACAACCCTCTATACTACACTAGCACAGCACATATTCACTACCACAATCTTTACAACTGAATACTTGTAACTGTACCATCATCAAGAGATAGACTCCAAAACTAAATAGCAATTAGCAAAATTACTCTACATTTAGCATGGAAAATTTTTCTTTTTCACAGATGTATACTATAGTAATTTTTCATTACTTTTTATGAGAACATTCACAAGGTCACGCTAATTCTGTAAACTATTTAACTACACTTTACACCAGGACGAGCCGCCCGAGGAGGCCAAGCGGGTGGCTCTGGACCTGTCGCTGGGGTCGCGCTGCGCGGGGCTGGTCCCCCCGGTCCCCAAGAGGAGTGCTCTACCGAAAGTACAGATTCCCAAACAGAATATGCCCAAGGTATAAACAAATTTTAAATTTTATGTAATAAAGAAAAGTAAATATATTTCGTCTACAAATTGTAACAGCCAGAACCTCCATTCCTCCTGCTTTACATGTTTGATTTTAAATATGAAATTTTCAATTCAATTCAAAATATTATTTATCTAAGTACGCTTATAACAAGAGCTTTTGAATCGTCAACCGTACTGCTGGTTGGAGAGCTGCTCCTACTGAGAAGAGCCAGCTGGTTAGCTCGTCACATTAGCTATATTTAGAGTTTTATACTGTCTGTCTCGTTGTCTCCGTGTCGGTAGGCGGGCGCGTGCGCGTGCGCGGCGCTGGGCGGCGTGTGCACCGCGTGCGCCGCGCGGCCCGGGGCGCGGGCGCCGCGCGCCGGCACGCAGGGCTTCCGGCCGCCCGAGGTGCTGCTGAAGAGCCCGCAGCAGGGCCCGCCCGTGGACGCGTGGGCGGCCGGCGTGGTGCTGGCCAGCCTGCTCACCGCGCGCTACCCGCTGCTGCGCGCGCCCGACGACGTGGCGGCGCTGGCCGAGCTGGCCGACCTGCTGGGCACCGGGCCGCTGCGCCGTGCCGCTCGCGCCCTCGGTACGTCACTGGCGGCCCCGCCGGAACCACACCACCGCCCCCGCTGACCCCGCCGCCCGTGCAGGTCGGCGCCTGGTGACGTCCACGGAGCGGCGCGGGCTGTGTCTGCGCAAGCTGGCGGCGCGGCTGCGCGGGCCCCCGCCGCCCGCCGCCCCGGCCGGCGCCGCGCGCTGCCGCCACTGCCGGCTGCCGGCGCCGCACTGCCTGTGCCTGGACGAGGACCGCCCGGTGAGCGCGCGTGTCGATGCACGTCTCCGTGTGTCAGCCGTCAGTGCAGACCCTGAGCGTCCCGTCGCGCGGTTGCAGGCGGAGCGGGTGTCGGCGGGGAGCGTGGCGGGCTTCCCCGACGCGGCGTTCGCGCTGGCCGCGCGGCTGCTGGACCCGCTGCCGCACTCCCGGCTGAGCGCGCAGCAGGCGCTGGAGCACCCCTTCCTGGCCTGACCCCGCCACACCTGGCGGCCGCACGGAGTTTGTTGCAGCGGACGGCTGGAGTGTTCGTCGTACCTCGGTTTATTAACGGTGTCTGTGGTGGGGCTGTCGCCGGGCATATCCATCTGGCTCGATCCGAGGCTCTCCTGCAATCCAATCGGCAGTCCACGTTCATCAGTCGTTCGAATTATATGTCATATATATAATCCATTACCGAAAAGACTGAATTTTACCCTGCTTGAAACTTTAGAGTACAAAGTAGTAATATTTTTGCTTTTAAAAGAAATCTGAAGGTTTACTCGAACCCATAGATAGATATACTTATTTCATGAGCCTAATTATAACATTAAAACATGATTTCGATAAAGACCCAAAAAAATGGGTTTTCGAGTTAAGGGTTATACTATACTTAATATAAACTAGATGGTGGCACTAAATTGGACACGCATTCCGTCTGACATGAATTGTGAAATATAAACGATATTCCCGGGGAAAGTTAGTTAAAGATTTAAATACCGTCCTACTTAAATATCGTTGGCTGGTAAAAAATTTAACAGCGCTTTTTAATTTAATATCTTGTTATACGTACTATTGTTGTTTTGTTATGTTCACTAGTGTAATAGGGTGTTTATTTTACAATTTACGGGTTGCTGTTTGATGTGTACGAGATTCCATATTGCAACTACGTTATGGTCTGTTTAGTTAAATGCCACGTTGTATTTCACCCACTCTGTCTCACGAGTCACGGGCCCGCCGCTGCCACAGCGACGCAACACATATTTTTACTTATATAAGAATGTGGTAAAAAACAATTTTGTGTTGTTGAGATATTGTGGGTGACACACGATGTTAGAAAAATGTATTTTTTTTCTTCTTATTTAATTTTAAGGCTTTACTTTAATGTTTTAGTACAATAACTCCTCCAAAATATGTAGTCATGTTTTATTCTTAATTGTTAAGTAGTTATAAAGTAGGTATTAAAATATTTGAATTTTATAGACAATTTTTGAAGAATTTTGTGAGAAAGCAGATTGTTATTGCATTGATGCTATGAGACTAATACAACCACCGGCAGTGTATCCTGCATTGGTTGACCTCCGTCCACAGAAATTTCAAATGACTATACTTTGGAAACAAGCAGCATAAAATAATATTTATATTTTTTATATGTAGTGATAATAATATGTATGAATAATTCTTAAAGTCAAGAGAATTTTATATTACCTACATAAGATCTGTAACCATAATTCAGAAATATACCTTAAATAATCTGGTTTCACCTTTTTCATTGAGCAAATATTTTAGATTCAACCCTACAATACTCTTATCTCAGAGTTGGCCAAATTATAGGTTGCCTAGTTTAGTAATATAACTGCTTTGTATTGGTTTTCTGTGATAAAGATGAAATTATTATAGTAAAATAGTGGAATTTATATTAAAGAACATTTCATTACTTTAAAACAGGCACCTTTAGTGTCATTGATACAGTTAGTATGCATGCCTTGGAAATGTGTTCATGTATTGTTACCACATGTTTATATGTCAATATATTGTTAATGACAAATACTTCTTGTTTAACTTATACTTAATAATTAAAAAATCCTGCTTATAATAAAAGTTTATTATTATAAAAATATAAATTCAACAGCAGTCTTTGTATGAGAAGTAATAACATTGCATTTATATTTTTACTTATGTTTAAAGTATAGCAAAACACAACTCTTAGATATAATATTTATTGCCTACTAAAATATGTTGCACAAATATTAAAATTGTCTCACTTTAATTTATTATCATATTTTCCATTTAGCAAATTTATTTAAGTAGCAAACAACTCATTGCTTGTGGAGTAAAAAACAAGTCATAAATACTAGTGCACATAATTTGTATTTAGTGATAGGGGACTATCTGTTGAAATTAAGCAAACCTAAGCCAAATACAATACACGTTAATACTTTGTATTATATGTAAAGCATCATAAGGCTTGAAAAAGCCACCTAGTTTCTTGAATAAACTGCACATTCTGATTAATTTCTAATAACATTAGTTCTTCCAAAAATTAGGATTTTGTTGCAACCGCCTCTCAAAGTTCTGGTACCAGGTGTGCAAAGTGTTAAGAGGTATGTAGGAGACTCCTGGGGTTGGAGTCATTTGTTCTTGAGTTACAGAAAAAGATGCCACAAAATTTACTAAATGTTCTAACATCTTCTGGGCAAAAGTTACATATGAATAAGTTTGTTGTGCCTGTAACAATAACATATTGTCAGCATACAAAATAACCAAGAAAATATCAAATCATTATGTCTTCATATCACCTCTGAGTTAGGGAGGAGCTGTGCATTCGCTTCCGGTTCTATAGATATACCAATTTGGGCGTTATTACAAATTTGTTGTTGACCAAATGCACTAATAAACTTATTTTCATCTGAAATATCATGAGATATTAATATACAATTTTGTAATCAGAACAGTCAGTGTCGTAAATATAGAAAACCTTAAGAGAAATGTACCTGATAATTCATGTAGCTTTTTTAAATTGGATATCTTAAAAATGGCAGAGGGCTTAGCGTTGGAAATGTGTCCTAAGGGCTGCCAGTTGGGGGGCGCGTTGGGGTCGGGCCAGCTCCAGTACACCACGGCCACCGTGCCAACCGGCAGCGGCGTCGCGCCCGTCAGGAACACCACCGCGTGGTTTATGGAGTCCACATCCAGGATAGTGGTGATTAGACTGGTCTCCGACACAGGCGTGAAGTCCGTCTGGACCTAAAAATCAATGTTTATTCATTTATTTACCTCCACCACATGTTAGACCAAATTGTAAACAATAAAACATTACAAATACTTACCAGACGTCCTGATACGATTAACCCAAAGATATTAGCCATCGATGTGTATAAAATATCGTTTCAGCGATGAGATTATTATTAGTTTATATAAAAATATATAATATTTTCATTCTAGAAAGAACTCCAAAATTCACATTTGTATCGGTTTCTATTACGTCCACAGACATACAAATTACAATCATAGACTACTAACTAAAATACATACATGATAAAATGTCATAAAACATTACCATTATACTGTTCCGAAATGTAAGTTCCATTTGCATTTAGCGGCGCTTGAACATTGGATCTATGATAATACTTAAATAAATTTAACTTGGAACTGAAGAGCAGAATTATTTTAATAAAAATAATATTAGTCGTGTTCTATCATTTTAATTTCCCTTTAAGAGCATATTTCTATAATTGTTGTTTTTATATACTGTTTTTTTTTATATACTAATATAATAAGCCGGAATACGAGATAGATTGAGCGAATTTTTTGAGTTAATGCTAAGAGTCACAATTTTAAGTGAACGAATAATAAATAGCTTTGAATTAAGTTAGCCGGAAGAATTCTAAAAGCTTACACCAACCACTAAATATGAGTAGGTATGTATCTGAGCTTGCAATAGTTTGTGGCTGCCATATCAGACTAGTCCAATGATTCTCAACCTTTTTTTTGTTGCGGCACACATTTAACGATTTCAAAATTTGACGGCACACAATGAAAAAGATAATTTTTTTTTACTTACTACAACACACTGCATAAATAGTTTATGACAAAAACCTTAAAGATACGAAATAAACTAATATATACTACAATAATAACTGAACGTTTATTAAGGGATTAATTACAAGTTAATAATAAAAATATTTTTCTTTTTAAATGATATAATTTAATAATATTAACATTATTGTAATTTGGCGGCTCAATTTTGAAATTTGGCGGCACACAAAAGTGCCGCGGCACAGTGGTTGAGACTCACTGGACTAGTCTATGCATTAGTGATTAGGCGATTAATCTAGATCAGGGCTTCTTAAACTTTTTTATATAGCGACCCCCTTCAAGCTCAGGAAATTTTAAAAGACCCCTCCTCCATATATATTAACCGTAAAGAAATATATATTAACCGACGTAAATAACAGTTTTGCATTGCCACTTTTTTCAAAAAATAGTTATAATAAAACTACAATAGTATTTTTATTTGTATTTATATTTGTACGTAGTGTGTATACTAATTTTAAAATTTTATTTATAATTGTTGTAAACTAAACAATCATAAATTTAATAAAATCTATTTAATTAAATTAAATGAAAAGGGGTAATGAAGGAACTTAGGAGGAGAAATATCAATAAATCTTTGTAAGAAAAGTTCTTTAAAGGACAGCTGCAGCCATGTAGTTGTATCAATAATGATTGAAAGTATCAGATCTTTGCGACGTCCCTGGGGGTCGCGACCCACAGTTTAAGAAGCTCTGATCTAGATTACGTCACTGATAACTAGTGTACGTAAACATCTGATAGTTCTGATAGTTATCGATAGTTTGTAATAACTGATGTCAGATACAATAAAAAGGTAGATCGAGTGTATATAGGAGAAACATCTACACGCCACAAAACTAAGCAGATTATTATTTACAAACAAAAAAAAATGCACACATTGACACAAATGTAAACCGACCGCCGTTATAAGTTCAATAGAAATTTGTACTCAATATAGTAGTTATTAACTAAAACTTATATTGCAAAGGTGACATTCTGTAAAATACATGGTTGTAAACAGCCATTAAATGAAAAATAAACACCAATATAGCAGTAACATTATTTATTGACTTAATTGACTAATAATACATAAACAAAATAAATAACAATATCATTTTGTTCTAGTTAAATACTTAAATCCTCTGAAAACTCTAAAGAAAACTTTTAATAAATTATTTAAATGCTAGGAAAATAGTCTACTTTAATTAACAAAAACAACAAAATATACAATTACTACAACCAGTAGAATTTATTTATAACAATTTGCTTAAATGCAGAGTAATTGAAAGATAGCAGTAGAGGGAAGCCAATTATAGATAAATTATCTAAGGCGACGAAGTGATAAGAAATAAGCAAATAACATTAATAGAGATAAGGAATAGTAACGGATTGTCTGCAGGCGTGGCTACTTGTCAGAACATAATAATTAAAACTTAATTAGAACCAAATATATCACATTATAGGTCTGCACCTACTTCTTACTAACAGGATTATATTGCAGTAAGTTAATAATATATCTATTACCTATAAATTTAGTTAATCACTTCATCAGTCAGCAATGATTGTATATACTCAACTTTTGTTTATTACAGAAAGTTTTGAATATATTATGATAGAATTTATTTTTTGGTTATATAATTTGTATTGTCAATATGAATTTGATTTTTTACTTGATAAATAATGCTATTAATAAATGACTACTTATAGCATTTTCTAGTAGTTTAATTGAACACTACCATTAAATCCATATTGGTAAGCTTGACAACTATTATTGTACTGATAACATAATTTCTATCAACATTGAGCAAATTAAATGCTCACATTTTTTAATTTATAAATTAATCTCTCATATAGGGATAATCAATGTCACGGAGAGGAACAAATGTTTCCTTAATGGACTGTGGTGTCGTCCAACGCATTACATAGTTTGGTCCGCCAGCTTTATCATTGGTGCCAGACATACGACCGCCTCCAAAAGGCTGTTGCCCTACTACAGAACCAGTCGATTTGTCATTAATGTAAAAGTTTCCAGCTGTCATCTTGAGTTCCTCCAATGCTGTGTCAAGGAATTTCTGGTCAGATGCAAAAACAGCACCAGTCAGGGCAAATTTAGTGGAAGATCCGACGAGTGCCAATGCTTCAGCGACATCTTTGTCATCATACACATACATAGTAAGAACAGGCCCAAAGATTTCCTCTGTCATCAATTTGTCATGCGGATCGGAAGTCTCAATAATAGTAGGTTGCACGAAATAGCCCTTGCTGCCATCATATTCACCACCTCCAAGAATTTTGTTCTTGGGATTGTTTTTGGCATTTTTAATGTATCCTGTTATTCTTGCAAAAGCCTTATCATCAATGACTGCACCGGTGAAAACTTTGAAGTCAGTGGGGTCACCAATTTTCAGTTTTGAGCGTTCTAACAGAAGACCTTGGGTTATCGGTTCATAAAGAGATCTTGGAACATACATTCTCGAACAAGCCGAACATTTCTGTCCACAGTATTCGAAAGCAGACCTAATCGTACTAGTGACAACAGACTGCACCTCTGCAGATGGATGTATGAAATGATAGTTTTTACCTCCACATTCTCCAATAAGTCTAGGATAGTTTTGATACCTAGTAAGATTCTTGCCGACTTCATTCCACAGCCAGTTGAAAGTAGGTACAGAACCAGTAAAGTTAATACCGGCCAGGAGTGGAGATTTAGTAATGGTACGACCAAAAGTAGGGCCGTCGGCCGGTATGAAATTAACAATTCCAGAAGGAAGACCAGCCTCCCGCATTATGTTAAAAATACGCCAGTTTGAGAGGACGGCAGTGTCCGAAGGTTTCCATAATACACCATTTCCCATGAGTGCAGGCGTATAGGCGAGGTTACCTCCGATTGCTGTGAAATTAAATGGACTTATAGCAGCGATGAAGCCATCCATGCCTCTGAACCTGAGTGAATTTCTGGTAATGGAAGGATTCTCAGAAATAGGCTGATATTTTGCATTTTCTTTCAAAAAGAAAACATTGAAGCGGAAGAAATCAATAAGCTCCGCTGCAGCATCTATCTCAGCTTGCACGGCCGTCTTGCTCTGGCCGAGCATGGTGGCGGCGTTGAGCCGCTGGCGGTGCTCGCCGGCCATCATGTCGGCCGCCTTCTGCCAGATGCGCGCTCGTTCCTCCAGAGGGGTGCGGTCCCAGCGTCGCTGGGCATCACTGGATACTTGAATCGCCTTCTGAATAGTTTTCTCGCTAGCATAGTAATATTTGGCTAACTTGCGCCCGTGGTCGTGCGGCATCACCTGGTATAGCGGCTCGCCTTCTTTGATGTTTTCATCTCCGATGACAATAGGCACTTCTTCGGTAACAGCGGCGGTTCGTTTTATCTCGTTGATTAGATCCGTTCGCTCGCGACTTCCTGCGCGGTATCCCAGCACGGGTTCATTCTTTACGTCGAAATCGTGAAATTTCGGAAGTTCTACTACGCTTGAAGCGCAACGCTCGAGGGAGCGGGCTCTAAGCGCCGTTCTTGAATAAATCGTTGACAGCATTTCGCTCACTTGCCTATATTTTATGAAGGATGTTATGGTGACGAGTACAAAAGGGGACAAAGACGAGATTGATTCGATCTACGCTACTGAAACTATGATTTTAATGGCGTACGATTAACGTTACTGGTTACGTAAAGGTTTGCGACGCGCTTTGCGTTTTAACTCACTAAAACCATGCAGGTCGCGGCCGCAACACGGAGGAAAATTTAGTTTGAAAGACCGTAAGATGACCTTCAACAATTCACATTTTGTAGCGAATGGCAATGCAAAATTGCACACTGACGGATCGATCTGTGCAATGTTATTTTTTTTTATTTTGTATACATAACGTGAGTCTATGATAAAACTAAGCTTTTATAGATTCTAGAGTTTGTTGATCAATAAAATTGACGTGCAAAATTACTATAGCCATAATCGGATTTACATATGAAGTACTAATACAATTAATAATAACGTCGTATTCCTTTGTGTATTCGGTTACAAATTGCCGAATGCCGATAGTATTAGAAAAAAAATTAGTTACTTTATGACACCACACTCTCGGTGAGAACATGTCTATGGAGAACATTTTATTGTGCTCCACAATCTCTGCTAGTGCACAGATTAATGTACGAGTATGAAAATGAAATAACGAGTTCTTTGTTGCTCTGCTCATTCTGATAAAGTTCCTATATAAATTTGAATCCAAATACCCAGGCTTTGTTTCAGTCACTAGGAATAATGTAACTGTGAAAATGCGTTTGATACACGTGAACAAATAAATAATAGGTACTTGATTAATAATTTACTATCTGCGGAATGCGGATTATAAGGAACTATAATTGATAATATTCATGAAATGTAGGACTAAGAAATTCCTTCGTCTGAATTGAATTTGAAAAATTGAGTCTTTTTACGAGTAGCAATTAAAATAATCTTATAGATAAAAAGTAAATTCCGACCGGTCTGTGTTAATAATTCCCTTTTCTTTTATAATCCATCATTTATTTTAATTCCCTTACCTAGAAAAATATATGGTATGTATGCCATTTTATTCTGTTACAGTCTGTACGTCACCTGAAATAGTAACCTCGCGAAGTACCTACAAGGTCATTTCAAAACGTAGATATCGACAGACTAATTACAAATTGGTGACAGTGAGTAATATAAGAGTAATTCCATAGTTACATTAAGTAGTACATAGTAGGGAGGCCAGCCTATAATGTGCCATATTATAATAAAGAGAAAGCTAATGAGACTGTATCAATTTGATTGATTTGATTATTGAGGGTTGATTGACTGTATCAATCAATCAACCCTCATTTATGTGTGATTAGACGAGTTTTATGTATTCTCTCATTATTTATGTGTCACTCTCACATACAGGCCTGCTTTTGGCTAGTTTAGTAATTACGTTACGTTACGTTATACAGTTATTTGCGGACGGATAATTTTAAAATTACATATTCTAATTAAAATGCGTGTAAAAATAATAACTTACTTCGTCTCCCAAATATGAATGACACCTATTTATCAATAACAAATGTTTACTATATTTATTTATTTCTTTTCTCATTTCCTCTAGCAGAACCGGATGTGCGTCGTTGTCTATATTGGATTCTCCTAATATTTTGGCGTGGCTTCTAATAGTTCTTTAGTTTTGCTTAGAAATCTAAAATATTATTTAGGTTTGACTTTGGAAAAATTGTTTTTTATTATTGCATAAGTATAAAGGAGAAATATAGTTTTTTTTAGAAATAATATAAATCATCACGCCGTTCTTCATCAGGTTCTCTACAAGGCTGCAATTTTTGGGATGGTAAATTAAACAAACAGATGGTTGTGTACATTTTTATTGCCCTCCCAGCATCACTACACCATGCAGGCCGTCACCGCGCCGCATCGCCTCCGGGACCGGCTTCTCTTATTAATTCGATCACATTTGCTTGGCAACGTGAACTAACCCATAACTAACCCTTTATTCGACAACTTCACTGCAGCAATTCAAGCAATCATTTAAGCTATTGAAATCGTATGTTTGTTGTGAGAGTTACCACAACTCAAATAGTATTAAGACACCAACTTATCTTTATAGTAATAGCTTAACTAATAAAACAGTGATTCAGTAAGTCCAAAAATTTAAACCAGTTACTAAGTATATTAATTTATTTTAAAATAAATTTATACCCACTACGTGTGTCGTAAAGTTTAAATTTATTTTTAGGCAACAAAATATTATTGCTGATATTATTTTGAACGTCTCCACATTTTCAGCGTTTCGAGGAAAAGAGAACTTGCGGGAATCGCGTCAGTGAAGGTCACGAGGCGATGCCGCGTACGGCGGTCGGCGAGGGCGCTCCGCTACCACGATACATGTCTATATTAGAGTTACAAGTACGTCGTGATCACCGCTACAATACTATACTAATTAATGTCATAATATGCATAAACGATACAACTAGGCATTGGCAAGTGTCGGCCGGCGGCCTGCGACCGGGCGCCGCGGCGCGTACGAACAAATAATATGACACTCTTGAAGCGTGCCTGAACGAGTCGGCCACTAACACTAACGATACACTAACTTACACTTAAATAAATGCGTGACCCCCGCCGCGGGGCCGCCACCATTGTAACAACTATACAATAACCGCACCTTTCAATTAATAGACGTCCCACTTGACTAAAGTACAACGAAATATACAATTTAAAATATTCCACATTATTACATTTCATATTAAAGAACAGTACATTTCCGTTTCATCAATGTTCAAATTTAGTATTTTATATCATTGTCATGGCATTACATACACAAACGGTACATATCATATAACACGATTCATGTGGGTAGTTAAATAAGTATATTTTTGAAACGATTCAAGTATAATGAAAAGCTCTCGTGGCGGCCCCGCGGCCACAGGCGTCGTCAAGATAATAAGATACATCATAAATTGCAACAATCACAATAAACAGCACGCGACGACACGTGTCGCACACAATAAGTGACACGCACGCGGCCACCGAATACATCCTTACACACTAGTTACGTGCCACGGCCGGTACGACGAGGCCATGTGTCGTACACTCGGCAAACCGTATAAAAATTTGTAAAAACTGTCAAAAATTACACAATTTGAATGTCACCTCCACGGGGGAGCGAACCGCCGCGATAATATCAGAGCGATACACGCGCTCGTGGAGGTGCAGCCTTAGGAATGAATTTAGAGGAATGCTAATGTACGATCGCTGATTACATCCAATAATAAAATATAACATTATAAACAGTACAATAATGACTTCAGCACTGAGCCTCCGCCAGGCGGATGGTGTCCGTCGGAAACGGACTGAGTTAGTCCAAAAAAATTGAGAAAAATGCAATACTGGCGCGTTTTGCAGTTTATTGCGGACGCGACAACGTTTATAATTATTCAGTTTATAATTATAACGCATCGACTGTTATAATTATAAACTGAAACCAGTTATAATAGTAACGATGATGCCCGGGTTTTAACAGTAACTACTTAACCGCATCGTCAGCGAACAACAAACTTGTAACACGTATTATAATAAACTAGCTTATATCCGCAACTTCGTTCACGTGGACTGTAGATTTGACTGTAGCGTTGACTGTAGCTGACAGTAGCTTCTGTCATTCAACCCTGTGTATATCTCCATCGGTTGATAATAGATGGCGCTTTTCAAAGGGCCATACCAATAAAATTGCGATTTTTGTAGTTAACTGTAACTCGATTCTACTATACGATCGCCGTCCCATCGTAAACGGATTACTGTCTGTGCACTGTAATGTTTATGTGAGGCTCGAACCCAGTCCCCCAGTACCGTCCGATGGACACCATCTCACCACCACTACGTCCTAGTCAGTCCCGACCAACGATAATATAACTACACCATAAGCATATATTGAGCAGGTTCATTATCACCTTTGGCATCAGCCGGCCCTCGGCTACAATGTTCATATAAATTGGTACAATATTGTTACAAAAATACAATTTCATATATCAAATTACAATAATTGAAAACGGCAGTCGCTCGCTAGTCCATCGGAAGACTCGACTCGATCCATTATTTGGTACAAGGTTTATAACTAGGCTATGATATTGATATATTGTAAGAGCACATTAAATTGTCGATATTAACAGACTTTATTATGAAAACTACTAAAATTGAACCCAAAGGAATGATACAAATCGCGCCTCAACATAAGTGATAAAATACCAATTACATTATAGGAAAACAAAAACATTTTTAAATCCTTTACGCTTATGCCCAATTTCATCAATATCGCTGCAGGGGATTAACCGCGAAAGTCTTACAGACAGACGCACCTTAACATTTATATCATAAATATACACAGCTAGCCATTAAAACTATTGTATCATCCCTTTCATACACACCTTCATACAAAACACACGAGTCAATACATTAAAAGTTTACGTAAATACAAAAGTAACGAAAATATTATAATATATTGTTATATAGTAATTAAATTAATCATTAAATTTAATCGCGGTATTATTTAAAATACTACAATTATCGATATCCATGAATTTTAAATATTGTCAATCCAAAAAGCCTAATGCACTAAATACAAATAAGTATCAGTCAAATGGTATCGTCCATGTTTGTATGTCAGTCGGCCCCACCCTGCGTCCACTACGACTAGATTACTTAGGTCTAGTATCTAATTTTCAGATTTAAATGCATCAATATTTTATACAGAAAATAATCAAGCTTTGCTAAGTATTAAAGAATTAATCAAAACAGGCATTACATTGTTGATCAACTAATAATTACTATTGTATATATCAGTCAATGCTGTAATGTGACGGAGTGGCAGTTTTGGCAGGAAACTTGTCTTTCATTACAGTTACAGTAAAAATCTAATGAGAACGTTTAACATATTAACTTGAGCTCAATACAAAATTTCAACAGTTGCATTATTCAGTCTGTCTGTTGATTACGTACTAGACGGTTTAAATATTACTTTTAAGTTTTTGCAAAAATTTCATTGGATAACATTTAAAATGAGTCAAAAGGAGTATTAAACTAAACAGGTGGCACTCCACTGCCTGCTGAGACCTCGGGGATGTTTTTTTGGTATGGATATGCTCAGATAAAGTGCAGGAAGCGCCACGGGATCTCACCACTGACTATGGTTCGCGGTATGGTATGGTACCCGTTGAGCTTAAACGAAATAGTGATATTTTTCAAAATCCCACTGCTGGGCGAAGTCTTGGCGCGATGGATGTGCAGCCACAGTGGTCCAGTGTACAGTTATATCTCAGGAATTGATGCTTTGATCTTCTTGGAATGTAACTCAATTCAAGTTTTGGTCCAAACCCGATTGCTGTTCGAACTAACGACCAATAATTTATTATAACCACTTGAGCTACATAGGAATCACATTGCATTTTAGAGCTGTTACTATTGTGCACTGTATTAAATGAAACATATGACGTACGGCCATTCTAAATGCCGAGCAGTGGGACGTGACAACATGTCTGGGCACGCGGCCCGCTCAGAACAGCAGGTCGGTGGCGAGCGTGCGCGCCTCGCTCCAGGAGCGCGCGCTCTCGGCGGCGCACGGCCGCGCGTCCCCCTCGGGGGAGGGCGGCGGGCTGGGCGCCGGGCCGGGGGGCGTCGCCGGCTCGGCCTCTGCGGACACACCATGTACTACATTACGGCTCTGGAACAGCGGTCACTAGATGTCGCTGCTGTGGCGTTACGATAACGCGATCGAGTAGATTAAAAAAACTTGCACTAGGCATTTGGTCATTTGGCCGGCTATGGAGTTATCGCTGATTCGATAGTTAGCAATGGGTAGTAGCAAAATAATATGAAATGTAAGCGATATGCAGCCAGGGGCAAAGGGAGAAGCGCGCTGCGGCGAGCTAGCCGTGTGGGTAGTTGTGTTTGTAGGGACTAACAGTTTGGGTGACACTATACAGCGTTGATGTGATTTAGTTTAGTGTAACAAAAATAGATTCAGAATTTTATAGATTATAAGTGTCACATCAGAATCAGAGATTCATCCTATCGAATTAAATCAGACAAGTATTGCGAGGCATGGGGGCACTCCATGGCTCACAATTTAATTAATTTAGCAAAGTTATGGAGGTTGGAGACCACTGTCATGGGAACAGAGTCCATGTGTAGGATTTTAGGAACGCTGGCCGCGTGTTCCCCAGTACGTGCAATCGAAACATTACACAGTTTCGTAATGTACCAAACGAGGCACATGCACGGAGTATCTGTGCGTGCGTTGTGTATGTGTGGTGTGGCACTCACCGCGGTGCGGGCGCGCCACGCCCAGTGCGAACGCGTCCGCGCACGTCTTGCTGGGCGTGTACTGCGACAGCGACGGGGACACTGCACCAACGGAAATACTAATATTTAATAATACGATTACTTAACCAAACCATCACATTAGAATATTGTAGTATGTATTTAATATATTGTTACAAAGATAAACGGGATATCTTTCCCTATGTATACGAGTATGTTAGCTCGATACATAAGAACTCAATGTATCCAATTTCATCAATATTGCTCCAGTGGACAAGCAATGAAAGTGTTAAAGATAGACAAAAAAATAGATTATTGTAGTGACTGAAATAACTACATAAAATAATTGGTACTGTATCAGGAATTATTACAGATTAATTATAATTCTTTTAACATAAACTTATTTTAACAATTAAAATCGGTAATCAGAGATTACCTAGTTTATCCGATAGTCTTTTTTTTACCGACAAAAACCTTATTCCATTTCAGCATAAATGCTGCACATAAGAGATGTTTTCGAATAAAAGAATTATTTAGAATCATAACTGAAGATATAATAATGTGATAAGCAAATGGACAATTGATTCCATTTTATGTATGTATCAAAAAGTCAATTGTAATTTTTTATTTGTTATGAGTTTGAAGTTGGTATGGACCCGCGACGACTCACGACAAGTGTGGCGGTGGCCCGGTGTGCGCGCATTACGTTATCATTAATTGTTTACATCAAACGAGAGTTACGGAGGATCACGTAACTGATAACTGTCGGTGTTCGCTCACAGATAAGGGGGTCGGTTTAGTAAACAATCCGGTGTTTACAACTCGACCTACAAACGGACCTTGATTAAAAGGTTAACAAAAGGTTCGTTATCGTAGTTAAAATATGTAATGAACGCGTCAACAACTTTGATTCAATACATACTATAAAATACCCGCGTTCGTCTGTCTGTTCGCGATATACTCAAAACTATTTCATCTGATTTTCATGCTGCAGCCTTCACCAATTGAGACAGTAATTCGAGAATAATTTTTGACTATACATATTGTTAATGTTGCGTAAATTAACTTAAATATGGCGTTGCTTGTTACAAACTTCGGAAAATGTCCAACCGCCAGGGAACTTTCATTGGAAATGCTGATAAATCAGTTAAAATAAAAAAAACCGTGAACTTTTGAGATCATTCTCTTATACAGGGCTACAGTCCGCAGTGGAAATTTATCTTTGAACGATAACTTAATATACATGTAAGTTGGCTCAGGTGAGGCGGAAAAGACTAATTCCAGATTGAGCCACAAAGAAATGATTAGTAAGTTCTTTGCAATGAAGTCTTTTGTTTCTGTATTAGGTCAGTCTGTTGCCGCGCTACAGTCACACGCGTGATAGCAGCACGTAATAAACAAAGATGATTCGTGCACACAACAAATACATTGTGTGTTGTGGCATGTCTCGATAACCTCATTGCGGCCGACATTATTTAAACAATATTGGCCGTGACTCACCGCCACGCTATTTAGAGCGCTCGCTCGTTATTTACCTCACAACAAAAGAAACAGAAATATACAACGCTCTGAACTACAAATTAGGCATATTTTTGGCTTATATTGTAGTAACACTAGTTGTAACGGCGACTTAGCCCACGTGGAAATCAGTGTCACACATTTTTCTCGAATTAAGATTTTCAACATAAAAGTAGTTACTGCGAGCTAACCATAAAAGATAGATATATGCTGCCGCGGACTTTATTTATAGTATTTTTGTAAATCTTCAATTCTCTAGTACATTAGCTTACTGTATCTCTGTTGGTTTACGGGACGCACGAGACTTTAGCTCCCAGTAGGCAAGTTTTTTTACAACCGCGTTTTACATAAAACCCTAATGTTCTATCAACCTAAATCTTCCAGAAGAAATGCATTTTTTTTTAGCAAAAATCGTACAAAAATAAGTTCAGTAGATTGTGAGAAAATAGATTAGGTACAGCCAGACATCTTGTTGGAACTTTATTATAAAATGTATAGATATTCTTAATCTTACTTTTGGTAGGTAATATAAATTCTAAACTTATAAATGAACTGTTTGATCTAACGGCAAGAACAAAACCTTATTCAGTATATTAGAGCTGCAAAGGACTATATAATTACACAATATTTACTAAATACGATTTATGATTCTTAGAACTTTCAACTCATTCTCATTTTTCTTGGTAGTGTCAATTGTTGCAAGCTTTATTGCCTTTTACAACGTAAATTGTAATCGAATAGCGCAGACACACACTTATACACACCGGGAATTAAACACGTGACTGTCACGTTTTCAGTGACGCGAAATCCCGATTCGTGTCGTGGGGAGCGGATCAAACTTGTAGAAAAGTATGACGTTATAACGGCCACGGTTTTAAGCCTGGGGTGCTACAATTTAGTAGGCGGTGTTCTCGTCTTGTGTAAAATGTGTGACAAATGGTCTGTAATATGTGTGTACAAAGCAGGAACCGACATAAGCTTGCGGTCCCTGCTTTGCGCCTTGCAAAAGTACGTAACTCGTTTGTGGGTTTTGGTATAAGATTCTAAATTAAAATTCCGCAATCAATTTCAGCTCTGCCATTGCAGCAGTTTCAAAAAGAGGCTGATACAGATAGCCTACTATACTCTTGAAGATTATTCAGAAGATAACAATGTGTGGATATAGCTCTCTTTGAACCCGTACAAGACAGTAACGACCTAATGTAAATAGTGTTAAGAATTATATTTTTAAAAGAGCAACCGCTGAGTTTCTTGCTGGCTCTTCTCGGTAGGAACGGCTTTCCGAACCAGCAGTAGAGTTGACGATTCAGAAGCACTTGTTTACAAGTTTATTTGAATAAAGAATATTTTGAATTTGAATTTGTGTGACCGTCAGGGTCAGTTGGCGCGCGTGTACGCACCGAGCAGCGCGGCGGCGGGCGGGCCGGCGGGCGGGCCGGCGGGCGGGCCGGCGGGCGCGGCGGGCTCGCTCAGCGACGTCTCGGAGGGGTACTCGAACGTGCGCGTCAGCGAGTCGTCGAACTGCAGCTTGAGCTGGAACACACACGGCACATGTCACTTACTATTTCATTCAATAACGCACAGAGACATACATTGCAGCGTGCAAACGTCTCATTTCTCCCACACAACCGACAATGTGAGGAATGTGAGCAAAAATACATTGGCGTAATTATGGGGAAGCAGGAAATGTAAATTAGGGTAGCGGGGGCCTTAAAAATTAGGTCAAAGGATGAATTCTTTGAATGCGAGAATTTGCGTATCACCAGTTATGTTCGGGGTCTATATCTGATTTATCTGCGGCCTTTCGAAGGCAAATGGGATCTATATTTGTAAGATCTGTAGAAAGTAGACCACGATAAGGCATTAACTCTAATGTAGGGTACATAAATAGTATAGGGTTTTAAAATATCGAACTACAATTTTGGCTAACAGAGCGCAGCGTCAGAATGTTACCTATAGAAAGCCGCTCCTTTGACCCAAATGGTTAAAGAAAGGTATTGTACGACATTTTGACTTTATTAGAGATCTGAGGTTTAGAGCCGCAGCTTGCGGGGATGAGGGCGATGTGTACAACGGTACCCTGTCCCCGCCACCAGCAGCGCAGTGAAGCATACAGGTTGTTTTAGTCGGTGCGAGTCCCATATAACCGTCGCCTGTTCCCGTCGGGTACCGACAAGGGATTTTTCCTGTAGTGAAACAAAAAAGGACTCACCCTTGCGGCCCTGTCGCCGGCGGGCCGCGCGGCCAGCGACGAGCGGCCGTTGATGAGCACGTTGTCGTTGACGAACCGCACGCTGCACGGCGACGGCGGCCGCGCCTCCTCGTCCGAGTCCGAGCTGGCCGCCAGCGCCTCGGCGCGCAGCACCACTATGCCCGCCTCGCCGGCCTGCAACCGAACCGCGACAGTACAAAGTTAAAGCTAATACTGACTATAATAACATATAAAGATTGAAGGCGAGCCCAATAGACGTCGCCTTCGAGAGGCAGCAAGAGTTGTAGCGTCATGCCATACAATAATACACATAAACCGTGTGTAACTAATGTCATTGACAGACGAACTGTAATAGACGCGCCTGTTGCGATGCGCAACGTACTTCCAGAGCATCCGGAAGAGTTCGCGGGAATTGAAAGCGAAAAATCATCGTATCATATGATACTCTCGACGAAATATTCAGCGTCTCGTGGAGAGAACCCCAAAATATCACAGCGAATTAGTTTCGTAACACTGATACGCTAATCTTGATTGAATAAAGAAAAGAGAAAAAGGATCAAATGAAAAGAAGATACATCGCGATACAGACACTTTGACGGTGAAAGGAATCAAAAAGGTTGAATGCACTGGTTTCAAACATCAAATTTTGACCACTTTTTATAAATTTAGTTTTTATGCGTCCTTTCGGTTTGAATTGATTCTATTTATTATTATTTTGGACGCGCTCGAGATGGAATCTCTAAATGTAATCTAAATTTTAATGGACAAAAACAGCCGAAATTCGAGGACTGAGCATATATTTATGTTTAATTCTATGTTATAGTTAAGTTGTACCGTTATCAAACGGGACTGGTAACGTAAAACATACATTTAATTTATAATTTTACTTATTATATTTAAAATGTGCGACACGAGAGGCAATATTTAACTAAAAAATTTAGTTTAATTCTATAATTTAAGTTCAGTTTTGAAATAAAAAATTATTAATATTAAGATGAAGACATAATTTACGCTAATAAATAGAGTCATCTGGGTTATTATTTGATCATGTTTTTTTCAAGAGAAGAAAAGCGCGCAATGTCTTTAAATCATATAAAATTACATAATAAAGAATTAATCACAGATATAGTAATAAAAAGGACAAGTCTACCGATAATTACACGATCACTGATTTATATGTATGGGTCAACGTATAGGTGTATTATTAAGACGTGGGCGTATGGGGAGTAAGGAGATATTTGTTTTTCATGGTGTTCTGTGAAGCGAGTCGCCAGCTCCCAGTGCTCGCCGTCGCGGAATCCGGTCCCGGGAGGGCCATGGGAAGCATGCAGAGCCAGGGCTGGCGATTAGTCGAGAGACCATATTTATTAAAAATAAAAACTAATCTCTTATATTAAATATTTACTTTTCTTTATTATTCTTTTTCCTATACTTTTATATCAAAGTCTGGTATCCGGCTAAGTAGAACAGAGAACCCTCATTTTTTACCGAGGTTTCGTAGAATACGACTACGGTAAGTTGACGTAAGACAGGCGGCCGGTCGTAAAATACGTAGCCAAATCATGTGACATGTTTATAACATGTTGTGTCGACCCCATTTAGAGTTGGATAAGGGCAGGATGATGAAGGATGATCTATTATTTATTATTTTTATCTATTATTATTTAAAGTGATTTATTTTACTATTTTTGAGAGACCACGGTACGTGAAATTTGAGCGGAGAGCTTAAAAGGAAGCGGAATAAGAGTGTACGATGTAATAATTCAGTTTTGGTGGACGGAGAATGTTCATCACTACAGAGTGACCTAACCAAATATAAATTAAAAATGTCTGGAACTTTCACTCCTCTCATCATCCATATGTGCCAATATTATTAAAGCATTTATATTGGGATAAAATGTACAGTAAAAATACAGTTATATCTATAAAATAAGTACTGAATTGAGAGAAATTTATAGGTTAATTTGAAGCGAACGTAGTAGCGGGTACAATCAGTCAATATTATAAGAATGAATATTCTAGAAATTAATACCACGGCCCAGGGCACCTGGGGACGGTAGTGTGACTGTGGTTAGTAATGGTGTCTTGGGGTGTATGTTTAAAAGCCATGGCAGGTCGACGTCAGAAAACTGGGACCTCTATACGAGGTCGACGGTATTTTTTTGCATGAACCATGTGTGACTGTCCGAATAAATTGTTTCTACAGTCTTTGGAGCATAACCATTTGATCTTGAAAAAATACAACATTTGTCTTAGACACAAAGGCATCTAACAATCGGTCGAGTCAAGCGAATTCTGCTCTGCCACCTATCTATTTTACCCAGATCTACTGCCATAGTAAGGTAGCACTATATAAAAAAAACATGGCTTAAAACAAGTTACTTTGTAAACCACAAACAGAAATGCACGACGTAACAGTTCTATGTAGACAAATCTACGTAACACTCCGCGTTATATGGTGAGTTTAAATAAATAATGCGCATTTACTATATAGAAATGAAGATTTCACTTTCACCTTATCCATGGTCGTTTGCACGTTCTTTTCGATGCTTTACATAATCAATAATTCATGTCCCAAATGGTCATCCGATGTAATGAATATCTCGAGAGGCTTAATGATTAGATATGGAAATTGTTTCCGACTTTTTAAAATGATAATTTAAGAAGAATAAAAAACGTGAAAGGGTTTTTTTATATTTTAAAGCGCCATCGCCGATAATGCAAAATGTGGAGATGTCAGCTTATAGGAGTATGCTCTGTTAGCGTCGGCGAACGTCTTCAGGGTGCCTCCTGCGAAACTTAACAAAGACTTAAGGCTAGATGTAGTGGAGGGATTGAGGAATTAAGAAGTGTGTGTCTTTTCTGTTCGCTGTTTTTTCTTCTGTTCTTTTTTGCTCATACATCATATCGCGAAACAGTGGCTTCACAGCTCAGCGCTGGTGGGATAGGCTATATTTACTACTTTCACAGTGGTACCACACGACAGCAACGTCTGTGTCTACGCACGACGAACCAGCCGTAACTTCTCATGGCATCGAAAGTACACAGGGTCATAAATATAGTATAGGTTAAATAACTAATGGAAAAGAAGAACGTTGCGAGGCTTGATTGATTGAATATAAGTTTGAACCGGTCATATCAATGTATGGAGGCTTTTGCAATGTCAGATAGGCGTATTACAGAAATAGGTATAGTGCGATAACTTACAATATAACGCCATCGGTATGTCGACCGGGACCCCTATCTGCGCCGCGATAACAGAGTAAGTAGGAGCTAGCACTGCTAAATATGGAACGTATTAAAAAAAATAATGCGACCTGTTATAGGCCTGGCCAACGCATATTTTTTAAACCCTTATTTGGAATCTTTCGGAGTAACCGCGAAGTTGGTAAAACCGATCTTGACCATCAACTTATGGTGCACAAAAGGAGTAAAAAAAACCCAAAATGATAGAAAATTCGTTCAGTTAGTTCATTTAGTTACAAAATTTGAAATCATGTACAGGCCAATACTAATTTATGGACACAAGCGATTGCATACAGAATAATTAACTGCAATTTATTTGAAACCAATAAACGTCTACTATTGGGACCGCCATTTCATCCAGACCCCGGTCCCTACCAGTAACAATGTAGTAAAGAAAGATATTTAACAACAGACATCAACGTGACAGCCCTTACAATGTATAACATCGAAGCTGATACTGATGTGTCGTTTTTTATTGGCAATAAATCCTTATAGTGATCGAACTGGCTTACAACGAGCTGGATCAGGTTGTCCTTGTCAAGTCAGATCAAAAGAAAAGTAAAGTCAGTGCACGAAACAAACAGTGAAAGCTATTATTTGATACATACTAAAACATCTTTAATTTAAAAAGAAGTTTATAGCAGTAAACTGCTATCCATTATTTCATCCTTTTTATAAAGGTTAAAAATAAGCCGGTATAGTGCTCGGCTTAGTTTTTATGCGTCTAAAGACAAAACTAAACGAGCATTTTTGTTTAAGAATATTTCTATACTCTTACACTTCCCTATATTATATACAAGTTTTATACGAAATTAGTTTCGCATCAACCGAAATGTTAAAATACCCTGAATCGTGAACCTGTTTTTGCTTCTACTTATTATTGTTTATTCTTGTTCCCAAAATAAAAACGGGAAATTTCATATTCTATATGTCAGTCTAATATCAGACACATTGTACAATATAAAATTTAAAGCGTAGTTAGAGCATAAGAGACAGACAGACTTTCGCATATATAATGTAAATGTGGAATGTGATATTTAATTAAAGCACGCTCTGCCCACTACTAAGATCACTTAACTTAAATAATATATCACACAATTACGTGTTATGTTGTGTTAAACCGAGGTCTTTTCTTTTATGTCAGCCTGAACGAAATAGCCATAAAGCGTAACACACAGATTATCATTTATAATAGTAATGCCTATCGTGATATTAAAGTACAAGTAATACTGATGACGAAACTATAATATCGTGTATATCGTGTCGAACATGTCTCGGATAACGACGCGATAAGTAATCGACGGACAACATCGCCGAGCGCACACTGCGACAACAACAGGCCGAGTGCTGGTTGATGTATGTAGATATCACTGTTACATGCACAGACGGCAAACTGTACACGCGACTTCGGTCGCCACAACATCAATGTTAATATACCTTTAATCCGCCCCATTCAAAAAATAAACATGTCCCATGTCACATAGGAAATGTAACTTTATTCTTCGGATGCGGCAAATGGTCTACTGTTTTCCTATTTCCAACGGAATTTTTGAATAGTTTATGTTATAGCCCGCTTTATAAGGCTCAATTGCACCAAATCATGATTAATATTGCTGCAACGCATCAACTGTGAAAGCGTAATATACAGACAGACAGACCGTCTGTAATGCTGATACTTCTAAGCCGTTGGAAGAATATTGATAAAAGTACTAAAGAGTTAGAACCAAACACGCTGCTCCAATGCGGATTGGTAAGTTACATATATCTTCAGAACTACGAGTATCTAGACAAATACATGTTTCCTCGCGATGTTTTCCTTTACCGTAAAGCATGTGATAAATTGCAATTATCAATGAGACTCATGAGTTTTACTAGAAAAACTCATTGGTGCCTGCCCGTATTTTAACCTATGACCCTCTCGATTCGCATGCATTGGAAATTATATAGCTGGCTATCATTTAGGATAAACGAGGAAAACACCCCTTCTCGTATTCGGGAATAATATAGTACATAACTGACGGTATTTTAACACGGTATTTTAACACTAATGTCGACGCAAACGAAAACCTGTACAGTTATGAAAAAAATAAAAGGGGAGTGTATGTGAGAGTTAAGCTCGTAGTCTCTAATCAAAAAACAAACAGTACGTACAACAAATGTAAGTATGTACAGGTGAAACATAAAGCGTGTAAAAAGATAATCCTAAAAAGATATAAAAATAATCCGAAAGAAGGCGCGTGAGTCACCAGTAATTGTGTATATTAATGAGCAATAATAAATCTTTGTCGTATCGCGCTTGGACATGTCGAATTAGGAACTATAGATAAACCACGACTGAAGTTAAATACGAAGGATCATCAAATAAAATAAAGTTGTACAAAACTAACATTACAAAATATAGGTAAAATATAGTATCAGCTCACCGTAACGAGAAAAATGGGCCCCTCGTCTGCCATTATATAAATAGATTGACAGCCGGCTGATTGTCACGACACGTCAACGCGGGCCGAGTCCTGTGGCCGGTGAGCGATAGTCTTTATCGCGGATTACTCGGCCGGCCCATAATCCACATCATTTAGATATTAACGCTAAACATATTTTGCACGTTATTAACGAATTCGTGTAAATATACATTGGAATTTAATTTTTTTTGACAAAATGTCTAGTCATCCTTTTATATTATAAAACCAAGTCCCCCAGCGCGTTTGTCCGTTCTTTCGCGGTAAACTCAAAAGCGATTTTTATGCATTTTTCACCTAAAGACAGCGTCATTCACGAGAAAGGTTTGACTCCATAAAGTATTAAGGTTTAGTAAACATCACTACTTCCGCCGTGTGGTATCCTGCTAAGTACAATAGACGAACCTTATTTCTTACCGAGGTGTCATAAAAGGCGACTAAGATAAGTTGACCCCCGTGTGGTATCCGGCCGAGTAGAATAGACCACCCTCTTTCTTACCCGAGAGGTGGAAGGAAAGAGGTGTCCGACAAAATTTATATATTTAATTACATCTTATCAAGAGGATCGTAACTTAGGTTCGGTTTAAACACCTATCAGGAACAGACCTGAGCAAATATTAACAGGAATGTTGTTTGTTCAGAAACTAACAATTGAATAAAGAAATTCTAATTTATAACTGACTGTGCCATGTCTTTGCAAAAATAATGGAAATATTTTTTTGCTCTAATTCCCTATGAAAAAGAATGTAATGTTAAATTCAGAATTACATTTTCATTCTTTGGACAAAGGAAATTCGCGACACGATTTTAGGTATTTCCTCGTGCTTTGGTTACGGAGTAAAATTATATTTAAGATTGTCTTAGTGAATCTGTGCAGTGCTAGTGTAGTCTAGCTATTACTTTGGTATAATAAATTTCCGCAAAATAACTTCTCATTTTATAATTTGCTACGTCGATTATCTGGTATAATTTCTGCAAAAAATAAATATATTTTTGTTCTTGTCAAATTTGCCTGGTTTTAGTTCGTGTATTGCATGTTTGCTCGGCAACCTCCTGGTTCATACCATGCAACCAACGTGTAATGTGTAGTGTTTAATGACCGTTTCCAACATATAATCATGTAAAGTGTCTCGCTATCGACACAGACGTCACATCTCTCAGCAGACGGACGTAACGACCCATTTTTATGTAAATATATTCATATCGCCACGTAACGGACCGTACCAACTTTCTGTGCCCGCAGTGGTGATATAGTAACTGGTACGATACTTCGTTAGCGTTCCGGTTACCCTTGTGTATAAACTTTAATTAAACCATATTTTATCAATATTGGTCCAGCATGCTAGCCGTGCAAGCGTAACAGATAGACTTTCGCATTTATAATATTAGTATGGGCTTATCGCAATATCTCTATATATATTGGAATATATATTGGTGAGTTGTGATAGCTCAGAGGTCACGGGTTCAAATCCCGGGCACCAATGAGTTTTGTATAAAACTTATGTGTCTTATTGATAATCGCAATTTATCACACGCTTTTCAGTGAAGGAAAACATTGTGAGGAAACCTGCATATCTCTAGAGAATTCTAGAGATATGAGTAATCTACTAATCCGCATTGGAGCAGTGCGGTAGGTCTCATCTCCAATCCTTCTCTCCAAAAAAAATGGAGAGAGAGGAGGCCTATGCCCAGCAGTGGGATAGCAACAGGCCGTTGCTTTACCTTTTTACACATATTGGTAAGACATTGTATAGTCAGTTCGAGAAAAAGGGTTAAATTGTTTATTCGAGTCACGTGCGCCGTATCGCTCGTGGAAAGTAATTATAATATGTTGATTACGTTATCAGATAGTGGCGAGGCGAGGTATCTGGTGAATAGTTTGCATGCGGCATTCTAATTGCACCCGCCATTATCATTTATTATATAATAATAATAATATATGGTAGTAATTTAATACTTGTATTAAGAGTGAAGAACAACTGGTAAATATATACATGCTAGCTGGCCCGGTGAGCTTCGTATCGCCATTTAATTAAATATAAATAACACGTCAAAGGTCAACAATTTAAAATAATCGGTTTCTCATACGTTAAATTACTTTTTTCAAATTCATTCCTCCTAAATGATGATAGTAGAGACAAAAATTTCTTAAGTTTGTCTGTCTTAAAATTATACCAAGACGATAAAAAAAATTAATTTTAGGACAGACAAACAAAAAAAGACAGATATCAAATATTTGCGATGATAATAAACAATTCAATTTTCTATTGATTGGCGAGTTGGTCGCCACGACAGCTATTAGGTCAATGGTGCGTGAAATGTGCCGACAGAAACCACCACACCGGCACTTGTAGAAAATTTAATTTCTGGCAGACAGACGTTATACCTGTCACTTCCTCGACGTTCAAATTAACACTAGTGGCGCCTCCGACTCAGTTCGTGAAAACTAAGGATCAAAGTAACCTCATTATATGTTATTTCCTATCTCAGAAAAAAAAACCGGAGGTTATATAATCGCAAATAGCCCTGGTGCTTTTATATAAATCTTATCAATATTGGTCCAACGGATTAGATGTCAAATTATGGCATTAGTATGGACATAAATGCGGCAGGCGGTCAGGCAGGCAGACATGGGCACATCCTGTTATTCTTAGTGCTCAGTGACAAACGTGCCCGCTCGCGAGATGAGCAGATTACAACCCTCGCCGTCGGACCCTCCGTGGAGCCTCTCGACTTGTGTACTAGTTCTACTTAGGTTTGACAACTAACAACGAACAGTTCGTGTTACGCATGCTCACTAATATTATAAATGCGGAATACGTCTTACTGTCTGTATGTCGCGTTTTTATGGCTAATGCGTTGGATTAATAATGATCAAATTTGATACAATTGAACCCCGTATACCGGGCTGATATATTGTATAACAAAGTTTTTTTTATTTTTTATTGTTTAATAGGCGAGCGCTTGACTGCAATCATGCCTGATGGTAAGCAGTGATGCAGTCTAAGGTGGAACGCGCATGCCTATAAGATGCCTATTCACCCTTGCTTTGAAGGTACCCATATTATAAGTTTCGGGAAAGATAGATGCCGGAAGAGAATTCCAATCCCGTGCTGTGCGCATCAAAAAAGACGAAGCGAATCGCTCTGTGCGCCTTCGTGGTATGTCGACAACGTAAGGGTGGAATTTCTCCCGGCGCCTAGCGGTGCGATGATAAAAAGGCGATGGTGGAATTAGGTCATGGAGTACCTGAGCACACTCTCCGAAATATATTCTGTAGAATACCGATAGACAAGCTACCCTGCGCCGATGTTGCAAGCTGTGCAATTTGGCATCGGTTAGGTTTTCATCGCCAATCAGTCTTCTGGCGCGTCGATCCACCGAGTCCAAAGCATTCAACTGATATTTGGCAGATCCGTCCCACAAATGACAGCAGTACTCCATACACGATCGTACCTGAGTTTGGTACAATGTAAGAAGTTGTTTCGGTGTGAAGTACTGCTTGACTTTGTTAAGGATGCCAAGTTTCTTGGCAGCCGTTTTTGCTTTGGACTCGATGCATTTACCAAAGTTAAGTTTGGAATTTATTTGAATGCCCAGAAGCTCAATACTATCGGCAATCGGTACGGATATATTTCGGAAAGTAGGAGTTAAGGTGAAGGAACTCCGTTTGGCACTGAACAGGCACGCTTGTGTTTTGGAAGCATTAAACTTGACTAGGTTGGTCTCACCCCAGTCGGAAACCTCTTTCAGAGTCAAGTTAATGCGTTCAACCATGGCCTCTCTTTGTTGGCGAATCTCAGCACTACCAGCTCTGGAACTGGACATATATCTTTCCGTGACTGTGCTGTCATCTGCGTACCCAAAGATACCGGGACTTAGCAGATCATTGATGTGCAGCAAAAAAAGCGTCGCGGAAAGAACTGATCCCTGAGGAACACCGGCATTGGTGGTCATTAGAGGTGGTCATTATTGTATAACAAAGTCCGTTAACTAAACTATTATTAAAGTTTTCCGGATTCGGTAACGGGGTAAAACAATTGTTGAGATTGTGGTAGTGAATGTGTGAAGTACTTTTGTATTGCTGTGTTATCGGTCTCGGGTAGTGCATGAGTTCTTACAAATTTTTTTTTTTTTTTTTACATTAAATATAAATATATGGGACACTTACACACACGGTCGTCCGTCCCCAAAGTAAGTAACTTAATACTTGAGTTATGGGTGACAGACAACTGGTGAAAATATACTTATATATTTTAAATACATACTTAAATACAAATATACACCCAGGCTCAAAGGCCAACAAATTCATTTATAGAAAATGTTAGCCCTCGGCGGGAATCGAACCCGCGACCCGCGGAGATGAAGGCAGGGTCACTACCCACTGCTCCAACGGGCCAGTCAAGAACGAATAGTACACTCTACATTTAGCATTACATATATTTTCATTTATAGCGGATTATAGCGAAATAATATTCTCGTTAGTTTTGTATAATAGATCTCTGCAAAGTAACGCCTAATTTTATAAATTAATGTTTTCGGGCATCAAATATAGATTTTGAATTTGACCAGTAGATTAATAGTCGAGTAATCAAAAACATTAAACCTCCGTTACCACGCCGACTGATATTTTCCCACTGCCCGCAAATTGAGCTCAGACCGCGGCTATTAATTTCCCGAGGGCCCGATCTTGGGTTCTCCCTTTGAGGCCGCTCTAAACATTCCCTAATAGAGATATTTCCATAATGGGCTCATTTAAAAGTTTTATTAGCGCCGATCGCCAGCCTATCTACAAGAGTTTTACTGTATTGGTGTTTTCAAAGGGAATTTTGATTATTATTAGCCTCATCTCCGTGAGCTGCTCTATTTTTTGAACTATTTTTGTTGGAAAGTATTCCTTATTTAAATAAACTTGTAAGTAATTACTTTGAATCGTCAACTTTACTGTTGGTTTAGAAAATCGCTTTTAGCGAGTGGAACCAGCAAGAATAAAGAAGCCCCGAAGATGAACGAGGCAGAAGAAGTACTTCCCAGCAATACGGGGCCAACACTCCAAACCTAAGGGCCACAATTCCCATCAGTTCTCCGTACTATGTCTCGTACAAACTCCAAAATAGGCTAGTATGGTCTACAAAGGCTGTCTTAAATATTTTATAAAACACATTTTGCTTTCGTGTTTCTTCTTTAAAAGAGATATATCACGTTGTTTAATCAAGTAATAGAATCGTTGTACGCCCGGCCACATGCGCAAACATACACACGAATTTAAACAATTATTTAGTTCGATCGTTTTTAACAAGACACCGCTGACTTTGATATGACCTCTAAAGCCATTAACGCTGAATTTAACTTTAAAACTAATGTCTTCGCAATAAAATGTATTTTATGAGGCACGTAGCTATTTATTACTGAGCTCAACACAAAAAAATACAACATTCAGCCGTTCGCAGTTTTATGGTGATACAATTAATGGGTTTTACGTATTTCGGGCTGATACCTCTAAGATTTTTAAATATGGTTGACATCCATATCTCGAAAAGCTGTGTCTGTATGTGATCGATTTTCTCAAAATCTACTGAATCGATTTTTGTGCGGTTTTTACCAAATGCTAGCGCAATTTTTTTTGGTAGGTTTGAGTAAATAGTGCAGTATTTATATAAATTACGTTGATGAGGTTGCGCAGTTATAAAAAAAAATCGTCTCTAGAGCTTTAGTTGCGTGCGCCGCGTAAACCAATAGAGATAGTCGTATTAGATAGTAGTTAAGTAATGTGCTTGCCAATAGTAAATCTACTAAAATGTTACAAAAAGTCCGCGACAGTATGTCTCTATCTCTTACTAACTAACAACAAGTACTGATGTTTAATTACACTAATTTCCACGTGAGGCAAACCGCAAGCACAACCAGTTAACAAACCAGCAGCCGAGCAACGAGGCTCGATTATTTTCGCATTCGCCTTTCCTGATATTTTGGCGCGCGTTAATTTTAACTAATCGAAATTCATTCAAGTTATATGGTGTAAGGAAACAGATTGTTAGCCATTTGCGTGGGATATATTTGACTCACCGGCGCGCTGGACCTGTGTATTTCGAAAGATAGAATTTATATGTCCAGTTGCTATTAAGTCAAGGCATAGTGCTTAAATCACCACGCAGTTATTTTGGCCGGCCTTATATTAAATGTGAGTAATTGTTTTCATACGAATGACTTCCTACAACTATATGACTTCCTTGTCAATACAAAACACGCGGATTTATCGAAACATGTAACATTGGGGGTCAGGGGAATGGTGGCGCGGAGATAGAAATTATTTCCAGATATTCCAGATATTATATTTTGGTTAGTCAATACTAATATTATAATGTCGAAGTCTGTCTGTTTGTTATACTTTCACGGCTAATCATCTATATATATGAAATTCGATTGAGGCGTATAAACATATGGGATAAAATAAATTAGATATAAGTAATTTGTATATTTGTGATCCATACATTGATATTAAGTTCATACTATAAATAAATACAGTATTATTGCGAAAGTAAGTTTTTGTGTTTTTAACGTCCTAACGGGATAACGAACCGATATGGACTAAAAAGGAGGAAAAATTAGTATGTTCATTACATAGCGGCGAAGCTTAGAAATGCATCAAATACATTACTAGACAGTCGAGAAATATGTACCATAAAAAGCGATGGGACTTACGAAAATATACAGTAGAAATCTACTGTATATTATATATATTGTGATGGATGAAGAGAAGTTGTCAGATAAGTTGATATAGGGATTGAAGAGAGCAGTTTCATGTCTGACATTATAGTGATAAAGGCATTCAGAGCGGATAGCGGCCAAAATGTCAGGGCCGATGGTTAGTGGTCAGGCCGCTGGGCGCGATGTTTTATGAACGGTCTTGTTTGCTTGGATGTTATATGTGTGAATGTTTGGATGGTGTAAGAAATATTTCCATATAACAGGTGTCAAAAACAATTTAAGTGCCGTAAAATTTATATCGTCTGATACCGAGTTGACCGATAGTAGCCTTTGTTTTCCCGATATTCTTTGCCTTTCTTATCAGTTTTATTGTTGACATGACCAACAATCGGCTGCCGGTAAATGACCGTGTCATTTGGGATACATGTTGTGTCAGCGATGCCTTATTGTCATTCAAGCTGACGAGTTATTCAATAAATAATGTAACATGCTACATTTTCAAATTGAATTTTAGCTGTATAACATTAGATCTTGATTCAATTAATAGCTTTCCCGAGGTATCTTGTCATTAGTGATATTATTGCCGTGCGGTAAAATTTTGATAAAGACCCTAATACACACATCAGAACATGTCTGAGACGAGCTAGTTACAAATATCTATACAAATATGACGAAAATCGAGCGAAGTGTACCGCGACAGAAGCCTTTGATGTACGAGAGTTTAACTATACTGAAAGGTCTTTGTTTGAAACAACCTATGCAATAATCTGGCCGCATGGGCAAATATTTGCGTAATCGCTCCATGATTAAATAGCTGGAATTACCTAGTCCCTCGGTCACCGCAGTCTCCAACCACTGTAATGATATCCGCGTCCGTGACAGCCGCATAGTTTATATGTCCCCGAAATTCTAGGTGACGTTGATGCGGGTAGTCTCAACTACTCACGGTAACTTGTTACAGGGACAGTAGGGGCATGGGTTCATTTCATAAACCGGACTGTATTTTTCATATAATTTATTTGTCCAGATAACTTAAGCCTTGTGGCATGGACGTTTCAAGACTTTCCTTGTTTCCATGATTTATCTAATCCGGTACGCCCAAAGACCTCGTCGCCATTGCTTCTAAGGTTGTCTGCCGGTGAGGATGTGATATCGGGTGGCGTATATTCTGAGAGAGTCACCGGGCTTATAGCAGACTACACTGTGAACGTTGAGCACTGATTGCTCTCCACGAGAGACAGAGAGACCTACTGATAATGTTATCGCATTGAATGAGAACATAAAGGAAAAATGAATGAATATCTTAAATAGGATGGGGTTCCACATGGACTATTATTTTTAGAAATAGGTGAACTTAGTCAGGGGAAAATTAACTGGGTGTAAATATATCGGATATTTCTCGAAACATACAGAAACATACTGTGAGGATAGTGCACACTGAAGGAGGTGGGGCATAAAGAAGATGGCGTTAACAGGGGAAGTGATAATTTAGAAGAAATTACGGTCGGTTAGATTGGAGCCCATATAGGAGGAGGGTATTTTCGGTGTGGAATTGAGCGGTGACCATGGAGACTGAATATATTGTTGAAATGGAATTGGAGATTATTTAAATACAGAAACAGAAAAAATTTATACAGAATCAAATTAAACGGATAAACGTATATAAATTACATTAAATATTATTACGCACAACGATATATTTAATTAACAAGAGCAGCTGTAAAAAATTAATTATGAATCAATAGCAGATTATAAGACTCTCCGTCCGTGCGTGTAATTCGACGACCGTCCCATTACGACTCAATTAAGATAAGTAATGAATGTAAACACTATCCGTGATTCAATACGGTTACATAAGGCCGGTGGTCGGAATGTTGCCAGCTAGAAAATATCAATTTCCAATTTAATTAAAGATGGACGGCAACATTAAATTCACCGCATCGTTACATTTGAGGTTGGTGGGAAAAATGTACAGAATTTTAATGAGGTTTCAATTTAAACCTATATCTGCTACTTTTAACAACTCTGAGGAATTATTAGCACAATTAGAGTACTTAGAATAAGTCAACTAAATATTTTTAGGACTTTTTGGAGCTCAGTAAAACATGTCAGACTTCATGCTTCCATGATTACTACAAACAGTTTCAAATCAATCCATGTTGCTAATATATTTGCAAAATTTCAGGTCATAGCTGAATTTCTACAAATCAAAGTGTTGAGATAAATTCATGACATTCAAATTGCACGGATTAAATACATAAGACAAAAAGTGTGATTAACATTAGGCAACAGGAAATAATTTAGGAAGAAATTCTATTACAATGTTACTGATCGGACTATTTGAGGATACGTGAATCCAGAACCATGTATGCTCGGCAGACACGAGGAAGCATGTCGAGAGAAGAGTGATAACTGGCCGTATATCTAAGGAATTTAATGCAAAATGAAATGTCAAGGCTTGTTTATTTTTGTTCACTTTCACAGCCTTATGTCATACACAATCATGCTGTGAACAGCCATACGGACTGTCATAAAGTTTGACGTGTTCGTGTGAAGTTCGGAGAAACAAAAACTCTTACTGTACTTATCGATAATCGCTGGTTCTTTGCAAAAGACAACATTCAGTGGAGCTTTATTATGCGATGGACCTTTGATGATTCAATTGTGCTTGTAAAAGCCCATTTAAACAGGGATTTTTATTTTATTCGAATATACTCCATTAGGGATCGCACCAAATAATAATAAATAATCAATTTTTACGCAGCATTAATCCTTTAATATATATACTACACGCTCAATTTAAACATATATGTCCCATCCAAAGAAAAAAGTTACATGTTCTATGTATAAACATAGGACATGAAACTTTATTCTTCGCAAATAGTCCCCTGGCGAAACTGTGACGAAAAAAAAGGAAAAATGTTGTATATTTTTAATGAAATTCGTATTTCCATATAAATTCACTCACGAAAAATTGTTTTACTCGTACATGTGACCTAATTTTCGTCTTAACTAAAAACACAAAGAAGTACATATGTAGATATATAAAAACATGTTCAATGTTCTGTTTGGCGATAAATATATAAATACCAATTAAACGGCAAATCAAGGAAAACATTCAGGATATGCTGTTGTAAATGTAGTTATCGCGGGCTGAGTAATGTCCGGCTGTGTTTCCGTGTCAACAACTGCTCACAAACAGTGTAGGCTGCCCTTTTGGCGCGGTACTAATATGTACATATATACGTAGCACAACATAAAAATGTTAATGTAGAAAAGAACATAGGATAATGTAGGTAGGCACGGACCTATCCAAGCAACATTACATTACAGTGACAACATATATCTTGTGGGGTCAGTAAACGATTCGCCGTAACCGCTCCGAACTATACCGTCTAAATGAGAATAATGTCAGCATTAACCGCGATCTATTAGCCGTACGAGTCTGCGTTCAGAACGAGACTGACTACACCATTATGTCCTCCTTTATTAATAGAAAATTTTTCACTATTTTCAGTGCCTCGCTTATTACAATTTTCAATTTTCGATTACGCCATAAAGAATTTCATTTATCGAGCAGCAACACGTAAAGTGGTTCTGCGAGGTGGAGCGGTATGCGAAATAACGTCGCGTTCGAAACAACTTTTTAAACAAACATCTTATTTCCCACATTTCCATTCGCGTTTACCTTTCGATTTCCTGCTCGCCAGTTCCAGTTTTGCGATCTTGGAAACTTTCTGAAATTCCACCCAGTTCGTAGTTAGTTATTAGTTTGGAGACACCTTGTTTATGGTAAACTATGCCTCCGTTATTAGTTTATGTAACGAAGGCTGTTGGCCCCAGCGGTGTCGAGATTGATATCTCTTGAGATTATTGCCCATTAATACACAAAAGTTTTGTCCTCCAGTTAACAGACTAAAATAGCTATTAAAATTTATTACTTCTTAGGAAATTAGATACCACACTTAAACAATGAACAATATCATCGTTTGGAGTACGCAGTGCATCACAATTGAGATAGCGATATCCTATAACTCAGTCACCGAATAATACCATGTATTTCTACAGTTGTTACGGGGTCGTGAAAACAGTCCGTACTTACACGTATATCCCTATTTTCTGTTTTTCCTCTGACAATACGTGACCTATCATCATTTTCACAGCTTTATTTACGTTTCGCGCAGCCTCTATAACTACCGAAGAGCTTTTCATCATCAAAGCTTGTTTGGAAGGGATTTATTGAACACAATGTATACAACATACGAATGCTTTTGTATGTTGTTACGGAATATTAAATCGAAAAATGTGTGTCTGAATACTTTATCTTAATCAAGATCAAATAGAATAGAAGGCACTTAGATGTTTCCCATATAAAATGTGGTATTAGGAATTTTATATAATAATGTAGACTAAATATGTAACGCCTGCTAGCCAGCTACATAGACATGTAAGGACAAAAAGTGTTCAGAAGTGATGAGTCACTCATCGTTTGTTTTTTATCTGTATATAAGTCATATCGTTTTTAAACCAGTGCGTCTTGAAATGTTTCAGGTTATTAAGTTTAAATACATTCGTAATTAATATGAAATTATGTTAATTACTACCGCGATCATGAATGATAAATATTTTCGCGCCGCCGTGCTCGACTTGCAATACATCAATTATAACAAAGTATCGCGCGTACATTGATTTTTACAGATAATTGTAATCTTGCAGTAGGATCTGTTAGTAGAGAGGTTGTAGTTCTTATGTTTCGTGATTAAAGCACATATTTTTTGATTTTATATTTTAATTACAGTAATGCGTAGTAACACGGCGTTAGAGGTGAAATATTAAAATAGTTAATGCAATTAGGGTTTGCTATTTATTGCAGATTTAGTTAACTGTGTGGGATGATCGTGAGACGTAGTTCAGGGGCGTGGCGGTGTTCGTATGACAGTTTTTGGAATACAGGTCATCCGGACGGACTCTTGGTCAGATATCTATGCATATTTTCATTCAAATTTTTTAAATTTCAGTATCCTTAAAGTCTATTTTATATTCCGACACAGACCATACTATTTTCAATCTTTTTGATTTTTGGTTTTCTTTCTTTTAGATTTTCACACCATTTTGGACAATACTTTATACGAATAAAATAAAATTTAGTATTCCTATGATAACATACACATCGTTAACTTGATATTTTATTTTAAAATAACTGTATGATGACTACAACTGTTGTTTCAAACATATCATTAGCAGTTGTTGGTTGTACAGGAAATTAAATAACTCCCCTCGACTGTGCCGAGGGTGAGTCATGCGGATTAGCTGACCGCATCATGTTTTTGCGTTCAGTTATCACTTCTGTACACTCATATATGACTGTTGTCCCAGCAGACCTAAACACTAATATACTACTCGTTGAATTTATAACGTAAATAAATCTTATCCATTGGCTTGATTCAATGATCATAGCTCCTAAATAACGCGATACGTACGAGTGAACTGTTATATGCCGCGATTCACGAACAATATATGTCCTCCGTCGCGTTTGTCGGTTTCGCGATAAATTTCACAAAACCAATGAACGAATTTTCATGCACAAATGGATAGAGTGATTCGGAAGGAACATTTAAGTTTATACTTTGTTATGGTTAAGGTTGTATAAATTATTTAAAATAGGAGTTTTATTTTGAGGAATTTTGCCTAATCCGTTTGATATATAACAGTAATATGTACTTGGAATATTCCTCTCTAATGAGCTTGCAAAAGGTCAGAAATAGTAGTAGAATATCTATCTTTTACGGATAACTTTCTAAAGCACTAAAGCACATAATTGTAAAAAAATCATCATGTAATATGCGGTATTTTAGCCGCATTAATTCTTATCAACACGTTTATTACCTTATTAAATGCTTAAGAGGCCCTACAACCACCCGACCTTCGTGGGTTGAGGATATTTTAACACTTAGTTAACGTCAACCAAGTCGCACAGCTTAATCTCTATATGAAAACATGAAATAACGGATAAACTATGGGAATGTTTTTGCTATGGTGAATGACCGACAGAATGATCCTTTTGCATTCTTCCCGAGGGAATAAATAGCCGAAGCCGCTTCCACTCCGTTCCATGTCCCGACTGCTGTCAGTTCAGATAAATTTATGCGCATCTAGTTACAGGGCGGATTTGATGTTCGCGGATAAGCCCATGGGCTTTAATGCCGTCATAAAAAGATATAATGCTCGGCGAGACTTGTGAGTCTGCAATTTCGCTACAATGATAAAACGTGCTATTATTCCGCGAGGAATGTAAGTGGAGTAATGTGTGAGTGGAGGTGTAACTAGACGTGGTCGTTAAGTAAACGCGGAATGAGTTATTGAACCAAAATCCATCAGTATGCAAACCAAGATTATTTGAATAAACAAAAATGTTTTGATTTGAAAATCCTTTCAGCTTCCAACAAGATTACGGTTAAAAAGATTGACCGCCGAGTTTCTCGCTGGTTCTTCTCGGTAAGAGAATCGTTCCGAACCAGTTTTAGCTACATTAAACTTAATTAATCCTTAACGACTTAAAAGTGCGCTATATATACATACAAGATTAACTCATTTAAATATTAAAGATATGTATATTTAATTGTCATTATTTTTTTTTATTCGTAATTTTAAGTTACTTTGAGTAACAGCAATGCATAAATTGCATCTTTGATCACTTAAAGACCACTATCAGTTTATCTTAGGCTCTGGCTAGCGTGGCACCGAACCCAAACATTTGGTATTGATTAGTCAGAGACAACAAACCGAAAAAGTCTGCACAGTACGACACACTCTGTTGTAACACGAACAAGCAATTCGGATGAGTCAGCCGCTCGAGTTATTGAACAGTTACCGGACACTGAGTGGATGTTCTTTTACTTTCATCCACGGTATGAGGACAAAACGGAAAAGGAAACTTAGGTTCCAAACACTATAAATTTAATACTACCTGAAAACGCAACACTCCGTTAATGCAATAATAATATATAATACGAGGTGTGTTCAAAAAGTATCGCGAATTTTGAATTTTCGCGAGTTAAATATATTCCAATTTCGATTTTTTTGTGGCGTTATGTTGGTACGTATGTCTCTCACTTATGCTGACAAGTTGGGCCATTTTGAATGTTCGGTTAATTGTTGACAGCTAATTTGCTTGCACGTGTTTTGGTTCGTCTTCGATTTTTACCTATTCAAAAAATGGAACAAGGAACCTGTATCGATTTTTGTGTGAAAAACGAAATTAAGTGCGCGGATGCATTCCGAGTGTGGACTGTGGCATATGGAGAAGCTACTTTGGACAAAATCAACGTTTATCGGTGGTACAAAATGTTTTTAAAAGGCCGAGAAGATGTGAATGACGAAGAGCGTGCCGGACGCCCGAGCAATTCAACAACAGACGAAAAAATTGATGAATTGAAGAAAATGGTATTGGCCAATCTTCGAATCATCGATAGAGAAATTGCCGAGGACCTAGGCATATTGATAGGCTCGTGCCATTCGATTTTAATCGATAATTTGTGGAAAAACAAAAATTGGCTTTTGCACCTCGATAACGCCCCTGTTCACACATCGCTGCTTGCACGCGACTTCTTGGCCAAAAACAACAGACCAATGATACCGCAGCCACCGTATTCCCCAGATCTGGCCCCCTGTGACTTTTTCTCATTCCCGAAACTGAAGAGGCCCATGAAAGGACGACACTACGCCACGATTGACGAGATAAAGACGGCATCGAAGGAGGAGCTGAACAAGATACAAAAAAATGATTTTTTGAAGTGCTTCGAAGATTTTTAAAAACGTTGGCACAAGTGTATAATATCCCAGAGGGATTACTTTAAAGGGGACAAAATAGATATTTACGAATAAATAAATAATTTTTGAAAATACACAAAATTCGCGATACTTTTTGAACACACCTCGTATATTTTTATCTATGAAGATTTTGGGTGAGATCTGAATGAAGAATGGCAAGACAATAGAAACAATAACATTCTTGTTTTCTCTCACTCGCACTTGTATTATATAGATTTTAGGTCAAGGTTATGTGTCGTATTACATTATTTGGAACGGCGTTATGGTACGGTCATTGATCTCTATAAACGATGTTTCTATTTTAAAACAACGTATTATTATTCCTGGGGCTAAAATACTTTACCGAATTCATTGTATTTTTTTTATTAGCGTGCTGAGGTGTGTAGGTACCTAAAACTAAAATTAATGTCGTATAGTCAGTACCATGTATAAAAAGCGAAGATAATGAGATACAAATAATCGTTTGATGGTCGTCTCCCAATGTTTATGTAAATAGATCGTGGCCCAGTGCAGCACCGGCTCAGCCCGCAGCCGCAACCAGAGCGGAACCGGCCACCGCACTCGGCGACCGGTCGGCAACCACGCCGCACGTATGATACTGCGTCTAGTTACATTACGAGAGTAAATATTGCGCGTCTGATTTTACAGTTTCAAAATAAAGAAAGAAATAGGTTTTTATAAGCTCAAAATTTAACACAACGAAGTTTAATTTGGATACGTATACACAAATTATGTACTTCATACACACTAGCTCTATTGCCAGTAACATACAACATCGGTTGTGAGGTGGTGATACCGCCGCGACCAAAACCCACAAAACTAAAATAAAATTTTTAAAATAATGCACTCTACTCGATATGTTATTTCACTTTTGAGTATCATCTATTGTTATTTTTACATTAATTCCGTATTTGCCGTTCCCGCGACTAGTTTAAAACAAAAATTATATCAAAGTATTGCATTCTTTAAATGCAAAAATTCAAATATTTCTCTGTACCTTTGAATTTAGCGACTCTAACAATTATTAGCCCACAGCTGGGCACATCCACAGCTAGAAGGAGAGCAGATTCAGAATACTGATAATAAAAAAATATAACACAACCGAACATCCGTTTTTATTTGTATAAATTTAAATCCAATGTACGGTCAGTTATTATGTAAACAGTCGTCGCCCGAGCGGTCCCTTTCCGCCACAAGCTGACAACTCATAATATTTACGTCTCCGCGCTATCACAGCACGGAGCACCCGATAGCGCAGCGCGGCTTATCACCGAGATAAGGCCCGCTCGCTCTGGGTCAACAGCTAATGTCGGATCGCACGTGTTAACGTGTGTTAAAAGATTTAATTTCATCTCCTATAGAAGAAGATTCTTACAACAAACTTGCCCCCTCGACTTCGCTCGCGTAAATTACATTTCCCTCTTTTTTACCTGTTCCTAAAGTACGAGGTGTGTTCAAAAAGTATCGCGAATTTTGTGTATTTTCAAAAATGATTTATTTATTCGTAAATATCTTTTTTGTCCCCTTCAAAGTAATCCCTCTGGGATATTATACACTTGTGCCAACGTTTTTACAAATCTTCGAAGCACTTCAAAAAATCATTTTTTTGTATCTTGTTCAGCTCCTCCTTCGATGCCGTCTTTATCTCGTCAATCGTGGCGTAGTGTCGTCCTTTCATGGGCCTCTTCAGTTTCGGGAACAAGAAAAAGTTACAGGGGGCCAGATCTAGGGAATATGGTGGCTGCGGTATCATTGGTCTGTTGTTTTTGGCCAAGAAGTCGCGTACAAGCAGGGATGTGTGAACAGGGGCGTTATCGAGGTGCAAAAGCCAATTTTTGTTTTTCCACAAATTATCGATTAAAATCGAATGGCACGAGCCAATCAATATGCCTAGGTCCTCGGCAATTTCTCTTTCGATGATTCGAAGATTGGCCAATACCATTTTCTTCAATTCATCAATTTTTTCGTCTGTTGTTGAAGTGCTCGGGCGTCCGGCACGCTCCGTCATTCACATCTTCTCGGCCTTTTAAAAACATTTTGTACCACCGATAAACGTTGCTTTTGTCCAAAGTAGCTTCTCCATATGCCACAGTCCACACTCGGAATGCATCCGCGCACTTAATTTCGTTCACACAAAAATCGATACAGGTTCCTTGTTCCATTTTTTGAATAGGTAAAAATCGAAGACGAACCAAAACACGTGCAAGCAAAGCAGCTGTCAACAATTAACCGAACATTCAAAATGGCCCAACTTGTCAGCATAAGTGAGAGACATATGTACCAACATAACGCCACAAAAAAATCGAAATTGGAATATATGTAACTCGCGAAAATTCAAAATTCGCGATACTTTTTGAACACACCTCGTATAAACGGATTTTTTAAATTCTATATGCCAGCTGGGTATGTAAGCTTTAATTCTATCCAATTTGATAGGCAATAAATATATATTACAGAATATACAGAATACAGTGTAAATACTAATTTAAGTGTTTAGTCTTAAGTTCATTGTAAAAATCTATTTAAACGTATACATTTGCAGCTTCAAAAATAATTATAAATTGTGTTAAAATGCATTTACAATTGTACGAATGCAAGCTTTTTTAAATCTGAAGTCACGAAGACGAGGTGGCATTTATTAGCCCTACTAAGATGTTTCTCAGTTTTCGAAAACGAAATATGACATCGAATTTTTTCATACAATTTTACTGTTTTCGTTGGGGGCAGTGTATAAACAAATACATAATAGTTGGTCATATAATATTTTAACGATCAATGAAATAAAAGCCACAAAACAAATAATTATATTATCGCGTCTAATTCAAAAAATTTCATAAAATTAAACTTTCGAATTCTTTTTCTTGATGTAAATCACTATACTCCTGAACTAACTTTGTCCGTTAGGTATGCAAATATTATTATAGTCATAACTTTCTGACTTTTATGTTTCTGGAGATTAACATTATTCATGAATTTCTTGGTTTTTGTCTGCGACATTTTATTTTATACAAATAAGACGTGCCATGAATGATGGCAGTACATTTCCCAAGCGGCCGCCTCGTACAGTTAAATGGGATTGAATTCTAACGAACAACATTTTAACAAACAATGCATGTTAAAATTTAAATTTTTAAGAAATAAATTTTATAAATATAATGTATTTGGCTGTTTTCTTAATTTATATCTATAAAATTTACACAAATAATAATTCCGTACGACTTGTGAAAATTATACCTTGATAAAAAATTACGAGATAAAATTTTTCTGTAAGTAAATAAAAAAACATACGTATTGTCAAGTAAATTCTAAAAGTCATTACTACTATATGACTTTTATGTATTGTTAATTAATATAATAATTTTCATATTTTTTTTGGCTCTCGTGGGACGATGAATATTGAAAGTAACGCCAGCAAAACAAACAAAAGCGTAAAATAAATTACGTAGGATGTGACTAATCGCCGTCTCAGTAGATTGCCGGCGCTCGCCCGGAGAGGACGTCGTTTTTACCTCGCGTTCAGACTCGCACATAAAAATGCAAATGCGCTGCCGTATTTTAGGTAATAGAGCGTCCGATTCACCCATTTTTATTGTTAAAATGAGGTCCAGTAATAATTTCGTTTTATTATTATCTACTTAACTTTCTATTGGAACGTTTTAATAAAAGGGATCTCGTCACCTTTCCAATTGAAGTGCGTTTGATCGACGGCTTAACACGACGGAGGATCTTCGAGATTCTTCGAGACGCTTGCTCTGTCCACTTAGTTATGTTGCTATCAAAACATGCCAGCAAATCAAAACATGCCAGCAAATCAAATCATGGATCACAAGGTGCATCAACTTGAACAATAATATTGCATCATGTACAAAATTCCTCAATACCCATATTTGCATATCATTCTCCTTACATTTCATTACATTACAATCTAGAAATACTGCGAAACTGCCCTTAATACTGACTATAAAAGTCTTTTCGTTAACTGTGGTTTTGATCTCGGCTTATTGTATGTATTGTTAAATCATTGGTTCATTCGGAATTCGATACATAAAACTAACATTTCACTCATTTCAAGGTTCAATAATAAAGTTTTTAATATACGATACCTCGATATAATACGTAATTATTATATCGAGGTAAGTACGTGACTTAGGGGAATGTGATGCCTGATATAACATTTTGAGCGTCCGAGATGACTTCATTTATTGCACGCACATTAAAAGGAAATCAAATATAAATATCTATTACAACGCCATTGAAATTTTATTTTGTCGTAAAAAATATTTACGTTCCTGTGTTAGTTACCATTTTGGCACTTCATAATCCATATTTACGAAACAAATTGAGAGTTGTGCACTTTATTGATTGACCGCGCCGAGTTAGTAACGGCAATTTATTGCTTGGTTTGTTTTCGAAATAGAAAAAAAATTGCATACGTATGCATGTTTAAAATACTAATCCAGACATTTAAATAACTACTGTTAGGAAAAAATTTGCGACCGCAGGGCGTGTACTGGCTACATAAATTTGTAGACAAAAGATATCTAAAGAGTCATTGTAAGATAGAAGAAACATTCAATAAAAATAAACAAGTGATTTTGTTTACGTGATATAATTAATCATTTACGAATTTTATTGCAAAGAAATGTGTAAAATCAGTTATGACCATCGGCGCATGTTAATGGGGATCTCTTCATTCGTCATGTTCGAAACGTATAGTTTACTGATGCAAACGTATAGTAATGTATAGTTAATAGAATTAGGTGTTACTTCGCGGAGATCCATAATACAAAAGTAATAATGAAATTATTTTGCTATAATCCGCAATTGATTCATTGCAAAATAATTTCGCTATTACTTTTGTAACTAAGATTTAGATAGATATAGTTTAAAAAAAAGTAAATTACACTTTTATAGCACATCGAACGAAGTAGGTCGAGGTATTCCCAGTAACTGAATCTGTTACAGGGTGTACAAGTAAGGGTAGCATAGGGGCAGCTTGTTACACTGCTAGCAAGGCTTAGAGAGACCTTCAACAACGAAAAGTTCGACAGATAAATAATATCATGAGTAGTGGTGAAGCGTGCCTGTTTATAACGCCATCGAGGGCGCGTAGTGCGTACACGACAGCAGAGTTAATAAAAAAAGGGAACAATTTATGGAGAGCAATTTACTTTGATAAACATTTGGCCAGTCGCCTTATCGACGCCCGCTATCGCCCAGATAAAGTATCGCCTAATAAAGTGGCGACAAATCGTTTTCAGCACTCACTACCAACGTAGTTTTTCATATTTATCAAGTTTTATATTCTGCACTTTACTTTAAGTAATTTAATTACGTCTAATCTCACTCTGCATGCGACGAGCTGGAGGGACTAACTTTTTCTGCACGGACCTTTAAACTCATAATATCGCACTCTAAGTGGGGTTGGTCCAACACGTTATAAAAATGTTTTCACATGATTTGGCTGCGTTTTTACGACCGGCCCCCCTGCCTGACGTCAACTTACCTTAGTCGTATTTAATGACACCTCGGTAAGAAAGAGGGTGGTCAATTCTACTAAACCAGATACCACACGGTGGGTCCACGTACCTTAGTCGCCTTTTACGACACCGGTAAGAAATGAGGTTGGTCTATTCTATATACTCTGCTAATACATAAGATAAAAATATTCGCATTTTCCTCTCGGGAAATGTATGCTTAAGGTGACACGATGTCGAGTCTACAAGTAGTTAAAATATAGATTACAATTCCCATAATAACATCGACTGTTCCATATCTAACCACAATGTATGACAGACGAATCGCTAAACTTAATCCACCGAAGGATTCACCCTCGAGGTAATCCATTAATCGGATCCTATGTTGAATTATCTTTTCCTACTACTGCGGCCTTGAACATTTAACTCGTCAAGTTTAACTAGCACTTGAGATTCATGACCGAGGGGTTATCGGTTATGCGAGAGTAAACGTCAGCCAGATATAGCGGAGTGGATTGGATTATCGTTACACTTACTCTTCTAATATATAAAAATGAATGTTTGTCTGTCCTTTATACTCTGCAACAGCTGGATCGATTTTAATGAAATTTTTAGATAATATTTAGAATGACCCAGCGGATGATTTTGTAAAGTTTGGCGGCTAACGGGGCATTTTTTCTAATGACGTTGAAATAAAGACGTTCAAAATATTTTTCGTTTATTTTTAAAACTAGTATTTGTAACTGTACCTTTTATAATGTCTATTAGTGTTGCCTAGAGAAAAACAGAGATTTTTTTCCATTATATAAATAGCTCAGTGTAAGTTTATATTGTATTAAAATTCTATATATTAGTTAAACTTATATACGACACGCTGTTAATATTAAGTTACATTCTGTTTATATTTATATGACGTTTCTGTCGAACATGTTATAGAGTAAGTAATTATACAGTGCAGTTATTTTTGAATCTTAAGATATTTTGGTTATTAATCTCGATCTCATCTTAGATAAGTATGAATGAGAATTCATAGAGATCGGCCAAAATAGCTAATTATATTATTAAAACATAATAAAATGTTAATGCTAATCGTGCAAATGATGGAGTACACAGCAGGCTGATGTGGATAAACTACTTGTTCTTGTTGTATACTATTTATAGTATTGTTTTCCACACTAACACTGTAATATGAGCTTACTGACATTACACACTGTGTCAAGACTGGCTTCTTGAATTGTCTCTAATAGACCAGACATAGAGCGCGCCGCGGCCGAGATTACTTTATGGATCTTTCTATAAAGATACTTGATATCAAAGCAGGTTTGTCTCAGATATAGTTAACTTCATACTTTTATTGTAGATTCGAAAGTCTGTCTATTACGATTTCAAGGGTAATCTGAGGTGGTGATAAAATGTGGTATAATTGAAGCGTCGGGGAAAGAAACAATATAGGACGTGAGGGGGGCGTTTAACGCTAAGTATATGTCAAAGGGAATTATGCCCAACAGTTAAGGTGCGTGGATATGCCGTTTTAAATGTTGTACTGTCGAGTTAATCTGTCCGGGCCGCGGTCAGCCGGTGGTCGCGTGTTCGATGCCCGCTCTAGGACATGTTGCGCAGTCCACCGCTCCGGTCCGGTCGGATTCCTGACCGGGGCCGCATTCCCCGGCGCTGAGTGCGGCGGGCTCTTGGGAAACTTTGTGGCCCATACATTTAGCGCTCGCTTTCGTGGACGTTGCTCGGTGACGTCATCGGCCCGCTTTGTTTCAGGTTTCGGGTTAATAGGTTTACAATCAATGTGGCCAAGTGAACCCATTCTTTGGAATCTATGACTTGTTTGAAAGCAGCCAAGAAATATTGCCATTTTTTCCACGTGTGACCATGATATGTACATTATTGTTATCTATAAATTAAATCATAGTACGATAATAATAAAAGCAAATCTGTATAGATTACGTCACAGCAAAAAACCTATGTTTATATTATGGTTTTAAAAGTTAAAAATTCAGAATTAGCTGAAATTAAGACATTGAGCGGTTACTTTTAGCCGAAAACCAACTAGTTTTTTTGACAACAAAGACTGGAATGTATAGGTGTGTGTGCATTTGTTTTGAGGCGTCTATATTTTTGAGAGTCAATCTAATAAGTTAGTTTTATATAAATAATATCTAAAGAGCCTAAAAGTTAAATAAAAAATTGTCCCATTCATTCCATCTATATATCGTAAGTAATTCGTTTAATTAAGCAGTCTATCCGTCTGTCCAATACCATCAAGTCATCCGTACGTGCTGACGTAACTTGCGTAACGTGTATCGATAAGGCTTTGCGGATCGTCGTTACCGCTACGGCCGTGTGCTGGGATTGTGCGGCGCGAGTCGGCCGGCGAACTTATCTAGTGATACCGAACGCAATATGCAGAATCGGTTTCCACTCCACGGTGGCTGAATTTTAATTAAGATATTGTATTGAACCGACGCACCCGACTTTCACTGGTTCCATAAGCATTTATTTACATGTGAAAATGGAAAAGTGATATTCGATTGGGGCGACGTGTGACTCTCATCAGAAAGCCATGGTTTTATACTCTGAGCGTGCACCAATGAGCTTTCCTGTTAAAACTTTTGTGTTTAATTGATATTTACAGTTTATAATGAGGTTTTCGGCGACAGAATAATCGTTAAAAGGGGACGAAGTTCTTCGTTACTGATAAGTTATCAAACTGCATTAGGATAGCGTGATGGATTTAAGCTCCAAATCTACTTCGCACAAAACAGATAGACAGGAGGAGGTCTCCTGTAGTGACAAATTAATGGGCCAAAAATAGGAATATCTGCAGTAAGTCTTATGCATCCGAATCAACTGAAATACCTGAAAGGGTGCAATGCAGTTTAGAGCTTGTTTAGAGTTTGGGTTGTCAAAAATATTGCAAAACCTTTCCATACTTCCACAACCCACTGGCGTTGAGGATGGTAAATTATTAATGTTTGAAGTTCTGATATAAGTTTTGAGGTGGATCAGATAGCAAAGTAAGCCTTGACCCCGTCAGAACCCAAGAAGGGCAAGGCCGGCGAAACAAGAACCACGCACTAACGAGCACACGGCGCCGATTTATACTAACATTGAAATAATCAAAGAAAGTGAAACGAGCGCGACGCAGACAATCGGTTCCTGTACGTCGAGGGACACGTTTTTGCAATCGATTTCACTATTAGAATTGGCAGATTGTACAAACACCAGACCGGTTGAGGACGTCCGCGTGCTGCGGATTACCAGGGGTATATAATTATGTAAACTCTCACCTCTGGGAGCGCGTTTTTTGGCAGACTACGAGCGCACATTGTTTGCGACATGTTTTGGTGTTGAAAGCGATCCCAACAGAGAGCATGCGGCAGACGGCTTGATAATAGCAGATTCAATCGATATTCATTCACGAGACACCTCGTAACACTTGAGTGGCATTAATTTGGATACGTGTTATCAAAATAAACATCCCAATTGAAACCACGTAACGCCTTGAGTTTAACGAGTAAATATCGATTTGTGATAGGTTTGAGAAAACGGAAATGCAGGTAGACATAAGAGATGGTCAGAGAGGAAAGAAGAGAAAAGAGACGCCACTTGAGCCAGACGTAGGCAAAGTTTCAGTTTAAATAGTTTGTTATTTATTGAATAAAGTTATGAAAAATATCTCAGTATGTTAGAGCATCAAAACGTTTAAACATATTTCACCAGACAATGGTAGCGTAGAGTGTTTCAATGTCAAATATTTGATGTCGTCATCGGCAACGGTAAATCTTATTATAACAGTCGACCTACTGACTTAGAAATTATTTAATTAGGCACCGCGTGAGAAACGCGGCGCCGACTACCTATGATCGCAGCCTTTAATATTTTAACATACGCACAACCAGTAGCCGATTTGCAATTTCGCATGTATTATTAACAGACGGCAAAACCTCTAAGGTATGAAAGATTATGATAACCGAAATACAACTCTATGCGCTTATTTGCAGTTTTAAAAAGAACCTTCCACTCTCTATAATACAGATTATAATATACCTTAGCAATATTAAGTTTCCTCGAATCCATTTATATGAACGATATATTTTTAGCATACGGATATTGGAAAAAAATGCAGTAATATTTATGATCATTAAAAATAAACGAGTCTATTCAAGTGACATTTTGCGGTAAGATGACTAAACGGCCTTCAAATTCGGCCATTAGTATATAATTGGTTTTTAATAGTGACATGTTTTGTTGCATGCAAAAGATGAAACGTCTGAATTACATAAATACGTGAAGCTAAGCGAAATATAAAATATGATATAGGGTGATTACCCTGCCGCAGAAGCCGTTAGTTGTTAATCAGAGGCGGCTACACGTGAACTCGTTTAGTACCCTGCTAACGGGGCTCGAGTGTGGACGGACAGACGAAACGATGGCACAAGGTGTGAATTTGTGTCCAATGCTAACGAGCCAAAGACATCTTTCGTCTTTGGGTGCGACAAATCGTGACGTATCACACACATTGCCTGTCCGCGACGTGTTACGAAAGAGATTGCGGAGATAAGAAACGTCACCTCCATATTAAAGTATCGATAATAGATTAATGATGAACTATTGTATATAATATATAGGTGTTGCTCTTGCATCTCCACTTAGATTTTCTATTATGGAAGGTTGCTACTATGCGACTGGCAAAACTCTCCTTTCAATTGGAGCTAAGATCTACTACGCTGTTTCAATGCGAATCGGTAGGGTATACATATCCCAGGAACTTGAAATAGGTAGGTGTATACTATATTTTATTCCCTAATCAATAATGAGATGGAATAATTTTCATTCAATTACTTTCCTCAGTTGGAAAATGGAGCTGGTGTTAATAACTCTGAGCCTTGCTTATATCCTAAGGTCAAATGCCGAATTAAGCTAGCTTGGGAGCGTTTACCAACTTGTGCTTGATATTTTTATACCAGTTAGTATTGCCAGTCGTGACATACGGCCGTCATTGGTCATATTTTATTCATTTTGATGATAGACCTGACGGAAATTAAATTCCCGTTGAGTCTAGTACTCAGGATTTAAGGTTAAAAGCAATACATGGCAGTAGAAATGGCGAATGTTAATATCGACTAGTAGTGTATTGTAAACTGTCTTCAAAATACAGTCGAATGGGACTTTGTATACGGATACGTGTGGGCTGCTTCCGTGGAAAAAACTACGCAGTCCTTCGGCGGCGCTGCTCAATAAAATGAAACAATACCGTTTATCACACAGCATTCACTGCCAATGGCTGCACCAGCAGTGACGACAACACTGTGGCGATTGTTGAATTGTTGTGCGGCCTTGATACGACACTGCCGCCTTACAATTAGCAATTTAACGTGCAATTTGAGCGTTTTGGCATTATTAACAGTTTTTATTCAACACGTAACACATTAAATGCTCCCGAGGTCATCTGAATACTAAATTGTTGCTACCTTAATACAACAAACACTAACAACTCTTCGCAATTTCATCTATATGCACTAGTACTGCACTCCACTCTAAGTGGGATAAGTATCGGCCACAACATGTTATAAACATATTGTCACATGATTTGGCCACGTATTTTACGAAAGCTCGGCAATAAAAGAGCGCGGTCTATTCTACTCAGCCGGATACCACACGGCTTCGGCAATCAAAATTTAATGCAATAGCTTTTCATATAAAAACTGTTTCTTATTAACTGCTAGGAAGCGTTGATTCAAATATGTAGGTATCATTACGATTTATATATATTTATTCATTGCCTTACAAACACAACAAAAGTCCATTTTCCATTTTCAGTTTGCACATGCGAACTGAAAATCGACAATTGAAATGAGTGGTTACAGATAAAAGTGATATAAATGACGCAACGACCCACGCTTTGTAAATCATAAAAGCGATAACAACGAACACTCGCCGAAACCTGTCGGACCGGCCGCGCCGCTGACAATAAAAGAAAGGCTCTGACGAGGCATCCGGCTCGGAGGGACCACCTGACCCATTCAACTACTTTTTCATTAGCCGTGCTTAGCATGAGATTAATCAATAAACTTAGCTGCAACGTTGCAACTGCATGGTATGACTATTTACTTATTATTACTTTTATTCCAATGCAGCGGTGTTGGCTTATCGGAATTACTTGTGAATTGTATGGCCGTGAAATTCAAAGGAATAATCAAGTGACTGTAGAGGACTAGTTTTGTCCAATCGAGACGACGGCCGTAATAATAAATGTGTCATTTTTAGCTGCATGGAGATGTTAAGGTGAAGATGGAGTGAGACTGGACAAAATATAGTCTAGGAGTGGGGATATCCTGAAGCTGTATTGGTTGACATGGTACTGACACATAAAAAATAAACTTGAGTACGTATGCAAGACACCACTTACATATGGCTTAGAGACAGACAGAAAATGCGATGGATAACTGTTGTACAGAACATAAGATACTGGCATCTCTCTGCGAAGTCTAAGATATAGAGTGGGAATTTGGACCCTGAATGAAATGAGGACTTTTTTGCAATGATGGAGCACTATGGAGTTCTTAGTCCAGTGGGAGTCAACTTAACCTTCTCAATCGTACCCACAAATGACGATATGCCTAAGGGGTTTTCCCATTTAAAATAAAGGTTATATTCTGATTATGAATACTTCGAGAACCTTCAGATTAAATTACTAGTATCAACACATAAAGAACACATAATATTATTGGATAATGGCTGATTAAAGTCAGATACCATTATGCAAATATGACCTAATTTTTTATAGACGGCACTGGCTACTCGGTTATCTAATCCAACGCACGTTTTTATAAGGTGACTACTATGAAAGTAACAAATTAGATATCACCGCCGCTACTATCACAAAAAAATTTAATACATAATCTGCTTATGCATTTCTGAACTTGTCTTTACAAACAACTTATTAAATTTTTTTGTGGGAATTTAATTTTGGCTACAATCCAGACTATATTTTTAAGTATTCCCAATCCTAGGGCATGTTATTCATTAGTAAGTGCCAGTGAGAGTTTAGTACGTGTTACGTTATATTGACAATATCTACATATGTTTATACCATTTCGTCTAGAAGTATTCATTGAGGAACATTTTATCTCATCGGTGTTAAATTTATAAAAGTCAAACTCCCTGATAGATCACAAGACTAAATCATTTTGGATGTCAGAGTTAACGATTTAAAAATAACATTTATTTTCAATTGTGTTTACGCCTAATACAAAAAGTGGAGCGTGACGAATTCCAAATCTATCAAATAAAAGAAACCTATTCGCCTAATGAGGCGGCACGAAGAGACAGAGCGTAGTTCAATTCCGCGTCTATAAAATATTTTTTGTAGCGCAACCGACTGAGGCCACCGGTAGCCAAGTTCAAAGGCAACCTCCGCAGGTCGACCGCGGCACGGTTTATGACCAGACTAAGTTGTCCGGTTGTGATAAAACCGAATGCCTTTAAACATTATCCTGAAACGCACGACAAATCTATTCGGCTCGGCAAGATACACGCCATAAAGCCATCATACGACACATCAGCTAAGCACGCGATCTATATCAAGGCTTCTAATAGTCGCTCGAGTCTCTGTTCGGAGACTGGCCCTCTGTGAACCTGCAACGCTATTTATATCTTTCCCCGTTTTAAACTACGAGTCGCATCATCATTCTGATGTCACCAATATCGTATCAGACGGAGAAACAGAATTTAACACTTATAATATTAGTATGAATTAAAAGATTTGAATAAATTGGAAGTTTCCAGTGCAGCACTTGCAGTTTTATCCACCGCAGTCCGAAGTGTGTGATGTTTACATTACAATCTATAGGAAGGGGTTTCATGGCACGCGACCGGCGTCCGGCGTCCGGCGGGGACACGAGGCGGCCGAAACCGAGAGTGGCGGCGAACCGCACACCGACACTTTCACCGCTCGACCGAATATTATAATATTAGCATAGCGCGTACTGGATGCACGGTCTCAAACAAGAGTGGGAGTATCGCTGGCATTCTCATGATGCACTCCTGTGCATCTCTACTCCTGTAGAGACGGAGAGATTTAGAAATCGCAAGAGGGACCCGTCGTCTAGAAGTCGGTTAATAAAAATAGGACTAACCTTGAACCTGTTCCGTCGGCTCGCGCGCAGCACGATGCCGTCGTTCTCGATGTAGTCCGGCACCTCCTTGCGGTCCGAGAAGTTGAACACCACCGAGGTGGAGGCCGGCGCCGGCGCCCGCGCCCGCCGCGCGCCGCCCCACGCGCCACCCGCGCCGCTCCACGCGCGCTCGATGCCCGCCGCGCCGATGCGGGAGCGGCCCGCGCGCACGGGGCCGTGCCCGTTCAGCGCCGGCCCCGGCCGCTCCTCGGGCGGCGGCCGCGGGACCGGCTCCACGGCGACCGTGGGCGGCGGCGGCTCCTTCCGCGGCGGGGGCTCGCTCTCCGGCGGCGGCGGGGTCGTCGTCCCGAGAGCTTCCTCGACTTTCTCGTCGACCTCGTCGGCTCCGTCCGGGGTCGGCGGCGGGGAGGACGCGCGCCGCTCGACGGCGGGGGCGGGCATCGGGCGGATGACGCCGACGCGGCGCGGCGACGCGGAGGCGCGCGCCCGCCCGAGCAGCACCGGGTTGGCGGCGGCGAGCGGCGGTAGGTGCGAGCCGCGCGCGCCCGCCTCGAACGAGTACCGCACCGTGGAGCCAGCGCGCGCGATCCCGTCGAGGGCGGCGCGCGACACCGGCCTGGTCTCGGCCGGCGCCGGCCCGGCCGCGCCCTCCGGCTCGTCGATCGCGGACAGGTCGGCGGCAGCCGGGCTCGGCGAGCGGGCGCGCGGCTCGGGCGTCGAGCTGCGCGGCGCGGCCTCGAGCCCCCGCAGCACGGCGGAGACGCGCGCGGCCGGCGCGGCGCGGCGCGGCGGGGCCGATTCGAACTTCCTGAGCGTCGAGCGGACCACGTCGGCGGGCGGCCGCTCGGCCTCGCGCAGCAGCGGCTGCGGGCGGCGCGGCGGGCGCAGCGTGCGCGGCAGCGGCGGCGGCGGGCAGGGCGGCGGCGGCGGCGGCGCGGGCGGCGGCTGCAGCGGCGGCGGCGGCGCGGGCTCGTCGCGCGCGTCCAGCCGGCTGAGCGCGTCCACGGAGCGCGCGCGCTTGACGGAGTCGCGGCGGGGCGGCGCGGCGGCGAGCGCTGCGTGCGGCGGCGCGGCGAGCGAGGCGGGGCGGGCGGGGCGCGCGGTGGCTCGCGGCGCGGGCGGCGGCCGCTCGTCCAGCAGGTGCTCGAGCGAGGCGGCGCGGCGCAGCACGGAGGGCCGCCGCCGCGGGGCCTCGCGCAGCGCCAGGCTGAGGTAGCGCGACTTGAGCCTCTTGACGATGCCGGGCCCGTACCGCAGCTCCTCGTCCTCCTCGGTGGGCGGAGGGGCGGGCGCGGGCGGCGCGGGGGCGGGCGGCGGCCGGGCTCGCGCCGCCCGCCGCTGCAGCAGCTCGCGTTTCCATTGCGGGAGGGCGCCGTTCGACATGCCTGCGCAGAACGCGAGACGAGATGTTTTCTAACGGAACCTTCGTTATGTTCGTTCCATGAATGAAAACGGTCGAGAGTCATATGTTGTTCTTTGTGATAGCTTCGATTTGAATTTGAAAATTTAAGATTGTTAATATATGATACAGTCGGGTCATTACTGGCTCGACTGAGCGATCTGAATTGCTGTAATGTGACAGTCAGTTAGGTGTGTACACACAACAAATATTATATGACCTTTTTTTACATAGCTACCGATTAATTTAAATTGTTACGTATTATTGAATAATAACTATCGATTAAAAAATTTAAAATAAATTTAAAAATAACTATCCAATTAAGTTTATAAATTTAAGATCGTCATCACAAAGAAATTCCTGGAAATAATTAATACCATAGTGGATGGACTGAGTGTGGAGTACCACGGATGTTAATGTGCAGTATCATCTAAAAAAGCATCTATTTATATTGTTCAATGTGATTCTATCGCCGGTTCGTCAACTGCTATATCTGTTGACTTACTATTTCCAGTACATATTTCGAAGCCCGAAGTCTGAGACCACAACAGCAATGTATCCCACCCACAATGTGTTATGTAGTGTATCAACCTTTGTATTTGAGTCATGCTATATATAAGATATAAACATTCTATACAACTATCAAAACCAATCTGTGCACTATAAGAACTTGTCTCAGCTTGTGTTCATATTTTTGCAAATACATAGTGAAAATGTCAATGATTTGGACAGATCCTCTCCATATCATCGAACTATACAGAGACTTAGTTTTAATTGATACTTACACAGAGTGCAAATAAATAAAAGTATTTTTATAAAAATGAGGTAAAATTAGCAAAGTAATTGAGTTATTTGCCATGCAGTAATTATGTATGTCGTTAACAGCAGGTTGTGAATGTTTACAGAATTATGATGCAATATGACCACCTTCATGTTCATTAAATACATGTCTGCTTTACTGATGTTAACAAATTAAGAAATCTAAATAATTTTTTGAACTGAATGCCTTCCCTAATGACTTTTACAACTTACTAATAATAAATAAATCATGTAAAAAACTGGCCTGTTGTTAAAATTGCTAAAGCAATTAGGATAATTTATAGAACTAGGCCTTACTTTGCAGAGGTTCATAATACAAAAATATTTTGCAAATCCACAACAAAGGAATATATACATAGATAGGAATATATAGAATGTACTATCCATTCTCATACCTGATACATAATATGCATAATATATTTTGTACAAGAACAAAAACTGACATTCTTGCAATGAGTCTTTGTAAATTTAAAACTATTTTGCATCAGCATAGAAACAACTAAGTTTTGCCTCCTGTAGTTATATCTTCCTGTCCTTATCCCACTCTAAGTGGGGTCGGCACAACATGTTTTTCTCTTCCATTCTGTCCTATCTTTCGTCAACTCTGGCGCCACTCCTTTTATATGCATATCATACTTCACACAATCCAACCATCTCTTTTTAGGCCTCCCTCTAGGCACATATCCATCCACATTCAAATTTAACACACATTTGGTCACATGATTTTCATCCCTCCTCATTACATGTCCAAACCATCTCAATCTTGCACTTCTCGTCTTTTCTATAATGGGCGCAACTTTCAGACTTCCCCTTATATACTCGTTTCGTTGCCTCCTGTAGTTCTTATTCGTTTATATATAATTAAGTTTTAATTGTTAACTTAGAAATTTACCGTTAGAAATTAACTTGTATGAATAACTCCGCAATTGCACGACATTCAGGCATGCTGTTTGCCAGTAATTGGACTTGCACAATTTGTACGTTTATATTATGTGATGTTTTATTGTATTATCAGTGTTATGTCTGTTGGCAAACTGTTTAATAAATAAATAAATAAATACATACAGAGCTTGTAAAAACTCATGCACATGCCACCAGTAATACAACAATACACAACAAGCACTGCATACATTTACCTCTGCAATTTGAATCATTTTATTTATTTATTAAACAGTTTGCCAACAGACATAACACAGATAATACCTTAAAATATCACATAATATACACTTACAAATTGTGCACGTCCAATTACTGGCAAACAGCATGCCTAAATGTCGTGCAAGTGCGGAGTTATAGTTGAAAGTTAATTTCTAAGGGTAAATTTCTAAGTTAACAATTAAAACTTAATTATATATAAACAAATAAGAACTATAGGAGGCAACACTTAGTTGTTTTTATGCTGATGCAAAATAGTTTTAAATTTACGAAGACTCACTGCGAGTATGTCAGTTTTTGTTCTTGTAAAAAACATATTATGCTCTCGACAAATCCTATTCAGAACACTGTGAGCGCCGAGATTAGTTCTGCAAGTTTTTAGGGCGAAGGGTTTGAAGGTGCTATATCGTGCATTCTTACGAGGAACAAAAAAATTTATTTTTTCTAACAAGCTAGGGCAATCCAGTTCGTTATTAATAATTTTAAAAAGAAGTAATTGGTCAGCAATCCAACGACGATTTTCTAAAGTCGTCATTTTAAAAAAGGTTAATCTTTTAGCGTAAGAAGTAAGCTCACTTAGTTTTTTTTCGTGTGCTGTCAGGAAAAAAACTAAGTGAGCTCCCCATAACCAAAGTATCGTCAGGAGATAGACTCCACAACAAATTCTCTTGTTGAGATTTTCCTTCCTCATCTCATACAATAATAATACATTTTGAGTGTATTATATCTTCATTTTTGTCAAAATGTCAACAAAATGGCACTACTACTGAATTTAATCCATTGAAATATTTTTACTTCACCCAATAATGTCACATTTAAAAGACAGTAACAATATGAAAAACTAATTTGTTTCTATCTTTATATTTGAATTTCTTTATTCGGTCTTATAGCTGACTATAATTTTTACATTTACTAATATTTAATAAGTGTTTTTTTCTAATTTAGGTATAATTTAACGTAAACAAAGGTGGTATAATTATTGTAAACAAAATTACATGGCTGGTCAGGAAAAATATGAAATAAAATATAGATGTGTCAGTAAAGTAAGGTTTTACAAAAAATAAAGAAATATCAAATTTTATAAATAAAATTGTTTTCCTTTGACTCCAATGTAACAGCTTTAACTTAACCTATTCTAATTTGATGCTGGTAATGAGAACATCAAAATATACACAATTAAGTAGAAGTATTGTTAATTTGAATTCTAATTACCAACATGAGGAGCTCATTATTTATATGTATGCTATAACACCATTATATTTAGGCCTTGTAGTTTAGAAAGCTTAGAAAGTGGTCAGAAATGTAATTATAAAGCAGACTAAGCAGACAGTTGAATATAATTAATGTTTAGAATAAAACATGTACCAAGATGTGTACAAATATATATTTTGATGTCGTAAACAGCTTGTTTTAATTGTGTATCTGTGTTTAGTTTCAATAATAAAATTTTCTAATAAAGTTTTAATCAAAAGTAATGCTAGTAAAAATTAATGTTATGGACTTACCAAAGTCCTGTGAGGACTCTAGGATGGTCTCCACCATCATCTTGAGACTGCCGACCCGGCAACAAGCAACTGATGTAAGAATAGCAAATGATAACATATTAAGCTAAGTTCAAACATTACATTAAATGCAAAAATAAAACGGTAAGCATTTGAGTTTGCAACACACTAAGGGTAAGATACCTAATAACTATAATTTAATGGCATCTAATTATCTATTTACCTACATCTGAAGTGTTTTATCTAAAACTGACAGACACTGCTTCACTATCAGTTATTTTTTAAAATTAACTTCTAATTGGAGTCTTTTGATGTAAAATGTATTGACTCATACGTTAGCAGCATTCATATAGATCATCAGTCGCGAGGAAACGTTCTTCTCAGGAAATCACCAGCAGATAAATTTGATTAAACGTTTCGTCCACAATAGGTATTTCGCGAGTCCTCAATAACGCTGACGCATATAACAAATAAAAACAATAGCGGCCATAGCAGACCGGCGCATTCCAATCCGCCATGCTTCACATATCTCCACCATTCCTTACCTATTTAAATATCCATCGGCTCCTTGCAACGTTACGATTTAACGGCGTCGAATTCACAAACACCTCATTTATATAAAATATGTTCTCTAATTCTCTAAGAACATTGGTCGAACAACTACACATAAAATGAACACTAGCATCCGTTTTTCACGAATCACCCCGGGCAGGCGGTCACGAACGGATTCCCTATAAGAACAAACCGATCACTTCTAAAGATACAAATTCTTAAAATCACTTTTTGAATTTGATAGGAAAACAGAAATAGCTTTCTTACGAGTAACCAAATACGTTATCATTAATAAATAATTAGATTACTTGTTATATTTCTAAATCACAAATAAACAAAGCACAAACACACGACCGCCATTCGAAGCGTATTTTATGACACTATTTGTTTTAAATTTTTACTCTGTTTCATTGTGTATTCGTCTACTAAATTTTTGACATGACTCTGTAGTCTATGATGACAGTGACGGTAACATTATTTGAGGTGTCTTCGTCTATGGATTAAATAGTTTTTTAATATTTTTATATGAATTACACCTGCTTCAGACGAAAAAAACTTCTAATGGTAAAACCACTAAGATTGAGCAGTGAGTGGTAACATCAGATTAAACTATAGTTATGGAAATAATTTAAAATTTTTGATTTGTTTTTAAATGCTACAAAGTGAAAAAGATAATTATAAATTGATAGGTTAATAAGTAATGAAGTTAATAATTTAATTATTTATTTATTATTATAATAAGAGTAACATAGACTCAGAATAAATGGTTAATAACACAAAAAACTTAAAATTCTGTTAGTAATTCTCTTATATTTTGTGCATCGTAGTATAAAAGCAGTCCACTCGCGTCGCTGCGAAGATCCCTGATGCGCTGCAAAAACGAAACTACCAAATTACCACCCTGAGCGCGTAGTTATATTGTAGGTATGCTTTTTTGGTGTACTTAGTCCACAGGTTGTATGTGTAAACGGTAGTACAATAGGCTTTATGCCGGGCTTAAACAAAGATACAGCTTTGGTTTACAAATCACGGACAAATTTGATAACCAATAAAAATATACACAGTTTATTTTATTTTATTTAATATACTTTATTGCACAAAAGGCGACTAAGGTAAGTCGACCCGCCGTGTGGTATCCGGCTGAGTAGAATAGACCAACCTCATTTCTTACCGAGGTGTCGTAAAAGGCGACTAAGGCAAGTTGACCCACTGTGTGGTATCCGGTTTAGTAGAATAGACCATCCTCTTTCTTACCGAGGTGTCGTAAAATACGACAGAGGTAAGTTGATGTCAGGCAGGCGGCCGGTCGTAAAAACGCAGCCAAATCATGTGACAGCATGTTTATAACATGTTGTGCCGACCCCACTTAGAGTGGGATAAGGGCAGGAAGATGATGACTTTATTGCACAAAAAAAGTAAAAACTTTCAGAATATACAAAATATAATTATAACTATAAGGATTGTACAAAGAGGCAGTCTTATCACTTAGCAGTGATTTCTACTGGACAATCTCAGTTTTTTCGACAACAGTTTTCGGTTATCGGTAAAGAGATTATTAATAGACTCTTATCTTATTCGGGACTTGTTATGACAACCTCAAGCCACTTGTGATATCGCCTGAAATATAATTTAGGCAATTTGTCTATCTGGCGCACGCAATAAAAATTCTAACAGGCGCACATTGTTCACTTAGTTTTTAATAATTATATTTTACTTTCATGCATGCAAAATAGGTGGCGCTGTTCTGTATTAGCGCGCGCTATTAAGTGTCGTTTGTAATTGATATAAGGTACAACGTCAATTAAATAAAGCTGAGTTCAGACAGTATCCAGTTTGTTGTTTCATTCTCGTGCAGTGTGAGTGTACTATAATAGGGAAGTAAACATTTGGGCCAGAACGAGCCGGATTGAATTAGTGAAAATAATAGTGTTGTGACCAAGTGAACGGACAAAAATCGTAAGTGTTATACATAGACTATAAATAACTTAGAATTTGGTAGAAAAAAAAGACTTAGTGTAAATTTAACGTAAAAAAGACTTAGAAAAATTATTAGAGAAATTTGTATGGAAAAAAGACTTAGTGCAAAATTGATAATCATAGACTTGTAAAATTTTTACATCTTTAACTTAGTGAAATTAACTGTTTGTGGACTTGTAAAATTTTAAATATTTATCCTATGGACTTAGAATATTTATGCAATCTTCAACTTAGAAAATTTACTTCGGGTTTTGACTTAGAATATTTGTGAATGATAAAGACTTAGAGAATTCACTGTCAGGGGACTTAGAAAAATACAATTAATATTGGACTTGGAATTGTTTTCAATAAGCAGATGGACTTGTAATATTTTTCTTAGTTGGCGTAGACACATAGTTTGTTTTATATTATTACATTTTATTTGATATTGTGCAAACTTTATGATGGTGGAAAAAACTATAAATGCGCAAGAAGAAATTGCCGCTCATATTTCTAGAGCATTATCAAATTACAAGAAATCAAAGAGTAAAATATCTAAGTCATATGTTGATGCAAGGCTAGAATTACTAGAATCGGATTTTACTGTATTTAAAACAAATCATTTGGAAGTACTAAAAATAGCAACATCTGAGGATAGAAAAATATTGAAATATTTTAAGGAAGATAGATACTACACATGTGAAGATGAATATTTGGAATTGAGGCTTTTATGAAAGAATTTTTGTATGAATATGATGCCCAAGGAGCAAAATCGTTACCAAAAGCAAGCAGTCAGGTTTATTCCGAGAGCTCAACTACAGTGCAAACAAAACTACCCCCAATAGAGATTCCTCCGTTTTCTGGAAACTATAATGATTGGACAAGTTTTTATGATTTGTTTAAATCTCTCATTCATTATAATGACTCTCCTAGCAAGATACAGAAATATCATTACTTAAAAAGCAATTTAAGGGGAGAAGCAGAGATTCTTTTGAGACAGTTTTCACTTACAGAAGTTAATTATGACAAGGCCTTAGAATTATTGGAATCGAGATATGAGAACAAGAGACTTATTGTACATTCACACATCACACGTTTTCTTAACCAGAAAAAATTAACATTAGAATCTGCCAAAGGTATACGAGAATTATTAGATACAACAAACGAGTGCTTGGGTGCGCTTAATAATATTGGCGTGTCAACTGCACAGTGGGATCCAATTGTGACACATCTCATTGTTGCTAAGTTTGACAGTGAAAGTCATCGACTGTGGGAGCAGAAATTAGGAGGATCACGTGATATACCGACAACGAAAGAATTGATGGAATTTATGGAGGTTCGGTTCCGATCTTTAGAAGCTATGAGTATGTCGAGTCATCGGGATAATACATCGAAACCGAAACAACACATCAAATCGTTTACAACAACGACTGATCCACGTTGTGCGTACTGCTCTCAAGATCATTATGTGCATAATTGTAAGGAGTTTGGGAAGTTGACTTCTGAGAAAAGGAGAGATGTTGCGAAGGAGAAGCAATTGTGCTTTAACTGCTTGATTCCTAAGCACAGCGTAAGACATTGCAAACAAACCAGTTGTTGTCGCATTTGCAAGCGTCGTCATCACTCTCTCTTACATACATCAGCTCCCTTCACTGAACCGCAGGCTGCACATACCACACAAGTCGACGACGAAGACAAGGAATCCCAAGTAGTGGTACACAAAACTGAGATACTTACAAATCAAGTTCTACTAGCAACAGCAATCGTACGAGTAGAAGCTAATGATGGACGAAAACATGCATTGCGTGCCTTAATTGATCCAGGGTCGCAAGCTTTATTCATTACTGCATCAGCAGCAAGATTACTTGGATTAAGAAGGACAAAGGTATACAGCACTATTAGAGGAATTGATCCGACCGTTTCTATGACGTCTAAGGAAGTAATAGAATTTTATCTTTACTCAGCGCACTCAGACAGTGCTGTAACCCACATTAAGGCACATATTTTGAAATCTTTGGCTTCGATTCTACCGCGAAAGGAAGTTCACATTGCTTTTAGTTCTGAACTTCAACAATTACAATTAGCAGATCCCACATTCACCACTCCTAGTGGCATAGATCTTCTTTTAGGTGCCGAAGTCTATGCACAGATATTAGTTGATGGGTTACAAAGATTTGGTACAATCATTGCACAGAATTCGTTACTCGGTTGGCTACTTTCAGGAAGGGTAGATAATTCAAGCAAAGAGAATACTGATATTCTCTCGATGCATAGCCAACTCAAGATGGATGAGCTACTACAACGATTCTGGCAATCCGAAGAATTGTTTGCTGAAAAACGTACACAGACTGCAAGTGAAATACAGTGCGAAAATAAGTTTAAGGAAATGCACACACGCACTCCCTCTGGGCGTTATATTGTAGCGCTACCATTTTCACAGGAAAATGGCACACCGCTCGGAGATTCGAGATATCTTGCTGTCAAACGGTTGCTTCACATGGAACGCAGGTTCCTTATTCATCCGGAATTTGGGCACCGTTACAAGGATTTTATGAAAGAATATGAAACTCTTCAGCATATGGAGAAAGTACCAAATACGGATTTACACAAGTCAGATACATGTTACCTTCCACACCACAGAGTTCTTCGCGAAGAAAGTGTTTCAACAAAACTCCGTGTAGTATTTGACGGTTCTGCTAAAACAAGTACTGGGATTTCATTGAATGAAAAACTTTTAATTGGACCATCTCTTCAAAACGACATACGCGATCTTTTCTTACGTTGGCGTTCATTCAAGGTTTGCCTAGTCGCTGATGTGCAACAGATGTATAGGCAAATCCTCGTGAGAGAAGAGGATAGAGATTTTCAGAGGATCGTTTGGAGGGAAAATCCAGAAGAACCGATTAGCGATTATCGGTTGAGTACAGTAACATATGGAACATCATGTGCTCCATACCTTGCGATAAAAACCTTAAGACAATTAGCATGTGATGAAAGGGAGAATTATCCTGAAGCTGCAACTGTTTTAGAAAGAGACTTTTATACTGATGACCTACTTTCAGGTTGTGATACAGACGAAGAAGCGATTAAATTATGCCAAGATCTTATAGAACTGTTGCAAAAGGGAGAGTTTGTACTTCATAAATGGGGTTCAAATTCATCGAACGTTTTAAAACAATTACCAACTCAGGATAATCAAGCCCAAGGGTCTAGAGATATATTAATGGAAAATTCAGTTAAGGCTTTAGGTATAAGATGGAATCCAAAAGATGATTGTTTTGAATTACGACTACAGATTCCAGAGAACAATATGAAATTAAGTAAGAGAAATGTTCTTTCAGATATTGCAAAGATTTATGATCCTTTGGGTTGGTTATCACCTATCGTCGTGGTTGCTAAGATGTTTTTACAAAGGCTATGGTTGCTTGGTATTGGCTGGGATGAGGAATTACCAAAAGGTTATCAAAATGAATGGCTAATATTTCGAAATGAATTAAATTCTATGTCAACTATAAATTTACCGCGTTGGATTTGCATAACTAAAGCCACTCATAGGGTTGAAATACATGGCTTTAGCGATGCTTCTACTTCGGCATATGCTGGGGTAGTATATGTTCGTATTTTGGACGATAAAATGAATGTTAATGTCAAATTAGTTGCAGCCAAGACCAAGATAGCCCCTATAAAACAACTTACCGTTCCACGACTAGAGTTGTGTGGAGCTGTTTTAACAGCAAAATTAATGCATCGTGTTAAGATTTGTCTTAAGGTTCCTGATAATTGTATTTACGGTTGGACTGATTCAACCATAGTTCTGGCATGGCTTCAAAAACATCCAAATTCATGGAAAACTTTTGTAGGCAATCGTGTTGCGGATATTTTAAATCTTTCTGGGTCCCATCAGTGGCGTCATGTTGGCACTAAAGACAACCCTGCTGATTGCGCGTCAAGAGGTCTAGTTGCAACTCAACTTCCAAGCCAGGAACTATGGTGGAATGGACCAAATTGGTTAAGGTCGTCTACGAGTATTGATTGTACTAATGAATTATATGTTACTGATTTGGAACAAAAGATATCTGTATTTAATATAAATATAAATGATGAATTTGATGAATGGATTATATTAAATTATTCTAATTTATTAAAATTACAAAGGGTTGTAGCTTATTGTTTAAGATTTTATAATCAATGCAAACAGAGAGTTAATTACAAGAAGTCTAATAATATTATTGATTCTAGATGTACACCTACTTATTTAACGATTAATGAATTAAGAAATGCTATGAATTGTTGTATTAAAATTTGTCAATTAGCTTATTTTAGTGATGAGTTGAATAATTTACTCAGTGGTAACAGTGTCTCCAAGAAAAGTCCATTATATTTTTTGAGGCCATTTTTGGATGAAAACCAAATTATAAGGGTTGGCGGACGGCTTAAAAATGCTCCGATTCCTCGTGATATCAAACATCCAATGGTTGTTTCTGGTAAGTCGTATCTAGCTAAGTTAATTATAAAACAAACACATTATAAAACTCTTCATGGAGGCCCGTTATTAATGTTAAATGTAATAAGAGCAAACTTTTGGATAACTAATGTTAAATCACTTGTGAAAGCCTATGTTCGTAATTGTATAAAATGTATTAGATATGCTCCAAAATTTGCATCACAATTAATGGGCAATTTGCCATCAGCCAGGGTAACGGTTGCTAAACCATTCTCTAATAGTGGTGTGGACTTTGCTGGTCCATGCTATTTAAAGTCATCAAAACTTAGAAATGCGTCGTGTTTAAAGTCCTATATTGCAGTTTTTATTTGTACAGCCACTAAGGCTATTCACTTAGAGTTAGTTTCAGAATTGTCAACAGCCGCGTTTATAGCTGCTTTTAAAAGATTTACCGCTCGTCGCGGTCATTGTGTTAATTTATATTCTGATTGCGGTTCTAACTTTATAGGAGCTAATTTTGAATTAGCTAAAATGCTAAATAGAGCCAAATCTTCACTTCCAATTGAACTAGCTGATTTATTAGCATCCGATGGGACCGAATGGCACTTTATCCCACCAGGGTCACCTCACTTCGGAGGATTGTGGGAGGCAGGAGTGCGCTCTGTCAAGTATCATATCAATCGCGTTATAGGGGATACTAAGCTCACATTTGAAGAATACGCAACTCTTCTGACACAAATAGAGTGCTGTCTTAACTCGCGTCCAATTTCAGCTATGAGTGATTCAGTTGATGATTATACTGCATTGACTCCAGGTCACTTTTTGGTGTTCGGACCGCCTACAATAGTCCCTCATGAACATGTGTTAGATGAACCGGTTAATAGACTTAATCGTTGGCAACACATCGAACACATAATGCAGTCGTTTTGGCTCCGATGGAAACAAGAGTATTTAACTACGCTTCAGCACAGATATAAGTGGAATTCACCCAATGTTTCTATAAAAATTAATGATTTAGTCATTTTAAAAAATGAATCTGTACCCCCTGCTAAATGGCTTCTTGGAAGAGTAGTAGACACTCACCCAGGGAACGATGGAATAGTTAGAGTCGTAACTGTTAAATGCCAAAATAGTGAATTGAAGCGACCTATCACCAAGCTATGTTTATTACCAGTTGATACCTCTTCTTGAAGGACTAGTCGTCCTTGGCTGGCGGCAATGTTCACTTAGTTTTTAATAATTATATTTTACTTTCATGCATGCAAAATAGGTGGCGCTGTTCTGTATTAGCGCGCGCTATTAAGTGTCGTTTGTAATTGATATAAGGTACAACGTCAATTCAATAAAGCTGAGTTCAGACAGTATCCAGTTTGTTGTTTCATTCTCGTGCAGTGTGAGTGTACTATAATAGGGAAGTAAACACACATTAATACCCGATACGTTTAATACCATTGTCATTAACTTATCCAAGAAAATTACATTCCTAAAGCCGAAGCTTCAATGAAGATGAACGAACGTGGCAAAAGGGTATCCCTTCATTTACTCTCCACAGTAATAAAAGCCTCGGGCTACGAGAAATAGCGTCAATTATCGGCTACAACCCTTTTCCCTACAGTAATGAGAATGTAATTGTTCCCAGGTTGATATCCGTTTAGAAAATAGTATGTTCTATTCAATGTAGTTTGTTTCTCCTTCTCAACACAATTATATTCATTAATGGAATTGATAATTAAGTTTACTTCTGACTATACGTTCACATGATATTTCGTTTTATTGTCTAATTGTACTTTATTTGTACATGGGTACTTCAGAATCAAACACGAGGACCTAAAAAAGTACTTATTTGGAAAGGATAGGTAGTGTTTGAGAAATATGTGAGTCATCAGCCGAATATAGTAGCAGATATCACAGAGATGAATAATTTAACAATTATTTAGAGCGGATAAAAATTGTTTGTTCGATGGGGATTGTTGAAGGATAACATTTCAGTATAAGAAGTATGAGTTCAGTATGAGAGTATGTTAACACTAGCAATCGCCAGCGGCCGTAAGATTAAAATCGTAATATAGTATTTTGATGGCCATAAAAATGGTTAAAGTGGGTTAGCCTTAAAAAATTGTCATATGCTGTTCTGGACTTTTATTTAGAACTTTCAGAGGGGAATAATTTTGTAATACATGACTTTTGAATAACTTTCACCGTTGACTTAGCGCACGCAAGTCGCTAAGTCAACGGTTTAAATTTTGTCGTTTTCGAAATATTTTTTATTGCTGCTCCTGTCTTATTATCTTATCTTTGGCGTGATGTTATATATCCTATAGCTTTCCTCGATAAATGAACTATGTTACACTCATAGTATTTTTTAAATCGGTCCAGTAGTTCCTGAGATTAGCGCGTTTAAACAATCAAACAATCAAACAATCAAACTGTTCAGCATTTCAATTATATACATACAGTATGTATAATATTAATAATTAAATTTATACGAATTAATTTCCAAAATTTTACCCATAAAGATTATAAAGAATCACTCATGAATAAAATAATCATGTAGAATTTATTAAAAGAATACCCTACTTGAAAATATACCATGATAAGCTCAAGGACTCTTATCTGCACTGGAGCGTGTCTCTCATTGTTCGGGAGAGGCTTTGTTGAATACATCTTCAAAAAGTTCTCTTTAAATTTTAGATAGATAGAATTACAAATGATTTTTGGAATATAATATGACGGTATATGTGGGCAGAATGTTATTTCAAATAATTACGACAGCATTAATTGACATGGAAATACAATGCGATCTAATTTTATATTTTCGTGCCGAGCCAAGACTTAGATAGACAGAACGAAACACGTTTATGAAATAGTCATAGACACGAAGATGTCTCCGTGTCAGTACTCGTGTAGCAGAGCTCAGACGGACATAATTAATATCCCTAAAACTCCCAAAAAGATAGAGTGCGGTCGGTCGGTCCGTTTCCATTCGGTCGCGTCGCAGGAATTAAGTCTCCCCGCTGCAGAGTCCCTTAATGAGTTTTTCTTAATTAATGTCCCGAACGTACATCTTAAGTCGACTTTTTCCTCCCTTTGAAACTCTTTTTGGTTAACACTACTGGAAATGTAGGCCTTATTTATGTCATTTGAGAAATGTTATACAAATTCTCTACCATGCTTAGTAATAAATAACTACCATTTAAATTATATAATTCTATATCTATCTATATCAATATTAACAGACGACACCGCATGGTGTATGCAATTGTATGTAGGCGGAAAAATATTTAAATATATAGTTGTGATATCGTTGGAAAAGTAGAAAAAGCCTCTTTTCTGGGCGTGAATGTTGTTCTGAGATCTTTAAGAAAATATATGTTTTCTTAATTATTCGATACGACACAAATATATAACTACTAAACAGTTAACGGACTTAGACAGCTTTAATAATTTATACAATTAGGAAAAATTGTCATTACCTTTGACACAGAGACAACAAGTAGAAAATCGAAATGTGCGCGTTTATAAAAGCTCCTGAATATATAACTTTGTAATATTAACAGCACTACATACTATTTTGAAATGATATTTTTTCTAGATAAACCTACATGGTAGGACGATCGAGTGACAGCGCGGCAAAGTTGAATGTAACGTAGTAGTCTAATTCAATACTGTTAAGGCTTTTCTGCGATCGGAGGGTCCGACGGAGGTCGACGGCCGAGCGATAATGAGCCTCCCAGGACAAATAGCTTCAATAATAATCGGACATCAGTCGTTCTTACAATTCGCTGATAGCCGTCCCGGTCGTGTGCGATGAATGGAGGCACTTAGCTCGCAGGCCCTGTGCGTGACGCGGCCGACAGTGGCGGCAGCTTGACGACATATTGAACACTTTAACATGATGGTATGAAATGTTACACAGCATCTCTTTTCATCTAAATTCAGTGATTTTGAGCACTTAGACAGTGTTATTAAGACATTACAATTCAATTCCTAGTTGTTATTATATCGACTGACCCGTTGGCGCAGCGGGTTGTGATCCTGCCCTGCCTGAGGGCCAACATTTGCTATAAAAAAATTTGTTCGTCTTCGAGTCTGGGTTATATTTGTATAACCCAGACATCATTAATATATGTGTTTTGAATACATACTTAATGTATTCAAAAATTATAAATGTAAATATTTTCATCCATAACACAAGTCTTAAGTGTGTGTAAGTCTCCCATATATTTACTTATACATATATCTTCAAATCAGGCTTTGTAGTTAGTTTCTAGGATTTCCTCAAATATTTATAGGGTCATTTTATGGTGCAATTTTGTAATTTGTATGTACCGGTTAACTGTAAATCAGTACGATTTAATTGTGTGTGTGTGTTAAAACGGTAAATGTTATATTATGTTAGTTTAACGTGAACACATTACCCTTTGCCATTTAGTCTTCTCATTTGGAATAATTTTCAGCTGGTTTGGATCGTCGTCTTTTTTGCGTTGGTTTTGTGAGAGCACTGAATAGGAAGTTGTATATCGGAATAAAATGAAACACGACCCTTTGCAAAAGATGTGACACATTTAAAATGATTTTAATGTAATCAGAACCATGTTTCACATGAGAACCTTACAATATTTACATAATTTATAGAAATTAGTCGTTACTTTGCGGAGGTCCATAATACAAAACTAAAGAAAATATTATTTTGCTATAAATTTTCTTTTATCGCGGATTATAGCATAATAATATTTTCATTAGTTTTTACAATATTTACAATTAAGCCATGAGACCCATATTTGTGAAAAACTAAAACGTCACACGACGGTTAAGTGCTCCTACTATTTTTGAGCAAAAATGTACCTATGTAGGAACGTGTTGTTAGACAAGAAAACAAAATGAAGTAAAAATCAAAATTTCATGAAAATAAATTGCAATCCAAAAGTGTAAAAAATGTGCAAAAAAAAACTTTTGCTGATGGAATAAAAAACTCTTTTACTTAGACGGACGACGAAACGTTTTAGGTTTTCCCCAATAAGGGGTAAGATTATATTACAGTGGTAAAACATAATTCCACATAGTAAATCGTATAAAATGCCTGCGTCGATTACCTACACATTTATATGTGCGGGAACTTATTGCACTATATTTGTTTTAAATTAGTTGCGTTATTCTACACTTCTCCAACGTGGGCATATAAGTACATAACGTTCGTATAATATTATATTCGACAACGCGCTGAGCCCGCAAGCCGGAAACAGATCGAAATGCTTGCGGGATGGACACATTTTTAGCAGTAATATTATAAAATCTATATTAGGCTTAATACAAAGTTATGAACATTTACATGAGGTACTCGCGTTCGTTACCGTTAAAGGCTAATGTCTTTTGATTATAAATAACCTACAATTAACATTAAAGTTTCCTTGCGATCAGTCCTTCAGATCAAATCATTCACTAATATTTCACACAGCCGAGGTAGTTCGTTTATTTTCGAAGCGCACGTCGAGTCGAGCGACATCTAAGAGCGTTTAAGATTCACGTCGTCAGAAATGCAGTCTCGAATTTCCGTTCCATCGCGCGGCGGACGGCGGCGCGTCCGACGACGCGACGGAAATGTCGGTGGAGGGCGTCGGCGCCGGGTAGTACACCGTGGGCGCCGGCGACGCCGCGCGCCGCGCCCGCGACAGCCGCGACGGCCGCGACGCCCGCGCCTCCGACCGCCGCAGCGTGCCGTTGCGCGCCAGCCGCAGCGACATGCGCTCGCCGCACGACGCGAACGAGTCGTCCCTCGTGTGCTCCGGCGAGTCCCGCGCGCCCCGCGGCCGCACGCGCCCCGCGCAGAACATCTTCAGGAACACCCTCTTGAACTTCTCCCCGAAGATCACGTAGATCACGAAGTTGACGCTGCTGTTTATGGTCACGAGGAGGTTGCTCGTCTTCACGAGCGGGTCGAGGTTGTCGAACTGGTCCCCGAGGAACACTTCGAAGGCGTTGGTGACGAGCGGCAGCAGGTTGCACAGGAAGAACACCAGCACGACCACGAGCAGCATGGTGGCGAGGCCGAGCTCGCGGCGCTGCACGCGCGACAGCCGCGCGCGCTCGGCCTGCGCCCGCCGCACCTGCCGCACGATGCACGCGTTGAGGGCCGCGAGGGCGGAGAACGGCACGATGTACATCACCACCAGGTACATCCAGTGGATGTAGACCGCCACGTACCTATCGGTGCGGAAGTTCACGTCGGCCTGCACGCAATACACGACCTCGACGGCGGCGTCCCCGACGGCCACCACCTCCGCTTCGAAGAATTTGGGCGCGTTGTAGGCGAGCGCGAACGCCGCCGTGCCCAGTACGTACCACCGGGCCCGCGACGACGTGCAGAGCGCCTTCGCCCGGAACGGATGGCACACGGCGACCCAGCGCTCGACGGTCACGATCAGCGTCAGGTACACCGACATCGTCTGGGCGACGTTCGCGAGCGGGTAGGCGTACGGCGTGAGGTGCGGGCAGACGCGGTAGTAGTAGTACCGGAGGGCCCCGGTGTAGGGGAACACCGCCGTCAGCCCGAACAGCAAGATCGAGGTGAGGATGAGCACGGTGTCGCAGGCGGCCAGCCCCACCAGCAGGCAGTTGATGGAGGAGCGCATCTGCGGCCGCGAGAGCACCAGCACGGCCAGCGCGTTGCCCAGCAGGCCGCCGGCGCCGATGGCGTTGAGCAGCACGCCGTGCACCACGAAGCGGAACAGTTTGTCGGTGGCGGACACGTCCGCGTCGGTCTCGCACTCGAGCGCCGCCGTCCCGTTCATGTCGCCGCCCCGCCGCGCGCGGCAGCATCCTAGCGCGCCGCCCCCGCGACCATCTGCGGACAAACACGGGGGACGATCAGCGATACGTTACGTTCGTTTTGTTTTTTACCAAAAATTAAAAGTGGCTCAGAGAGGGACAGTAGTACGAGCTCAGGGTCTGAATCTTATGTTATTTGTCTAGATGTCAATAATTAGAAAAGCAAATGTAAAGTTTCAATTTACATCGAAGTTCGGTAACAAAATCGAATATCGCAATTTTTGTTTCAAATAGTGATGATATTTTTTTCCTTGGATCTACTACTTTAAGCAATCTTTAGTTCAACTGGCTGCAAGTGATAAAGAAAAGTGTATTCTGGAACAGAGTCATAAAAGGAGTAATCATTTTTGTTGCCCTGTAAAATTCTATTTTACGGATTTGTCAGCATTTCCGTAGCTCCTCATATAATAATTACATTATTAATAAAGAAAAGAATTTAGATCGAATAATAAATCTTCTTTCACGTTTTTGACAGCATAAAGTAAAGAAAGACGTAATGTCATCATATATCAAACATAGGTCGACAGCTGGAGATGTTTCAATAGCAGTTTCGATGAATAATTTAATGAACGATCATGACAAATTTATGTGTGTTAGTGTCGGTCGTGCTTTTGAAACTAGTTTTGATAGCGACAACGGTTCCGGACGGGCAGCTCGTCTTCAGCGTGAGGAACGGGTCCGGCCAAGACACGCGCGGTGTATCGCGGCACGCGTTCTTCCGGGGGCCGGGGCCGGGGCCGGGGCCGGGGCCGGGGTCGGGGCCGGGGCCGGGGCCGGGCGCGGGCAGCCGGCGCGTGTTCGGCGGCGCGGCGGCCGAGCTGGCGGAGTTCCCCGCGGCGTGCGCGCTGCTGGACCGCTACTGGGCGGTGCGCTGCTCGGCCACTGTGCTGGCCCCGCGCTGGGTGCTGACGGCCGCGCACTGCGTCACGCCGGCCGTCACCTACGTCAAGTACAACACGCGGCGGCCCGCCTCGAGCGACGGCAACGTCACTGCGGTCCGCTTCCTCTACCGGCATCCTAAGTATGTTGCAGTTGTGCTTCTCTATTTACCTAAGTGATTCTTAACTTGGAAAATCTGGCCATACTTGTATTTAGAACAACTCGTGACGTGATTGTTTTAAGTATTTATATGGAATACTTATGACGACATTTATGGAATTAAAATGCGTCCAGTTGTATTTGAATCCTGGATACCATATTTATTGGTTCACCTCAGGCCTGTAGGTTGTCTTGCCTAGTACACCGAGGTAGTACGAGCCCTAACATCTTTTGCGTTGGTATTCGCGGCAGGTACAAGGTCGAGCAGAAGGACGAAGGTCGGGGCTTAGACGTGACCACGCTGCACCACGACGTGGGACTGGTGCGGACGAGGGACGCCATCGAGCTGCCTTCGGAGCTAAACTACGTCCTGAATAATTTACAGCTAATCGATCCGTACGATCTGTGTAGCAAAAATGTCAAGGTTCGTTTCATTAATAGCTTAAGTGTTATAGTTACTCCAATTATAACCTAAGTATCCTACGTAGGTATCACACGGCTTAAATTATGAATGCCACGTATGGTTCTCTTCGGCACTGCCCAGCTTTCTTTCAATTTCTGCGCATTTACGCCCTAACAATATTCCATAAGATAAATAGCAGTATAAACAAGGACGTCAAAATAAACAAGTTTTACTGTTGCGACGTTAGTAAACTGTCTAATTTAAGTAATTTTTGAAGAGTGAACACACCCACACTGACCCGATAGGAGAAATGAAACTACAATCGCAAAAATACAAATTTCGATTTTTTTTACCCCTTACAGCCCTACCTATGTCTGAGACAAAGAATCTCCTTACAGTCAAATTGGGTAACTTTGAACGACTTTTTCAGATTTTTCAAAATATAAAAGAATAGGATGACCTTATTTACCGAGCTTTAGAATAACTAACTGTATTACTAAGTAACTAGAAAGGAAATGGAAAAAAAAAATGTTTTTGTGCATGTTCTAAGTTACCTTGAGTTTTAGGTAACTTTGAACCGAATTATTTTGGAAACCAAAAATCCTTGAATTTAGAGGATTTTCGTATAATGGGTAAGATTATACTTATGCTCTGAATGAATAAAAGATAAATCAGTCAAATAAAGTCAACTTGTCATATTTAACAGCCTATCCTTTACGTAAAATTGCCATTTACTAAATATTGGCAACATATGGGTAGAATTTTTTTCTGTAAAGAATACATGTTTATTTGTAATTGTAAATATTTATTAAAAATCAAACCTAAACAATAAATTCTATGATCAATTACCATTCAAATGAGATCAAAACATTAATGGTTGGCAAGAGAATTTGAAAAATTATTCACTCCATTCCATGAACAAGATGTCATCTTCAATGTACAATTTATCATTTTTTTGGTATTTGATGCTCTTTTAAAATAGAAACGATGTTTGAATTGAACTGAATTCTTTTTTTTGAAACCATGACCGTGAGTAACTGCCTGTTACTATTCCACTTCTGACCATAGGCCTCCTCTCTCCGTCTTTGGAAAGAAGGATTGGAGCTTAGACCTACCACGCTGCTCCAATGCGGATTGGTAAGTTACACATATCTCCAGAATTCTCTAGAGATATGCAGATTTCCTCCCGATGTTTTCCGTCACCGAAAAGCGTGTGATAAATTGTAATTTACAATTAAACACATAAGTTTTAATAGAAACTCATTGGTGTCATTCATAGAATGATTATTCAATCCTTTATAGAAGCAGGCGTTACTTTGCTCTATAGTACAGAAGTTACAATAAAATTATCTTTCTGTAATCCGCGTTTATTCATTACGATTACATTACGATTTTGTCGTGGAGTCCATCCTCCTGATGATACTTGGATTTCGGGACCAAACAATGGTAGAAATTGTTGTAGTAGGTGTGTGTAGTGCTTTTGCGGAGTGTTTCTGACTCCGACGTTTTTTGCTACGTGTGGTGACTCGTCCTACATGTATAAGGTATGTGAATGTTACCTGCTTCATACGTTTAGCATTACATAGATTTTGTTAACAAACGCGGATTATAGCAAAATAATTCTATTTTAATTACTGTATATACTAAAATATGTACTTGTAATATTTTTAGAAAACAATAACCAATGTTCTCCATAAAATAAGAAAATGCAATTGGGTATTTTTGAACCGTTCAAAGTTACCCATATTTAACTAAAAGTAGGGGTGGTCCACAAATTCACCGGTCAATGGATATAAAACTATGCAAAATCATGATATTATGTGAAAAAGTATAATTTCAATCTACAATTGATCATTAGAAATCGAAAATCATGTGTTTTACACAACTTTTCTGTAATTAAATCGGAAATGTAACTGACATACTTTTCTCTGCTAAAAGACCGCGAACAGAAAATTTTGAAAAAGTGTCAAAATTTGTTAAAAAACTATACATTTTAAATGACATTTGACAACTAAAACATTTAATATTTCCATTTCACTCAGTTGTGAGTTTTAAATCAGGTTACAAATATTGAAAAAAAAAATAACAATTACTTTAGTCGTTTTATTCAATGTTACCCTTAAATTCAAAGTTACCCAATTTGACTGTAGCGCGATTCTAATTTAGTATTGCACCGTGCAACGCCATCTATCGTGTAGTAGAATAGTGAGCTATATTTAGTAAAAGATTGTTTAGCGTTTAACAAAGAGCGTAGTTTATGTGTATGCTCTATTGGAATTTTGAATCTAGGATCACTCTCTAAAACACAGTAGTTTCTTCTGTTTTAAGTAGTATCTTGAGAAATGGCATGAATAAAGAATATTAACAAACCCAAGTTTTTGCCAGAGTTGACGAATGATAAAAAAGAATGGAAGATGAAAATATATTATGCCCACCCCAGAGAGTGGGATAGGGGTAGCAGAATGACGATACGTTTCTTGTTTAGGTGTTAGGGTTCGGGCGGACGGAAAAGTCTGTGCTCGGCGAGGAGCTGTTCGCGGTGGAGCTGCAGCTCGTGGGCTGCGAGAGGGCCGACTGGCTGCACTGCGTGTGCGGCGTGGGCCCCGAGCCCCGCGGGGTCTGCGCGGGGGACTCCGGGGGGCCCGCGCTGTGCGGGGGCGTGCCGGTCGGTGGCTGCTTGTTGTGTTTTATCAGTGGGCGCTACACTTTATGTATTCTCGTCACCGTATGTTACCTCTGGTCGAGTAAGGATTTAGCTATTCTATCTACTTTGTTCTTCTATATCATATATAAATTAGATTTAATGATCGAGTAACGATCTAAGACACAGCGTTTTTCCCCGGCGAAGAAAAGGTCCCACCTTGCTAACTTCCGTTGGCTGTGAATTATCGCTGCACCCCGAAAGTCGTGTTGACTAGTCACAGCCGTACCACCAGCCTTACACTACATGTCGTCCTAAGTCGCAGATACACAGAAGGTAGCCTTACGAAGACGCTCCGTGATGAGTAGAGTTTCTACACTCTACTCTCTTTCCGCATCACATAACACTGATGAAGCTTCAGGGTTCGCCCGTCTCTCCCGGTGACGCTGTAAGAGCTATTAAAGCTTTTCGTAATGGTATATGATCAATTCGAAAGATATATGGGCAAAATGTATGACTGGAAGTGTCAGCGGGTAGTGACATCACACGACGATTCCTGTGATTTCGGTTCTGGTATGCTCTTCACATTAAAAAAGGCACTCATTGATATTCCATAGAGAATCACTGTTCGTTTATTTCAACGTAAGTAGTCGTATTGGTCCCTCAGATAGCCGTGACGTCGATGGGCCCCGTGGAGTGCGCGCTGGGCGGCGCGCCCCCGGCCGGCGCCACCAGCGTGATGACGGCGCTGCCGCGGTACGCCGCGCTCATCAGCGACACCATCCTGGACACGGAGGCCGCGCTGCGCATGCGCGTCATATCGGCCGCGGGCCGCCCGCACCGCACGCGCTGCCCGCAGCCCGGCGCGGGCCTGCTGCTCTTGTCGTGGAACTTATTATTAAACTATTGAACAACTGAGGCTTTGTATTACTAAATAGCTAGTGGTGGCCGCAACGTCGAGCCGACTTAAGCGTTTGAGTGCACTCTATATTACAATATGTTTTCCCTGTTCCCGATGGAAAAACGAGAGCCAAAATTTCATTAATATTGGTCCAGTGGCTAGGTCGTGAAAAATGATGTATTAGCGTATGCATTATACCATAAAATAAACATGTCATATTTAACATAATAAACAAAGTAAAAACTGACATATGCCTGGGGCTCCTGCCTTGCGCTTTACAAAATTGCGTTTGTTGTTTGCGGGTGTTGGGTAGTATATGATTTTATAACAAAATTCCACAATCGATTTTATTTTTGCTACTCTAGCAGTTTAAAATGACTACATGATACAGGTTAACTAACTAAAACTTTTTCTTAGATCTCGTATTTCAGATGGTTAAGAACAAAATTAACCGTAAGTCTTTTCGGCAGTCAATTCGGAGTAAAAGTTTATCTGACACAAACATGACGCGTACGATTTATGTACTAACTGTGAAAGAGACACGTGAAATAAAATCGTTCCCTATCAATAAAGTTTGGTGGCGATCGAAGCATTTTTTTTTTACTGTAATTTATATATCTTTGTATTAAGTTGAACAAACTGGTTCAATAGAAAAAAGAATCAACCACTTTTGTGAAATAAAGACGTTACAGAACATTGCGATACAAAGAAACCGACGCGCGGAAACACGAAATTGGATACTGAAGTACTATGAAATACTGTATTGATTGTGAGCTCCTGTTTAGGTGTTCGTTACCGACTCCCGCGGGATCACAGCGGAGATAACGCGGCTGATATATGAGTACATAGGCTATACGGCTGATATAGACTGTTTACTGTATCGAGATATTTGCACCAACTGATAATAATTTCTTACAATAAGTTTTAATGAAGCTACATAATATCGTTACTGAACTACTAGTATAAATAAAAGAAATAGTTTAAATTAGTTTTATTCTTTTCATAAAAAAATGCAAATATATAATCAAAGCAAACTCTCATTCGCTATTCGCGGGCTAGCTGCTAATGACAGCGGCTGTCACATCTCACACGACAAAAATGGCGCGAACCGCTGTGGCAAGATGTGACGTCATGGCTTGCTTGCTTGCAGTAACGACATGGCGGCGTTGTTACAATATAGAAATAACCAGTTAATTTGTAGCTTGTAATATACAGCACGAATATGTGTAAGTGCAATGTGTAATGTGCGGACTCTTTAAGACGGAAGACAGAAAACCAGTCTTCTGTATAGTTTTGTTTGAGCCAATTTAATTATAGGAGTGTCTTATTTAAAAGACTAAAGGGGCATGAAAATGCGAAGCCATCGTAGTCTAACGGTGAGACTGTACGATATTAGCCACGGTTCGCGGGCTCCAACCCCGTGCAGGCAACGAAAACTTATGTACCCAAGTTATTAGTTAATTATAACCAGCCTTTTGTGAAAGATAAATTTGGCGAGGAAACCTACATATCTTTGAACCTATGTAGGTTATCTTGATTCATGTACCTGTCACCTCCAATCCTTCTTTCCTAAATAAGAAAGTAAGTTCTTTGTTCTGGAGTGAAATAATGATTTTTAATGTTGATTTGAATACATATATGTCGCAATAAACCTACACAAGTGACACAGTCGTCGTGGATATCCGCCCGTTGCGTTTCGTTGTAAAAAGTACTCATGAGGGCTTAAACTTTAGTAATTTTTAACGAGAACATTTTAGATAAAAGTAGACTGAAATATAACAACGACTTTAAAAGCTTTATTACCATAAAACAATGTGAGTGGGATTACGTAGTCCTCGTCGGGAGGTCGCTGAGCTGTTCGAAGTGAACACGATAGTACTCGGTTGAAATGAAAGTTGTTCGGGCAATATTTTCCACCGAGGGTAGTCGGGGCTTGCTGCACCTGAGGTGTGGGTAGGTGAATAATTAATGTCACACACAAAGGAGATTGGTCGGTCGCGCAACACGGTGCACTAGGTCTTAATTAATCTCAACAAAGTAACGTATAGCCCTTTAAATAAATCTAATTTAGAAAAATCAAACTAAGGAATAAGAACACGCTTCAGGGTACCGAGACGGCAGAGCTGGTGAAGATTGATGACGAATTATACTTTGATAGCTTTTGTGTCGCGGAAAAATTAATCGCCGGCGGAGAATTTATGTGTGATATAAAAATGACGGCACATGTATGAAGTGCGCAGTTAACTCATTTATGAGCAGCCGTTAGATGTACGTAATGAGATTAGCGATAGGCGACTCTTACTTGGTGTTTTATAGAAGGATCGAGTATGTGACACTAGGTCAGTGGTTTTCAAACTATTTTGGCGACGGAACTATTTTGGGAAGCTAAATACTTGATGGAACCCTACAAGAAAACGATAGTTTTTAAAACTGTATTCTTTATTAATACGCATAATAATAGTACAATGTAACAGTTACTAATTAATACTTATTTTACATACTAATGGCAAGTACAATAATAATAATTATTGTATGGGTAGTAAGTATTGAATAATAGAAGATATTAAAAAAGAAAAAATCTAACTAATACACCAGCTGTTGTAACACATGTTTATACAAATATAAATAAATATACCCACGCGCGGCCGCGGAGTCAAAACGTTCGACCAGAGAGAGGTACTGCGGAACACACTTTGAGTAAAACTGCACTAGTTCATGTAATATATTGAAACTAGCGGCCTGCCCCTGCTTCGCACGGGTATAAAATATATATATATCCCATGTCAGTCAGTGAAAAAAAATGATTAAAATTGATCCAGTTGTTTCGATTTATTCATTACTGCCCGTGGCCGTAGCGTTAAATTTGGAGAAAAACAATTTCCTTTCCCTATACCAAGAAGATTTCCTGCTATCTTTGGAATATCTAAATTCATATAGTACATTATTACTTATTTACTTTTATATTTTCCCTATGTATTTTATTTTTACAATTAATTACAGAATGTCTTTAAACAAACTCTTGAAAGAGCGACATCGCTGCTAAAGTCGAAGTGTTATAGGGCGAAGCGCGGCCTCCTCACGGCATTTTAAATCTGTAATATCTCCGAAAATGTTCACTGTTCAATGTTCAAACGGCCATATTGATCTATATTAAATCAACTATTTATTTAAGGTACTTAATCGGATAAGGATTAATGCTGTATTGTATAAGAATTGCTTCAAAAATAAGGCATTATTTTTCGTAAAAAGAAAACGACAATAAATGCTTTAGTGGGTTATCCATAAGTGATAGACATATACCATCGCGGACTTTTCTGTAGACCTTTTCAATGTGTATAAATACTTAGTACATTATTTTGATAAATCTCGTAGGGTTTAGCCTGCGTTTGCAATGTAAGCGGAAAAAATGTAATTATTTGCAGAAACCTCAAAAATTACAGTATTTCTCTACTCCGTATTGAATGTTATTATACGTACAAACCTTCCTCTGGAATCACTCTATCTATTAAAAAAAACCGCATCAAAATCTGTTACGTAGTTTTAAAGTTTTATGCATATATAAGGAAATATGGACTTAGTTTTATAATATGTAGTGATTGTTATTTTCCTCGCTAGAGAGCTCCGATCATAAATACGTCCGATCGCTGCTAAATTCAAATGGTTAAAGGGCGAACCGCGTTTTTTTTTTTTCGAATTTGACTAATGCTGTTAGCCCTAATGGCTTTGACAGCGTCACCGATAAGACGGGCGAGCGCGGAAGCATCGTCGAGAGGCGAACCGCGACCTCCGACGCGCTATTTATAGGCTCGCGGCGCGGCCCCTGCATTTTAAATCTGTAATATCTTCGAAACTGTTTATTTAAATTACATGCTGTAAAGGGTCATATTGATCAATATTAAATAAACAATATATTTAAGGTTCTTAATTGGATAAGGATTAATGCTGTATTGTATAAAAATTGCTTTGAACATAAGGCATCATTTTTCGTAAAAAGTAAATGACAAAAACTGCTATTGTGGGTTATCCATAAGAGATAGACATATACTATCGCGGACTTTTCTGTAGACCTTTTCATGGTGTACAAATACTTAGTACATCATTTTGATAAATCTCGTAGGGTTTAGCCTGCGTTTGCAATGTAAGCGGAAAAAAATGTAATTATTTACGACATCACATTAGAAACCTCAAAAATTACGGTACTTCTCTACTCCATATTGAATGTTATTAGACATGTAAACCTTCCTCTAAAATCACTCTATCTATTAAAAAAAAACCGCATCAAAATCTGCTGCATAGTTTTAAAGATTGAAGCATACATATTGACATACGGACAGACATAGGGACAGACAGAGAATGCGACTTTGTTTTATACTATGTAGTGATATTATTTATTTTTACAATTGATTAGACAATGTCTTTACATACAACATTCATAGCTTTCTTATCATTAGACAATATAAACTTGAAAGAAGGACATTTAATTGCGCCTCCGGTCGCTGCTAAATTCGAAGTGCTTATAGGTCTAAGCGCGGCCTCCTCGCGGGATTTTAAATCTATAATATCTCCGAAAATGTTCACTTAAATGACATGCTGTGAACGGCAATATTGATCTATATTAAATCAATAATTTATTTAAGGTACTCAATTGGATAAGGATTAATGCTGTATTGTATAAAAATTGCTTTGAACATAAGGCATCATTTTTCGTAAAAAGTAAATGAAAAAAACTGCTATTGTGGGTAATCCATAAGAGATAGATATATACCATCGCGGACTTTTCTGTAGACATTTTTAAGGTGTACAAATACTTAGTACATCATTTTGATAAATCTCGTAGGGTTTAGCCTGCGTTTGCAATATAAGCGGAAAAAAACGTAAATATTACCTCAAAAATTACATTATTTCTCTACTTCGTATTGAATGTTATTATACGTACAAACCTTCCTCTGGAATCACTATATCTATTAAAAAAAACCGCATCAAAATCGGTTGCGTAGTTTTAAAGTTTTATGCGTACATACGGAAATATGGACTTTGTTTTATAATATGTAGTGATAAACAACGAAAGTCCAAGCCACAGTTTATTCTCACACTGACATTCGCTTTACAGTTTTACAAATTACACGACATAATGCATTCTATTTTTGTGCATGAATTGTAGAGTTTTCGAAACAACGTTGCTCCAGTTGGTATTATATAATTACCTAAATGAACAGCAAGCGAGCTCTGTTATTCTGTTGCGTTAATTGAATCCCATTTATGTTAAAATAAATAATTAAAATGTTTATATACGAAATTATAATAATCTCTGCGGCTCCGTAATCCCTACGTTACCATAATAGAGTCCTGATTACCTAATGAACCGGCAGCGGCCGCAGATAGCCCGGGGGCTAATCCCTTCAAATGTTTGGGACGAGCGCTCGCGGATCTCTCGGGCATCACATGTAGCTCACAATAACTCGACAGCAACTTTTTGTTACATAATATGAAGCGTACAATATTGTAAGTTACATGATCGTTGTAGACTTTGGTATAGGAATTTATAATAAAGATTTATTATAAATTCGTATACCAAAGTCTACAACGTACGCAGGTCCACGCATGCGTGGGAAGTAGGCTATATGTGTTTGGCTTTTTTTTGGTGGGTAGGAGTGCAACTGATAGGTTATAAAATTATCACTGTGAACATTAAGGTTAAAATAAATTATTAAAACTTAGCTAATTATACTAAAAATGTACCTGTGATTTCTCTAAACCTGTCAGCTAATTCCACAAGAATTTGTACACACCAATAACAAAGGTAACACACTTGGATTCACTAATTTAATAATTTCAAAATGGAGTCTATTAAAAGCACATTGAATGAGTTGACAGAGCACTTCAATAATAGAATGATGGATTTTCACACTGAATTAAGAACAGCAATCCCTGCTGCCAGTCCCATGTCTAATATTAATGCCCAATTTAACTCTTTTCGATCATTTGTACTGAATGCACTTGAGAATCTTCAGCTCCAAGTCGAGCTTCTGTCAAGGCAGCAGGATGAGATAGAAATGCGAACCCGCAGGAAAATCATATTAATCCATGGAGTACCTGAAGACAGAGGAGAAGATACCAGTGTGACTGTAGCCAAGATCTTGTCGGAACACATTAAAACACAAGTAATAAAGGCAGATAATATCAGTCGCTCTCATCGTATGGGTCGTCCAGGTACTGAGAAACCTCGTGCTATCCTCGTAAAGTTCAGGGATGTTTCATTGAGGAATAAGGTCTGGTACTCGAAGACCTCTCTGAAAGGGACTGGTGTCACTATTTCAGAGTTCCTGACAAAGCGACGTCATGAAACATTCCTCGCGGCCCGTGAGTGCTTTGGTGTGACGAAATGTTGGTCTAGAGATGGTGTTATAATTGTGATGGGCTCTGATGGCACGCGACATCGTATAACAATATTGACAGAGTTAAAGGCAATCTCTCCACCTAAAGACATCGCTGTGACTGCTGCTACGAGTATGCCTGTCGTCTCAGAACCTTCTAAGGCTGCAAAGTCCACTGACTCTCGTCACAGGACGAAACGAGCAGCTTTTATTAGAAAGTAAATATGTAGGCGATGAAATTTGTGTCTCGTTTTGTTTTAGAGCTATTTAGTTCTGTTTCTTTTTGCTGTTTCTTAGATATGTATATATGTATATATTTTTTTTTCTTTTCTCTCTTTCTGTCATAAGTTCAAAGATACTAATTATGCAGTACCTACTATAGATTGCAAGTAATTATAAAATTGAAGTCACTTATTGTCGATCTATGCTAATAAATAATAATATTTTGTTAAATTGACAAATTGACAAGTGACATAATACTTTACGTGTCTATTGTTTTCAACGTCTGGATTCTAGTCTTTAGAACGTTGTCAGCATAAAGTTTTTTTTATTTTTTTATCATCTGTTGAAATATATAAATTTTTTAAATCAGAAATCAGTATTGTAATTTTTGTGTTCTGGTTTGTACTTATATATTATGCATTGATTTTTTCCACTGCTGGCGGGTTAGAGACCATAAATTTAAACTTAATTTTAAAGATTTATATTATTTATATTTATTATTATATATAGTATTATTATTATCGTTATTATATTTTAATGCCTTTTAATAACAGTATAGATAGTGAAACCATCGTGTCATCATATTCAAGTCATGAGTCGTCTTCTACAATAAGTAACCACAGTACAACCTTCCTTCCACTTAATGATACTCTCAGCTCTTGTTTCTCAGATTGTGTGAAAAATTTTAATGTCATTCATATTAATGCGCAAAGTATCCCGGCCCATTATCCCGATATGCTTGCATCATTTGAGTCACGAAATATTCACGCTATTTTAGTGTCTGAATCGTGGCTCAAGCCTTGTTTACCGTCCACATCATATTCTTTGCCCGGTTTTCACCTTATTCGTCATGATCGTGTCGGTAGAGGGGGCGGCGGTGTGGCGATCTACCTTAGGTCGAGTATTCCTTTTTCCATTCTACGTTTGTCTACACAACCGTCTCCAGCCGATGCGGATGAGCATTTGTTTATAGAAGTAACCCTGTCCCATACAAAAATCTTACTTGGTGTGTTCTACTCTCCTTCTCTTCTTATTAACTATTTTTCCTCTTTTGAGAGATTGTTAGAAAGTTTAATTCCTCTTTATAAACATACGATAATAATGGGAGATTTTAACACTTGCTTACTGAAGGGTGATGGCCGCTGCAGTAAACTCTTATCATTAGTTGAGGCTTGTAATCTACATATTCTTCCATTATCTGCTACTCACTATTATCCCCACAGTGTCCCATCGCTTCTTGACCTTATTATGGTTTCGTCTCCTGATTTTGTTTCAAAGCATGGTCAGTTTACGGCAGATGCTTTTTCTTATCATGACCTCATTTATCTTTCTTACAAATTTCGTCCTCCTAAACTGAAATCTAAAACAATTCTGCAGCGTAATTTTGGAGGAATGGATATTAATCGCCTTCGGGATGATGCTAGGGGGGTAGATTGGACTGCAGTGACCAATGCGAGCTCAATAGATGAGAAAGTTGACACATTTACCTCTTTGATAACTCAGCTATATGACATTCACGCGCCAATAAAACCTATTAAGATGCGGCATCTACCAGCGCCTTGGTTGACTGAGGACCTAAAGGCACTTATAAAGAAGAAGAATTTAGCAAAATTTAAATTCAAAACTAACAATTCTGAATCTAACCGCTTAAAATATAATAAAATGAGAAATCACTGCAATACATCGTGTAGGGACGCACAACGGCGGCATATTCACAAATCTGTCGAGAACGGCGACCCAGCAAAAGTATGGAAATTTCTTCAATCACTCGGAGTTGGTAACTCATCTCGGAATTCTTCTTCTTGTATCAATATCGATATGGAGCTCTTAAATACACATTTCACTACCTTCAATGCTATTGATAAAGCTGAAAAGCTGCGTACTATTAATTTTCTTTCATCTTTGCCAACTCCTAAGTATCCACCGTTCATATTTAGCCAATTTACTGAATGCGATGTTGAAAAGAGCGTATTGTCCATATCATCGAATGCCATCGGCACTGACTGCGTTAGCCACAACATGATCATACCCATCCTAGATATTATTTGTCCTGTCCTTACATGTATCCTAAATGAGTCCATCTCCTGTAGTAAAGTTCCTAATACATGGAAACTAGCCCAAGTTATTCCTATCCCTAAAAGATCGAATGCACATGACTTAAATCACTTCCGCCCAATATCCATTGTGCCATTTCTATCCAAAGTCCTTGAAAAGATGGTCCATCAACAGATCTTCCTATTCCTTAACAGATATAATATTCTTAATCCACTCCAATCTGGCTTCCGTAGTGGTCATAGCACGGTTACAGCGCTAGTTAAAGTTACCGATGATATTCGTTGGGCAATGGATAACAAGCAGCTCACAGTATTGACATTGCTAGATTTTAGCAATGCGTTCAATAACGTAGATTTCGACTTACTATTGAGCTTGTTACGTTCTATCAACATCTCTGAGCCTGTGATTGACTGGTTTCAAAGCTACCTTCAAGGTCGCCGGCAGCGTATTCGCATTGACGACAAGTTCTCGTCATGGTGCGATGTCCGGGCGGGCGTACCTCAAGGTGGCGTGTTGTCGCCTCTCCTTTTTGCACTCTTCATCAACTCGATAACTCTAAAACTCTCTTCTCTCTACCACATGTATGCAGATGATTTCCATATTTATAACCAGTCTTCTCTTGATGATCTCTCCACAGCTATTACTACCAGTAATAATGACCTAATTGCTATCCACAGTTGGAGTAAGTCATTTGGGCTAAAAATTAATCCCGCTAAGTCTCAAGCGATTATTATTGGCAGTAAGAGTTTTATTTCAAGGATTGACTGGCTTAATATACCACCTATTAAATTTGATGGCGTGATTATTCCCTACTACCCTACAGTCAAATGCCTTGGAATACATCTTGACACAACTCTGTCTTGGTCACAGCATATGAAAGAACTGGGTAAGAAAATGTTTGGGGCACTGGGTTCTCTTAGGCGGTTAGGCGCTTTTCTTCCTATTCCCACCAAAATTATGTTAGCACAATCCCTACTTTTATCAATTCTTGATTATGCCAGTGCAAGCTATCCTGACCTGACCGACGAACAATTAAATAAACTTGAGCGTTTACAAAATCTTGCTATTCGGTTCATATTTGGATTACGTAAATATGACCATGTTTCAGAATTTCGTGCTAAGCTCAAGTGGTTACCCATCCGCTTTCGCCGGGACATGCAAATACTTTCTCTTCTGTACTGTGTGTTATTCCACCCAACGACACCCTCTTACTTAAAATCAAAATTCCATTTCATCAAAAGTAAAAATAATTTAATAAGGTCCTTTCGGAAGTTTAACCTCGAGATGCCCTCACATAAGACGTTGTTTTTTGGACGTTCTTTCAATATTAAAGCTATTACATTGTGGAATGCTCTACCGGTATCAATAAAGGAGGCAAAATCGTTAAGAAGCTTCAAGTTTAAATTAAAACAATATTACACCTCACTATCTGGCTAGAATTAAATGGTTATATATATATATGTAATAAATATGGTTTATATATGTATATAAATATATAGTAAATTTATTATACGTATGTATGTATATATGTATGTATGTAGATATATTTATGTATTAGAATATGTATACATTGCACCACCTACCTTATTACCCTAAATTTAATGTCTCTAGCCCAAAGGTTGTTTGGAAGAAATCGCTATTTAGCGATAAGGCCGCCTTATTGTATCTACATTAAGATAACATCGTTTTCTTTACAATGTATATTGTAATTTTATGTGGTGCAATAAAGAATGTTCTATTCTATTCTATTCTATGTTGCTTTACAAATTTGAAAAAACTAATTGATGATTCAAAAGCAATTGATTGTAAGTGTATTTAACTAAAAATATTTTTAATTAAATAAAATACTCGGCAATACGTGTCAATACCAGATGTATTAGGAGCTAATTTGCAGCAATAGCACCGTTGTCGTATATCTGCTGACGTGACGTCAACAAATGACAAATTCCTCCCGAAACCTCGTATCTAAGTACAGCCGTAATATACTGAGATTACAGAGGAAACTGTATACGTGGATTACACGAGGCACGCATCGCGCCCGCAGTAAAATACTCGTAACCGTTTGCTTTTACGCTAACAGCTACATGGTACGGGTGTCGGGTGTACACGCGAACGCAATAAACGCGGGATGTGCGCGAATTTAAACCACGTGTAGCCTTGAACTTACACTGTTATGTCCTTTAAATAAATTCTGGTAGTGTTGTCAATGTGTTCCTCTCCACCTTCCACCGCGTCTATCTGTTCGAGAATAAATTCGGATGATGAACGGATTTTCAACCAGTTCACCAATAGATACACTGATTCCCGGTGAAGTTTAATGTAATTTGTACAGGTTTCGTATAAATTAGTTGACGACATTTGATGAAAATTTAGTATTAAATTCAGCGGAGAGCTTTTGTAAAAAGCGTGCCGTAATATAACAGTTTTTAAAACTATAAAAAGTCTTCGATGAAATATGTTTATTTTTTAAAGATACTGTATCCATTCCAATTATTTCCACAATTTATGTACTCGATTTTTGGAAAGGTATTCAGAAGTAGTCAGTTTTTATCAAATTAATAACTTATCTTAAGCATTTCGTGCTCAATATTATAGTTATAAACACTATATATTTTAAATTATATGATTATTGCAAAAATCAAAACTATAGAGCACCAAACAGGCCAGACACAGATAGGCCTTCACATTTATAAACGGTTTAAATCCAAGATAGCTCAAAAAAATAAAGAGTTATACAACATTCACTTTTGAATATTTAATTATTATTTTGATTTTGTTTATTGTTTTCCAATCAAGTACTGAATTCTAAGATGAATTCTAAGTACTCATCTTCGTATGTACATTATTTATTGTGTACGAGTGTACTTAATGTAAAGCACGGTTCACATTGGAAACATTCGAGTCAATATTAATCAACAAAAAGATATCGTGATTGTAAACAAGTGCTTTTGAATCTACCTCTATCTAATCTAATCTATGGAAAATTGCTTTTACCGAATGGAGTTAGCAAAAATACCCAGTTGCTCTTTTTTTAAAATTTGTTACATTTACAGAACCTAAAAAGTTGCTATAAATAATAATAAAGCCAAGTAAAAAATAAAAATATATAAAAGTAAAAGAAACACTAAAGCAACATATATTTACACAATCCCAAACTATGCGTTATTTTCAAATATGCTTTTCAAATTAGACATATATTCTGGACCTAGATTCGAATCCATCATAGAATTTAACCCATTTTAACTAATTTCAGTATTGACTATAATGTATCAATAACATCATCGAAACATCTGTAATCAATAAACTTATCTTGCTTTATTTTATAATTGTTACAAATACTGTTAACGCACACTATATACAATAACACGATATATAAGGAATACCACTATTCCCGTTCCGAGATGCACTTCTCTTGAATAATGAACAAAGACTGAATATAACTGAAACTTTTTTTCAATAGGAAGACTCAACCGGAAACAACACGTCACAGTATTGGTACCATTTAAATCAAAAAGGGCGCGATACTCTTGTTTCATGACTGTGTTGCTATAAAATACAAAGCGGAAGTCAATGGCGACAACAATACACAAGTTATCTCTATTTTCTTAACCATCTAAAATAAAGTCAACAATTCCACATCCGATGTGTGCCGCTCCTTAGCGAAGCCACGCCGTGCAGAATGAAGTAATTTATTCCAATTGAAATGTTTGAGCATTTTATTGAACATGATTTTTTATGTATTTTGTTAAGAGTTAACTCTTAACAACATTAGGGTATATTTTATTTTAAGTTTAAATATGCGATTAGACATATTGTATCATGAAATCTGGAGTATTATTGATTCATTTGCTGTTTATACCTGAATCTAAACATTTCTAAACTTAGGGCAGAATGAACATGAGAGGATACTATCCTTCAGTAATATATAATAATCCTTATAAATATTTTACTTTGTTTATTATGTAGTACGGGTGTATTTTAGAACACAACGTCTTTAAAGTTTATTTAGTAAGTTAAGGCCCTCGATAAGGTCGACAAGATTATCGCCAAAAAAAGTTTTAATCGAAAGTTTCTGTTGACGAGAATGATATTTATCTAATAGTAGAATTTGGGACCCTCTCCTAACTTTTCAATCAGAAGATCCTCTTATTCTATATTCGAAGTTATTTTATTTGTAGAATTAGGCGTTACTTTGCAGAGTTCCAAATTTAAAAAGTAATGATACATTATTTTGCTATAAATCTCTTTTTTTTAGCCGGATATTAGTAAAATAATAAAATCATGACTTCTGTAAGAGAAGAAGCTTTATGTCAACCAATTTATTTTTTTATTCGCATAACCTGTAGTGTAATGTCTTATTTAATGTCAGGCACTAGCACGGTCTAGCATTGGGTTCTGCAACAACTATTGCAAACACAAGTATCAGCTAGGTTTCTTTTCAGGATGACATTCTTTTGCGGCCGTATCGTCTACCCCTATTGTCGTCCTGTTCCGGTCCAAAAATTCGGATACTGGAGTCCTTTCCGTTGACCCTAATTTGTTGGAGACGACCTACAAGACAATGAAAGCGGAAAATATATGCTTATTTTCATATATTTGTTGTGTGCGTCCGGAGCGAGACACTTTCATACTTACATTATAATTACGAAACTCTGACTGTTTGTCAGGACTGTTACGCATTCACGTCTCACCCGCTAGATCAACTGATGTAATTTGGTACGATTGAAGCACCAAATATACAGCGGGATACATATAGGATTAGAAAAGTCTAGTTTTTCTTTGAGAACAGGGAAAAAAATATACTTATTTGAAAGTTCAAGTTTCACTAGTTAATTAAGTAAATTACCTGCGATTTGGTTCACGTCAATTTAAGAGCAAAATACACTCAATTCTGTAATTTTAATTTTACCCGCTGGAAAACGGTATTTGTAGCTCATATTTTTAGCTACATATATAGCATCTACTAGTTTCAAATTTTATTAATATTTGTCTAACGGGTTGGCAGTACTTGACAGATAGACTTTCGAAAACCTGTGTGAAAACACTGCGGCAACGTATGATATTGAATTAATTCAATGTGTAGGCAATATTTAAATATATTTAACCAATATATTTAAATATGTTTTTCGAAGAGGTAATTTGCATCATTATATATTGTGTAAGGGCCGTGACCTAAATCACTCTTTGGTGAGTTCGTGGCACGTGTGTATTTTGTTGGGTCAATTATTTTTAAGAGAACGAGCAGTCTAGTATCACTTTTCACTGTTTAGACAAAAAAGTAAAATAAAACGCTAAAAGCATACTTCTACCGCTCCGACCGCTAAGCCAAACACTGCGATCGTTAAGCCAACCGCTCCGACCACCAAGCCAAGCACTCTCGAACGTTTTATTTCTTCATGTAACGGATCAATAAGCTAAGAAGTGCGTACCATCTAGTGATCAGTTTACAGTTCAAATATTCTATCCCAGATTTGATAGTATCAGTTTAAATCGGCATGTGAACACAAATTGAACGCGGCGGCGACGATTATAATAGTCGTTAGTGATTATAACGGAGATAAACGGCCGCTCGTGCTCCGCGAGACACGTCAAGGGGGGCTAAAGGAGGGTAAGTGACGAAATTAACTTAATGGCGCCAACCACGCTCGGTTACAGATAACAAATTGTTAAAATATTGAGAATTAATAGGGAATTTAGTTTATTGTCTAACATCATATGGTACGGTGATGAATCTTCATCGTCAAGTCAGCAGAATTTCTGTTACTCACCGGCGGGGCGGATCCGGGAAGTCGAGTCCTTTGGATCCAATCCGCCGCAGGCGAGCGGGGCGCAGGCGACTCGCCGAAGTCCGTCGCATGCCGCACTAACGGGGACCTCCGAGCGATCCAAACCGGGTTTATCGGACGCTCGCTGGAGTTAGGTCCCCGAGGCGTTCGATGCATCGTCCAGCCGAGGGAGGGGCCACTTTGAGAGAGGCCCCGACCCAGAGGTGGGCACTCTGGGCTACAGAGTTGCTGCTGGCGGGGATGGGGGCAATATCTTCATGGGTACCCTATCCCCGCCACCAGCAGCGTAGTGGAGCACACAGGTTATTTTAGTCGGTGCGAGTCCGACATAACCGTCGCCTGTCCCCGTCGGGCGGCGGTACCCATAAAGGGTTTTTTCCTGTATAAAAAAACTCAAAGGATGACTGGAAGAGATCCCTTTTAGGGATAAGCCCGCCTCTGTACGTGTTCTTTTTGATCATTTTTCTTTCTCTATATGTATGTACTAAAAGTAAATAAATCAATAAATAAAATGACCGATGATCACATCAGCACCGCTTACACTTTGTTGTGATTTCTCATGCAGGTGATTTTATCTTTTAAAGCTCTTTGATGATAGTATTGATAGTATTGGCGTGTGGCGTCGGGCGTGGCGTATGTATATCACTTATAAATAGATTAAATAAAACTAACTTTACTCGCGATGTCATTGGCGTCAACCCGCGTTGTGTTTATTTTAGTTCCCGAAATAAAAATCGGAATGCTATTTGTTAGCGCTGTGCCTAAGCTTTAACTGTGTTCAATTGTATCTACATTGGTCCAGCGGATTAGCTGCGAAACGGTCACAAACGGGACGGCGACAGACAGACTGTCATTCATATTATTGATATGAATAGTATTCAGTATGATCGCGAGCAATATGAGAGCAAATTGTGTTGGCGGGTGTTGAGCTTTACCGATATTCTATTTAACGCAGATATAAGAAAATACGGCATATATAATTTTTACTTGTAATTTATTTTTACTTGTTCCCACATTATCTACATACTAACACTACAATGCAAAGGTCTGTCTGTTTTGACCATGTTCACAGCAAATCTGCTGGATCAGTACTGAAATAACAATATATCTCGGGAATTATATTTTTATATATCTTATATCTTGGGTAAAAAAAACAGTTTTTAGTGCTGGAGAAATAGAAAACTAATATTGTATAATGGACGGTACTTTAACATCTAGTATTTAATATATCTAAATTCCTATAAGATATATATTGTCACTACATTTTTTTAAATTATATACCGTCAAATATAGAACATATATCTAAAGATAGCTCGTGATAGGCTCAGAGGCTGTGAGACAGCACTGCGCTCGCATTACGACAAGGTCGAGCCAATGACGACGGTGATAGATGGGCTGCGGTCGAGCGGCGGCCGGTGACGACCACTATCATCAGGCAGTCTTTAGCGGAGGGATATTGACGGATGCGGGCGTGAAATGGATTGATTCGGGCCTGTTCTGATAACGGGGTGCCTGCTGTGGCTGGCGAACGGACACCCCAACTGATTGCATGTATGGATTAATGGATACTTCATTAATTTAATCGCTAAAATCCATATAGGTTGACTGATTTACACTAAATTTTTTGCTTCGTCATGGTCGTTGGCCATACTATTAAAAATATATAAAATAAGTTATTTTACATCACAAAGAGATTACTCAGATTTTTCGATTAAAGCTCGCGATTAAAGGCAGCGTCACTTTTTGATATTTCTGAGAATTATCGTAATATTTCAACCGAGGGTTTTTGGTTTAATAAGTGGCCATTAAAGGTTTCTAGTTTGTGGTTTATTCTGAAGATACAATTTGTTTAATGTATATTTTATGAGTTGTCCGTCGAAGTGACATCATTAAAAGAGTAATAAAGTCGCCGAGATCAATACCGATTATTTGACTTGCCAACAATACGAATAACTTCCGTACGGTGTCGGCGTAATTGGCCAATCAAACAGCCGTTAGGAGTTCATTAAATATTTGGCCAAGTGCTCCCTCTTAAGCGATATCGGCCGCGGTCGCTCCCGGGATGTCGCTCGTTCTAATGACAATAATTTATTTTCTTAATTCACTGTCAACGTAATGAACTTCCTAAAAAAACAATTATCCAGCGGATCTGCTTTGTTTAACTGTAGACGCAGTCACTAAACAAAAACGGAAAACATAATAAGAGTAATTAATGTATAGAAACCGGCTATACTCACGTGTTGTAACGCCGCGTAAAGAGCTCATGAATAAGAGCCCCGTATGGGCTTGAAACTAGTCGGGCTCATCCAATAAAATAACACGTGAGTATAGCCGATTTCTATACATTAATTATGAATTCCACTCACGATAGTTTAAATTCAAAAATAATAACAGTAGTACCCGACGTAATGCTCTGTACCGGCCGGTCTATCTCGAGGGAATTCTGCGTAGGGTTAAAATAATTTTAATAATTTTCATTGGAACAAAAGAGATACCAGAGGCGGTAATTGTATTCAGTTATATGACCGGCTATATCCCTTTCGACTTTCTTATGATAACATCGCCAGAGATAGTCCTCGAATGATGAAATATTCAATGGCGTAAGCGGTCCCGCCGGACCCCCGTAATATAAATAAATTAGTGACCTTTTTCTGAACGCGAAAATTTTGGACTGATGTGTTTTCTTTTCAAAGATATAAGATTTAGATCAGTGCCAAATTGTTGACGATATTTATTTCCTATACACTCCAGAACGTTAAAGTTAGTCATTAGTGGACACAAATGTCCATCGCGTCGCGGTACACAGGAATGAAATCTTTTATTTTGTAACTTTTAATTCCATAGGGGACTGAGCTACAGCAACGCGTGGCCTCGTTTGCTAGTAATAAATATAAGTTAATATAAACATTAGATGTCTTACAAAACTTATAAGATAAACGTATAGAGGTCACTCCACGCCGAGGGTGATTCCAGAAAATTGACGTTGGAAGATTACCAACTTTTAGTATAGCTGAGTAGATTTACTGTTTTGTAGCACAATAGTTTTTTTACCAAGTTATTTATATGTACGCAATGAGCATGAAAAAGTATAACTCGTTGGAATAACTCGTGGGTCAAAGTCTATTGATCATTGACGACAAACGTATAATTTAATAGAAGATTATACACAGAGCCGAAGAAAATGTCTGTCTTTGATGGCCGAATGCCGACATTAACGGACTTTGTTTAATTTACAAAAAGGTATAGCCCTCTCTGAACTAGTTATTATAGATTGATAGTATAAAGTAAGTGGGATGGACGTACAGCAGACAAACTAACAAATTGAAAACTGGTGTGTTTATACATAATATTACTCTGTCTGAGAAACAGAACGAATAGGAATATCTCGTTCTATTTTAGCACCATGTGATTAGTTGATAAGAATTGTGTCAAAATAATTTAATTGTTCTTATTTTTTTGTGTTCAAAGTGTTGATGTCTACACAACTCTATTCGTAGAAAATTAAATCATTAATCGATTAGGTTGTGAATTAATATTAAACAATGATAATTACCATGATCAGAACACAAACAGAAGGCACTTTGTGTAGGGATTACGAAGGACGTGCCCGCCTCACTCCAGAGGGCTACAGCCGAGTGTCGCGACATCGGCCGCTTTAATTTATTGACGAGCAGCGAACTTGATCCTTTGTTAATTCTTTAAACAAAACGCAGTAATAAAATGCACCGGCCGTGAAGTGCCCTTTTTAATATGAGGAAAACCTTTATAGGTACTGCATTCCGCGGCAGGAGTAAGTAGTTATACCGAACCCTTACCGGGTACAATCTCACGGTATTCCGCCTTGCTGCTTGGTGATGAGGGGACAGGAATACTGAATGCATCACGTTTACACCCTCTTCAGCGGCCAATTCCTGCTTCTCTTGGCAGAGCCTGGATGGACCCTTGCACTACAACTGATGCATCTATCTATCTATCTAATTTCGGGGACGCCTGTCAGTGCAGGGTGGTCAGCTCCTATTCTGGACTATTCCACCCATATCCCCATGTTGGGACGACAAGGGTTTCACTGCTGTCCCGACAGTGTCACCTGCTTCAACCTACCTGTTGCTTTTACATACCTGATAATATCCCTGAAGGGGATATTTGTTAGGTCCTCAACTTACGAGGTGTGTTCAAGAATTTTGAATTTTCGCGAGTTACATATATTCCAATTTCGATTTTTTTGTGGCGTTATGTTGGTACATATGTCTCTCACTTATGCTGACAAGTTGGGCCATTTTGAATGTTCGGTTAATTGTTGACAGCTGCTTTGCTTGCACGTGTTTTGGTTCGTCTTCGATTTTTACCTATTCAAAAAATGGAACAAGGAACCTGTATCGATATTTGTGTGAAAAACGAAATTAAGTGCGCGGATGCATTCCGAGTATGGACTGTGGCATATGGAGAAGCTACTTTGGACAAAAGCAACGTTTATCGGTGGTACAAAATGTTTTTAAAAGGCCGAGAAGATGTGAATGACGAAGAGCGTGCCGGACGCCCGAGCACTTCAACAACAGACGAAAAAATTGATGAATTGAAGAAAATGGTATTGGCCAATCTTCGAATCATCGAAAGAGAAATTGCCGAGGACCTAGGCATATTGATTGGCTCGTGCCATTCGATTTTAATCGATAATTTGTGGAAAAACAAAAATTGGCTTTTGCACCTCGATAACGCCCCTGTTCACACATCCCTGCTTGTACGCGACTTCTTGGCCAAAAACAACAGACCAATGATACCGCAGCCACCGTATTCCCTAGATCTAGCCCCCTGTAACTTTTTCTTGTTTCCGAAACTGAAGAGGCCCATGAAAGGAGGACACTACGCCACGATTGACGAGATAAAGACGGCATCGAAGGAGGAGCTGAACAAGATACAAAAAAATGATTTTTTGAAGTGCTTCGAAGATTTGTAAAAACGTTGGCACAAGTGTATAATATCCCAGAGGGATTACTTTGAAGGGGACAAAATAGATATTTACGAATAAATAAATAATTTTTGAAAATACACAAAATTCGCGATACTTTTTGAACACACCTCGTATATTATACAACTGATGCATTGGGAACACTTTAATGCATCAGCCACCTGTAGGAAACTTTCTCTAGCAAGAGCGTCGAATTCCCCTATTCCTTTATTTTTTTTGTCCCGAAATCAGGTTGGTAGTCAAAAGTCTTGGGCCCGCCGTCTTTGTCCCGCCTACGACTGATTGGGTTGAAAGAAGTTTACTCCGAAACCTCTCCGCTGCCTCCTTCTACGAGATTACACATTCGGAGAAATTTCTTTCCACCATAGATTTTGTAGTGCTCTGCGATTGTCATTATGTAGAGTAATTTATAGAATTAGGCGTTACTTTGCGGAGATCCATAATACAAAAGTAATAATAAAATTATTTTGCTATAATCCGCGAAGAAATTTCTTCGCGGATTATAGCAAAATAATTTTATTATTACTTTTGTATTATGTAGGGTGCTTAAGTTACTTCTATACCTGATACTAAGATACTAGCGTTGATAAGTAATAAGTCATAACATATGTACTATGGATTACTAGCGTTAACTCTTAGGCGCTACGAACTCCAGTGCTACGCCGTAGAGCTACGTCACAGTATTTGTGCTAGTCGCGTGGTTTTCTTCACACTCCTGACGCCCCCCTTTCCCCTGTTCCTGGGAGGGAACTGTAACTGCGGGATATGGCAATGAGTCAACTGTTACAGTAACTTTTTTGTCAACATTGTTTAACTTTAATCTCAATCGAGATCCCGAATATAGAAAAAGTTGTACTTCCCAAGCGAGATTATTAATCCTCGAGGATTCCCATATTAAACAGAATTTTTTTACCGAAAATATAAAGAACGAATAATTAAATTTAAAGAATAATATAATCGGATTATCTTTTGTAGCGACATCGGGGTTGTAATTTGAACATGTCAGACGCAGCCTGCCTCGGAGCGCGACTAACTGATGATACAGGGGAGGAAAAAAGGCTGCGGAGAGTAAAGTACACCGAGAATAGCTCTTAATATTCCTGTCGTAAAAGGATTCAAATCCAGTTGAAGGGATGAAAAGGGACCATACACCTATAATTACGGTGCTGCATAAGGATTATGTAACAATAGAATTATTATTAAGTATATATTTTTATTGAAAAACGGTAATCATATTAGTTTTATAAAAAAAAAGTTTTTGGATTATCCCTTTTATTTGACATGGCATGGTATTATTAAATAATAATAACGTAAACGTTAAAGAATATTATTTTTTATGTTAGATTCGTAAAAATAATGATTGTTTCAAAAAGAAAACAAGTTGTAAAAAGTGTTGCTTCCGGCTTCGTACAGATTTTTCTTTTACGTGTAGTCGATATCTGGAAGCAAAGCGAACAATGAGGCGGCGTCACAGAAATCCGTGCAAAACCTTTTGTAATGTAGAGGTCGTGTCATTCCCGAGGCTCCTACCGCCGCACTACACTATATTGCGTGCTGCTCGCGCCCGGCACACGTTATTGCCCCGCGGCACGTGCGGCACGCTGGCGGTACGTGCCGGTTTATTGGTATATACATCTCCAGCTGTCAACATCGAGGGCTCGATGAGATAATAAACTCACACTACTTACTTCCACATTCGTTGTAGTTGGTAAATATATAGAGCCGTAAAGGTTAGCTATTTAAACTCTAAGATATTCCAAGATTAACGTAAAGAAAGTTTGACAAAAGTTTGTCCGAACAATTTCTAAAATAAGAGATTCTTTGCGAAATTTTAAAAAACCAAAAATAGAGATAAAATTATTTGCGTGTATAAAATGATACTGAAAATTATGTAAGTAAATGTGTGACAGCACTACACTACACTAGTGTACTGTGGTGGTAGTACACAGTAGGTGCAGTTTACTAATCATGCACGGACAAAGTATGGAAACGGATATTGTACTCCAAATCAAGCATTATTCGACGCTTAATAATGTCCGAAAGTGATGTTATCACTTTTGCAAAGTGTCATAGGGAGTTAACAAAAACTAATAACTTAAGCAGCTCCGATTTATTTTGCCGATATCAATTATATTGTACGTCGTTGTGTATCAATTTGGATTTGCTAGTAATTGGCAATTTACTTATTAATCTTCAAAACAAACAGTCTGAAATCGATTTACATTACAATTGTTTGCTAGTACTTAATTTCTGTTCTTTGTTTATATTTATTTCAGTATTGGTACATAGCTCGAAGGCAACCAATTTTGGGGAAATGGTTATCGTGGGGAGAAGTAGGCGGGAGGGAGGTATGACGCCGTTAAAGAGGTCATAAGACTCTCACGAGCGATGCTCTATGACAGGCTAAAGATAAGATAGAGTGGTGGCCGCTTGGAGCAGAGGAAGTTGTACCGCTAAGGTTTGGCTGCGGGAATACGACGTTCGGCAATGCTAATTTCGACAAAAAAGAAAATGAAACAATGTGGTACAGCTATTAGATAAATAGCCTTACATCATGTTGCACCAGGTGGTCGTTCGACGGCATTATCTAACTGATGTCACGTAAAATGTTTTGAGCTTCAGCTTTTTGTTACATGAGTAATGTAAAGAATATGACTAAATCTTGAACTCGCTTTATTGTTTTACCTCTCAGCATCCTTTTTATATCCTTACAAGGTTTTATCCCTACGTAATCGATTCGTTACGATCGCGTACGGAGCGCTTTGCTTCTGTACGACTCGTCTCTTAACGGCGGTTAAACTGTGGATTTCTCAATATAATCTTTTTTTCCCGCTACATTTTATGTAGTTAAGTTGAGCAAAAATAAAAGAGGCTTTTGAATCGTGTCTTTTTCCTTTAGGGCAACTAAGTGCTAGAAAAATCATCTCCTCCATTTGAAAGAGAAAATAAAGGAATAAAATTTATAATTGAAATTCTAAATAGCCTTTGATCGAGTCAACTTTTTCAAGTGCTGTTAAATCGTTAAATGATGTTAACTTTTTAATTTATAATTCAGAAGTTTGCTCCTACTACGAGGAACCAGCCAGTTGATGAAGGGTCTTCTCGCTTACTCGCCGGGTGGGGGTAAACGGGGTGCGGGCCTCGAGGTATTTCTCACTACCCGGGCATCTCCTCGCGGGCACTTAAGCCCGGTACGTGTTTCGGCTGTAGGCCGAGGTCACCTAGGTGACCTAAAGGTGTCGGTATTAGGGCCGTAAGCCCAGGTCACCTAGGTGACCTAATGGATGTCTTGTTCGGTGGGGAAGTCTGGGAATGGTAGCTCCCAGACCTCAAAGTCGTCTTCGGGTATGTCTTGGTCTGGTGGTGTCTTGGTCAGTGGTTTTGTCATATCCGGTGTTTCCGCCCTATCGCCCATCGCGTCATCTTCGTCGTCGTCAAGGCGACGAACGAACTCCTGCACGATCGGCGTTTGGGTATCCCGATGCACGACGTCGTTCCGCACATACCTCGGGGCTCCTACGATCAGTCGCAGGCAGCGGTTCTGCTGGACTTGCAGTCTTCGCCTCTGGTACGCCGAACATAGCGCGTACCAGGCGGGTGCCGCATACGTCAAGCGCGAGCGGACGTAGGCACCGTAGACTCGCAGTTTGGTGTTGACATGTAAATGGGATGTGAACAGCGTGTGGAGCTGGGACCTGGCAGCAGCAGCTTGGCCCATGGCACGGTTAACCATGGGGACCATGCGCAGGCTGCGGTCTCACACCCCAAAAACCTCACTGTGGTCTTCCACTCTACGTCCTGGCCTCGTAAAGTCAGCTGACGTAGCGGCTTGGAGCGGCTGGTGAGCAGAACGGCCGTCTTCCCGACGTTGACGGCCATCCTCCACTTGTCCAGCCATTCCGGCAACAAGTCCAGCATACGCTGCATGCGGTTGGTGGCGACGATCTGGTGGTAGGACGACGCGAAATACGCGCTGTCGTCAGCGAAAAGCGACAACAGCACGTCCTCCTCCCCTTCCCGCAGATGATGGCGCTGATGATGATGGAGTGGCCGCTGCGGAATCCAAACTGCTCCTCGCGCAGGGGCAGATGGGGCGTGACTCGACGCAGCAGCAGACGCTCAAACAGCTTGACTATGTGCGAGAGCAGGGTGATCGGCCGGTAGCTGCCAGGCAGTCGGCGGTCCTTCCCCGGCTTGGGAAGAACGATGATTTTTTAGGTCTTTCACGCCTCTGGGAAGTGGCCGGTGCGGAGTACTCCGTTGAACAGTCTCGTGAGCGCTACGAGACCTGTTCGGGGCAGCAGCATCAGCGCGGCGTTGGCGATTCCGTCGGGGCCTGGCGCCTTTCGCTTATCAAGGCGAGCAGCGACCGACCGCAGCTCTGACAGGGAGATGAAGCTTATACTAACATTAATTAAACTTGGTACAATATAAGCTAATCTAGCAAACTTACATATAAGATAATAAATTCCCATTTTTCCTTTAAGAATAGGGGCTAACAATATAGTATATTAATGAGTTTTAACACTGAAATCAAGGCAAACGATGTCGCCGCTTCCACTAGTCGAGCAATTATTGTACATAAAAGCGATGTTGTAGCAATAAAACCGACAACAAGCTTTTGTTTCATATGTTGCACGTCACATTGGGTTTTAAACAGTTGACTAATTCGATAATATGACTTAATCCGACCGTTAAAATCTATGATCGGTAGCATAAACTGTCCCGTGACCGTGCGTACTGTGTACTGTACTCGCTAAGCCCGTTATCGCAGCCGGCAGCTGTCGAGCGGCCAGCGGCTGGTTAACCTAACATAATGCGACAGTGGATTGCACGGGAACTTATTATTTAAATTAATTTGAATCAAGTCTTTAAATTTTATTAATGTGAAAGCCGTGTGGTTTCCGGCTGAGTAGAATATACCACCCCTATGTCTTACCGTGGTATCGTAAAAGGCGACTAAGGTAAGTTGACGTCAGGCAGGCGGCCGGTCATAAAATACGTAACTAAATCATGTGACATGTTTATAACATGTTGCGCCGACTCCACTTGGAGCGGGATAAAGGCAGGAGGATGATGACAATATAAATGTGAAAAAAATTTCTGGTACGCTGATACGGCTTTATCGCTTTAGGAGTAACGTGCAGTTACTTAAATATTAGAATACTCGAAATTATGTATTATGTTTTTATCTGTTCCTGACGAAAGAAAGTGATTTTTTGTAATTTTAATATTAGCCAGGTACGTTTCAGTTGTGGCAAATTTCATCGCCCTTGCTCTATTGGATTAGCTATGGATCTAATAACCAGAGTCAGACAAATAGATACACAGACATTTGATGTTATAAGTATAAATTTATCCATTTTCCAATAGTTACCGCCTGGGCGGCAACCATGTGCCGTCACACTGTTCAGGTACGATCGTGTGTGGAAACCGTAAAGGACTCTACCCGTAACGTGTTTGCGCGCTTCCATCTCTATATTTTCACTAGCCTCAGATGTGATAACAGTCCAGGGCAAACTTAAAACTAATGAAAAGTCAACGTAGATATACTGTGTATATCACTTCAGCAGTATTTGTGTCTAAGCCGAGGTTAAAATCCAATATCACGCGTTATTAAGAAAACTTTCGGTAAATCAAGCGTAGTACAAGTGAAACTCGAGTAATACTTGGAAACACAAACAAAGGCACGCGACAAAGTTAGCTTTTGAACGACGTGAAAGCAATTAAGTCAACTTGAAAAGAATTTATCCGACTCCATACTGTTTTTACAGAGCACAAACCGCTCCTAAACTGAGATAACTTTATTATATAATTTACGAAATTAAAAATTACGACACCGATATTTTACGAGCGACAGCCTTCGTTAGGGACTACTGGCCGCGACTCCGACAGATCTCTAGTGATGCTGAACACTTTGGGAAAGCTCATTAGAAAAGAATACTTCAATTTGATTACATTTTAAATGGTTATGTTGGGATTAGGATGACCTAATTAATGTCTACGCATTTTGATCATTATATTTGTTACATCAAAACAATCTTGTAACTTTCGGTTTTGTCCTATGTATTAATAGTAACAAACTTGAAAGGATGAAACAGTTATTTTTATTCAATTCGGTCGTAAATGCGACTTTCACAGGCAGTTGTATGTCGCAATTAGCGATGCTTTGATAGAAGTAAGGTTGAAGGGACAAATAGGCTGTTTTATATTTCGGTTCAGTTCGATTTATTCTCAATGAAATTTCATTCGTATAATAACAAAGTAAATGAATGATATTTTAAATATCTGCATATAATGTAATTGTTGTCTTTTTATGTTTCGCTTCTCGCTGAATATCTTTGTAGGGTTGTTGTTGTGGAATTCACATTCCGAAGGCGGTGAATTCCTGCCTGACTTTACTTTGCTCGAATGAGCTTGGAATTTGATACTACTAAATAAATTACGAATTTGAATGTGCCACAATAATTTGGCATTGTCGAAATTGATCGTTTGAATATAATTTGAATATAAACGTTGATGTTTTAAACACTTTTATGTCACTTCATTAAGCGTCTCACGCCATGAGGTATCAAGTGGAGTGTAAACCTGAACCGCAGTTGGAACGTAGCTTAAGTAAAGTCTAGTAGCCCAGAGCTTGATTCAATTAGTACTCGCAGGGCGGCCAACGAGCGAAAGACAATAATTTGTTCAATAGGAGCAGCAGACCTTGAAATAACCGAAGGATACCGTAAAAGGACAAGATGTATTTGAGTTAAGGGGGACCTAGATAAGTCTGACCGTTGGTGGTGGAAAATTTAGTGAATTTTCATTAAATACAGTTAAAAAAAGTACCCCCTATTGTTCATCAATTGCGTATCACATCTACACCTTATGTAATAGGCCCATTAGCAAACGTTACAGAACTTCCGCAAAATATATTAATTTCATTTTTAAGTAATTTTTCTCTGCACAAGTTATATTTCTCTTAAATGTAAACAAGATAATAATATAAGTTTATTTATTTATTTAATTTATTTTAAAAAGACATCTTAGTCCATATATAATGTTAGTAATATTACTTAATGACTAGGTTAGTACTTAATAACTAAAAATGACCTAGTCTTCTGAATGAGTTTCTACACCAGAGGACTATCATACTTATTAGCTATATTGTTCAGAATACGGTTACTGCTACCACGCAACCTGTTTAACAGAGAGGCGGTCTTTTTCCGCCAAACAGCATCGAATCCATCTGTTCGCGCCTCGGCAAACATTGCCGAAGCACTGCAGTAGCGTGGCAGCCGTAACAGTATTCTGAACGCATTATTATATTGGATGCGGAGGGTATTGTAAGCCCTTTGCGTATACTGGAACCACAGGCTCGCCGTGTAAAGAGATGTACAGAACGCTTTGACTAATGTTACCTTCACGGCGTCTGTACACTTGGCAAACCGGCGGCCCTGCATATTCGCTCGGACTGACAATACCCTATGCTCCCTTTCAAGATCGGAATCATCTCCAAGATTATCGCTTACCAAATGTCCCAGATATTTAACTTGGTAGCTTCTGGTGATTGTAGCTCCATTCAAAATTAGTGGCGGAATATAAATAGGACATTTGGTACCCTTGAAGACCATTATTTCTGACTTGCTGAAGTTATAGCTCAAGCCGTGCGATGCAGCATATGATTCGTACACTGCGAGTAGTTTACGCAAAGCACTCATCGAAGGGGCCAGCAGCACCATATCATCGGCATAGCTGAGATTATTGACACATACGCCGTCAATGTTACACCCTACGGGCATGCCGCTGAGTCGTTCGATCAGTGCGTTGACATATAAATTAAAAAGCACTGGTGAACTTAGTCCACCCTGCCTGACTCCGCATTCTAGTCTATAGGTGTGAGACTGCACACCTGCCCACTTGACTTGGTTTCCCTGATTGAGGTACCAATACTTTAAAAGAGTACAAATTTCCGATGGCACACCTGTACCTTTCAACTTATACCATAGGATATCATAGGAGACCATATCGAAGGCCCTTGAAAGGTCTAGAAAGCAGGCGTAAACGGGAGTGTTCCTGTCGGTGTAGTATTTAACAGTGTGCTTTAAACTAAGAATTGCAGTCTCCGTAGACAGTTCAGGTCGGAATCCAAATTGAGCGTCATTTAGCCTGATATGTTTATTTAGGTATTGGCTCAGCACACCGTCAAGCACTTTCGCTATTTATTAAAATTTTAAAATTAGTTTATGAGTAAAGTCAGAGAATTGACACATGTTCAGCCTCAAGGTAAATAATTACCGCTTCTTATTTCGTTTTATTTAGCAAACGTTTAGTTGCTTTGTCAAATAATATTATCAGATATAATTCCTTTCATTTCAATGCAATATTTAGAATACTTATCTTTTTTTTTTACTGGACGAAGTGTTTGCAATAATTTTATATTAATTTGGGTTTTAAATTTAAAATAAAACTCTGTGTAATCTTAGAAACATAACAGACGTATAAATCTATTAAAAGATTATTGCCAATATAAGCTGAGTACAACTTGCACTGTTTCGTTAATCTCTCGCAATATTAAAACGTATTTGTGTTGCTTATAACGTTCTAAGTAAAGCTTATGGTGCCGGCAGGAAGAATTTTAATAAAGATTTACGGACTCGTGGAATGAAAATGTTCATAGAATATATCAAGTTGGCCGTATATTAAATAACCCGTATGTTGTTACCCATATTTCTCTGACAGCTATGACACAACCTCATACCCTTCATTTCAATACAAGCTAAAGTGACCTGTTGATGTTGTAGTAATAAATCTTGAAAAGGGATTTCAGCATCCTATTGTTACTAAATAATCAATAACATTAAATAAATTATTTATATAGAAACGCTGTTTTCAAGCGCTAAGCCGTGTGGTATCCGGCTGAGTAGAATAGTACCACCCTCTTTTCTTACCGAGGTGTCGTAAAAGGCGACTAAGGTAAGTCGACCCGCCGTGTGGTATCCGGCTGAGTAGAATAGACCAACCTCATTTCTTACCGAGGTGTCGTAAAAGGCGACTAAGGTAAGATGACCCACCGTGTGGTATCCGGTTTAGTAGAATAGACCACCCTCTTTCTTACCGAGGTGTCGTGAAATACGACAGAGGTAAGTTGACGTCAGGCAGGCGGCCGGTCGTAAAAACGCAGCCAAATCATGTGACAGCATGTTTATAACATGTTGTGCCGACCCCACTTAGAGTGGGATAAGGGCAGGAAGATGATGATGCTGTTTTCAAGCGCTGACTATACTGAAATAGTTGTCACCACTAAATTCGCATTTTGGTTCAAAAATACCCTCAAAGGTGCATTATATTTTTCACTTTTTATAAAAAACGGGAATTATTCAATCTTTTATGTTATACTGCGTCCATCATATTATCAGTCTTTTGACAGTTCACGCTCATTAAGTTTTGTATTGCTTACGTACAAATATCATACAAATAATATTTGTACTTTATGGATGGGTACCGCCCACTTAGTGATGTCACACATAATGGTTACTACGATTATGCCACAGATTAACAATAATCGGTAGAAATCGATGTTACGAGTATTAAAAGACATTTAATAACATTATATAAAGTTTTACTTTCTTCTTAGTTAATACATGAATACAAATAAAACAATCAGGATATTTTAATTTATTTTATTAGCACGAGTCGTCGGAATGATAATCAACACTAGACTCCTCCGATGAGGAGTCTTCAGTAGCAGTTATTATTAGCTCTTGTGTAGATAATATATTATCAAACGCAATATCACGTTCCCAATCAGAGAATATTACTCTTTTAGTTCTTTCCACCACACTTGCCCAGTTCTCGGCCGTTACGTGGGTGCAAGCATTTTTTAGCAATTGCAACATTTTATTCGCTGTGAATGGGGGGCTTGTATTGCATCTCGCAGCATGCCCTTTTACTTGTGCCCATATAAGTTCTATTGCGTTGTACTGGCAGTGGTATGGAGGAATCCGAAGAACAGTATGGCCATATTCTGCTGCCATTTCATTGATTACATAGCGTTTTGCTCTCTTTTTGGTTTTTAATATTTTTATTAATTCAACTTTTAACATTGAGTCGTCCACATTGTCTCCATTGTCCCGAAGCCAATTAATTATTTCATGCTTTTTATTAGCCTGTGTTGGCATTTTGTCAATTTGACGGGAGTGGTAGGGCGCATTATCAATAAAAATTATTGATGGTTCTTCCAATGAAATGAGCATTTTTTTGAACCACTCTTCATACACATTTGCATTCATCTCTTCGTGGTAGTCATTTGATTTCTTCGATTTAAATGCCAACAGTGCGTCTTGTACAAATCCTTTTGCTGTACCTGCATGGCAAATGATTAGGCGCTCACCTTTTCCCATTGGTACTGAGGAAGTGGAATCAGCAGTATCATCAGTCCAGAAACGAGATAGTGTGTGGTTAGCGTTGAGCCATGTTTCATCCGTGTAAACAATATTTGCCCAATCTTGTATTTTCTTTGCCTCTCTTAATAAATCACAACGTGCTATAGCTATATCTGTGCGTTCCATTAATAATTTTCTTTTATTTAACTTTTTATATGAAAAGCCAATTGTGTTCAAAACTTTGACCAAAGAAGATTTTTCACCATGAAATAGACCACTTCTTTTCAAAGAAACAATAAGTTTTCTCAAAGTTGGAATTTCTTTTCTCAAGTAGTAATCATATACATGACGACGAATAGCGTCAGCGTCAAAGTCATCAACAGCTGTCACCTTATGAGCCCGGCGCTTTCTTTTTGGTGTAGATGGTTTGTTTTGCTCCAAGCCGCTCCTGCCGTAGGCATCAGTAGTGATTTTAGTCACAGTTGATAGACTGATCCCCAACGCGGCTGCAACACGGTTTCGGACTTGCGTGATAGGTATAAGAGGTCCGCCATTTTGATTTTCTTACTCAAAATACTCATGAAGTTTTAACACTAACTGTCTCGATTGTGCTTTCAACACACGTCCTTTCGGCATTTTCACGATCAATTAATATAAGCTTCACAAAAGTTTTTCCGAGGAATAAAGCTACTTAACTCAAGGTGTAACAGATGCGAGAGAACACTCAGCGAACGTAAATGCGTGTGACTATCACGGGCGTTTCGTTGAGAGTGACAGATCACGTCAAAATGGCGGCCGAGCGGAAGGTCTGTTGATGTTGCCAGTTGATGTATAATATATTTTTTATGATTATAATAAATACACACGGATTAACATTTATTTTCAAAAAACTAAGGCAATATTAAATCAAAATGTTGATTTCTATATCTGTTATTAGTTTACGTAGGTTATCATTAATCGAATTACTTAGGTACGTAATTCGATTAATGATAGTAGGTACTATAATCGGAATGGTATCGCATACGAGAATCTTTAGGACATCACTAAATATGTAAATCGTCAATCTGTCAAAAGATGGTTAATATTATTGCGTTTGTGGGAGGTACGGTACGCAATGGAACCGAAGGTGTTCAATGATATGACGTGATGAATAACAAATGTATATTTAATTGACTACATGATAATAACAGCTTAAAGTAAGTGAGAGTGAATACAAAGAAAAATACCTTAGCTTATATAATACGAATTTTAACGGGGGGAGCGAAATACAGGAAATACATTGTCACGTACGTTATATTTCTTATATGCCTATTTCGCATAACATTTTTATTTGTCCATAGCTCACGTACTAGTTGTTTAAAACTATACAACATGTGAGCTATGGTTTTGCTTGTGAATTATTTGTGGCTGTACGCCACAAATATAATGGACAGTGTATAGTCCAGTATATATAGCGGTGTAGCCGTCAAAGCGTAATGGATAGACAGAAAGAAGATTTGCTCGTTTATAAGTCAACAAATATTCATTACATTCAGTTATATGTCAGGGCTTATATACGCACGAATATTACAACTTTTATCAAAGTAATTATTTCGCTATAATCCGCGATTAGATCTAATCTATCCATCTAATCGGAGATTAGAAAAACTAATTCACAATGTTTTGTATTATGGAACTCCGCAAAGTAACTTTCATAATTTAAAGCCGGTCAAGAAACAAGAAGAAACAGTAAGCGTTGTATCAGATAATATTTATACTTAGAGATGTGTTATCTGTAAGCTTTCTCATCTCGCGGGTATTTTTTTCTAAAAAAGCTTTAATTTAAACTGAAAGTCCTTTAGGTAGGCTAATACGTGATAAATAAAATTTCCAAGCTTTGTGTTTTGAAGTTAAAAGGTCTGAGATATAAAAAGGAAGCTTTCCATTTCAATTTCCATTTGTCATCGAATAAAACGGTCGTTATGTTAAGAGGCACTTAGCTGAAGCAATACCGACACTAACTGTGACAATCGTCTCGGGATTGAGTCGTTACATTCATTTCGAGCTAGATATATCTGGAGACATCATTTTTGAATTATCTTTATTTACTTAAAACTAAAAGTGTTTTTTAAATATTCTTCGTACAATAAAACGAATAAGTGAAAACGAACATTCTGTTATTTTTTTTTATAGCTTTTCTATTATTTTCATATATCCAAATGCTTACTAAGTCTCCGGTATGATAAATATAAAAATAATTTATTCCAGTAACAGCATTGCGACGGGCGGTATAATTTTATGGAAATGAAGTAAAATTTCCTCACTACATCTAGCGCCTCGCGTGAGAGCTCACAGAGACAGAAGGAAAGGTATTATACTTGACTAGCATTCACCAGCGGTTCCGCCCGCGTGGATAGATTAATATCCATAAAAATCGTTAAATTGGGTTAACCTTAAAAGCTAGACTGCTGGCTGACTATGCTGGCGCGGATTTATAAATTTTAGAGGGAAACAATTTTGTAATACTGAATTTTTAAAAACTTTCTCCTTTAACGTAGCACACGCAAGGAAAGCTTTAAATTTTGCCTTTTTCGCAATATTTTTTATTGCTGCTCCACTCCTATTCATTTTAGCGTGATGATAAATGGACTATCTTACACTCAAAAAATTTTCAAATAGGTCCAATAGTTCCTGAGATTAGTGAGTCCAAATAATCAAACAAACTCTTCAGCTTTATGTATTAGTATAGTTATCGGTATAGACAATTAAAACGGAACATAATATATACGTAATTTATATCTTCTATACGTATTCTATACGTTTTCTCTTTACAACGGCTTTTCCACAACCTGAGTGGTACGTATAGTTCGTGACAGGTTTTACGCTAAAAATAAATATTGGATGGTTTGATTTTAGCGCCAAAGTTTGTCATCCTCGGACGCTTGTACAGGTAACACCATGATACTATTTCTGTCTCAAATTTCGATAACAGGTCAGCCACTTTAATTACCGGCGCCGGCCGCTCTCCGGCTAACTCCACCGGTTAAATTAAACGGTGTAAAATCGAGCCTGCTAAAGTATATTCAAAATTTACGTAGAGGAGTTTAACTATTTATGATGCACCATGAAAACGAGAAAGACCAATAAACACTCGGTGTTCAGATTACAGTATTACTGATAAACTATTTCCAACAGATCCGAGACACGATAATTCAACAAAAGTAAAATAAAGTGTTTCAGTGATTCATCTGTGATCGTCTTAGATGGATATATACTGCAGTTAAAGTCAAACAATGATCAGGGTGTGGCCGCTCCGTGCCGGTCGTGGGCAAACAGCGGCCCTCGGTGTGCAATATTCGTTCGCACCTAACAAGTTGGCTGGGAGCTGTTTGAGCGCCGCCGCCGACCGACAAACACCGCTCGGTTTATCTTTGCTGACCTTTGAGGTGTTTGCTGGAGCTTTGGGAAATTTGAGTTACTTAATAAAGTCTTCATTAGAAGTAAAATTCATAATTAGGATACATTATTATTGCTATCATTGCTATTATTATTATTGTATTTACCATTAAGTAACAAAATTTTGTGCCAATAAAATAAAATTTTCGTATACAGTATTTTATAGAAAAATAATAAGATTTGAATCCGCCCTAACATTTTTGTGCTAAAATCACTAAGAACAATACGTATTGTTAAGGATAAATTAGTATATTATTTTAGTATTTTAAGTTAAATCGAAAATATAAACAAAATTTTCATACCTTAATGAATTGACTGTAAATTTTACTCTGTATTTATTAATACTGGGTAATATTTTTCATCTTTTAATGTCCGATTTTAAGGTTTTCGTTTACCGAACAATTCATCGCCTTAAGTTTGGTTTGCGTTTGTTGGTATTTATTCTATTATCTGTGCAAAAAGTAATGCATTTAATTTTCTAATGGCCACACTAAATTAAGTGTATAAAAGAAGCGCGCGCCATATTTAGTTCTTTTACTTCGTTCACCGCTGTGCTAGGAGAAGAACATCTAACCGTAAGAACCGTCTAAGCTCTGCGTATTGCAACTACGTATAGCGTTTAACAACCGTAATAAATTATTATTTATTTTGAAATAATGAAATATATTAAAGTACGCATGATAATTACCTCTCCAGAAAGGTCACACCAACTGCAACCCCCGACAGCGCGTGCAGCTGATGAGATAACCTATTAAGATGCAAACATAGTCTTATAATGGCCTCGTTACGGCGACTATTTGCAGCTCAGACACTTTTTTCTCAGCTACTTTAAGCAGACGAGACTTGCCTTACTTTAATTTAATTTGTAATTTTCAAATTACAATTGATATGTTTCTAGTACTTCAAGTATTAAATGCGCTCGATTTCTCGGTCCAGAAACAATTAAAATTAATAGGAAGTTACGGTCTGAGCATCAACTTGATTAAACTCTCATGGGGAGTAAAATAATAACAAAAAGGGATATATTATCCCTGCCCCTATTATTCCTGTCTTAACATATTCAGACTGAAGGGAGTCACGTTAGGCAACGGCGTCGTCGATTTAAATTTGCAATTAAAGTTCGTAAGTAAGTTACGATAACTCTTTACCCACTGCACGTTGCTGTAAAATCGCACTTAAGTAGTGAACCCAGTCGTGTATCAGAGCTCACCCACGCGTTTAAATTCGACAACGCCGGACGCCCACGATCCCTCGAGTGCTCTCATCTCTGTCACGTGTCACTCGATATTCGTTGCTAAAAACCCTAAACGAGTAGCGCACAAACATCTCGTGATCAATAAAGCGGCACTCGAATTATGTCACGATTGTCAATCCGTCGGTCCGAGGACACCGCATAATGTCTGACGGCCGCTGCTGCACTGAGCATGACGGATGGCTTCCTCCGGACGTAGGACGCTGCGGACCGGCTAAAGTAGAGCTACGCAAGTTATCGCGAGGGCCGGCACTGGAGGTTAATATATACCGGGTGGATTCAAGGCCTCCCTTTTTTACTCAATCGATGTGACAACCTTAAGTGAATTTTGGGGCTTCACTATCCTTTAATTGATGATTTGACTGACGGTTTCGATGGCGTCATAGTATTGGTTGGAAGGCTTTTATTAAAAAAGGGTTAATTTAAAAGTTTTGATGTGATTATTTATGATTATGAAATAAGACATTATCCCCGATTTCTCCCGACATTATTATGATGAAAGTTAAGAGAAAAATGACATCAAATATCGGAGTCTTGCCCGTAATGCTCTGCACACCACTGCCGACCGTGTCGACTGACAGCATCAATCGTAGTTTTTCACAACCTAAAAGCAGCTATCAAGAGTGCTGATACTGGATCAGTTAGGGTCGGCCTAAAGGCATTTTCTAATAGAGAAAATATGGTAAAAACTAAATTTGTATATATCTTACAATACATACATACAATATTTTATCCCGCAGAGCGTTGTAGCGAGGGTAAAACCCATTCAACATATTCATATATGAGTATTAAGTTTCCATCAAACGAAACTGCCAATAAATGCCATCGGAAGCGACGTTAGCGCTGAGTCGGCGCTGCTCGCAGCTCGACTAACGATACTCGTATCATAACACGATATGTCAGCGCCCAGGATACAGTACCATGTTTTTTATTTATTAAATATCATTTAATAGCGTTCGTTTCCGAAACATACGATAGAGTCTCCATTGTTCGTTGTTGTTCTTTTAATATTAGAGTTAATAAATTTTAGCTTTAGCATTACAGCAGTTTAAAATAATTTTATTAAGGCGTGGCTGCTACAGAAAGCCTACTATACTATACTATTGAGGATGACACAAATTATAAAAATCGGATACTCTTCGATTTTGCTCAATTAATGAAATGTAATCTGTCTAAGAATTATATATTGAAAAGAGCGGCCGCCGAATTTCTTGCAGATTTATCTCGGTCAAACAAATTTTTCGGAACATGATATCGTATATATAGCGACTACTCATTCATTCTATGTCACATTCAAAATAAACATTTGAAGAAGGCTCATCATCTTCATCATCTTCCGTATCCCACTCTAAGCGGGGTCGGCACAACATGTTATAAACATGCTGTCACATGATTTGGCTGCGTTTTTACGACCGGCCGCCTGCCTGACGTCAACTTACCTCAGTCGTATTTTACGACACCTCGGTAAGAAAGATGGTGGTGTATTCTTCTAAACCGTATACCACACGGCGTAAAAAAAATTTGAAGAAGGCTATTTCACAAAAATCTATTTATTTCATGAAAACAACAATTCATGGTGTGTTCGCGAAAGGATTATGGATGTGGTTTAAAAGTATTGTAGCGCCTCCACTCGGCGCGGTCGGGCACGAGACAACAAACTGTTGTGTGTCTGCTGCGGCCGTGGTGACACACACTGTTCGTTTCGTATTTATGTATCAGAAATCAAACAAAAAATATACAAATACAATAAAGGGTGTAAATAGTGATCCCAAGGTATTTGATAAGGTAGTGTTCTATAAAACTAGCTCAATTTAGCATTATAATAAGTGGTATATGAATTACTTCCATTGATACGAAATGTTGGACAACTGACTTTTGTTTAGTTTATTTAGTCATTTTTTTTCAAATACGAATTAAAATTGAGCAATTTTCGAATTGTTTGTCCCATTAGGTAACAGGAAAAAAAACACTGAAACCTTACACACTTTAGTGGGAAAATATATGTGCAATATTTTTGTTGTATCGAATTTTATAAATTGAAGTCTTGCGACATAAAATAAAATTGGACAACCTCAGTTCCCTTGAAAACCTTTATATATAATGTAAAATATGATGCGGTAAAATATATAGGTTTTTGGTCATATTAAAGTTATTGCTATTTCAATGTCCAAAAGTCGATTTAAAAAAAAAAAATCTTTAAGTAAAAAAAATTTAAGTGTCTTTATATTTATACGTTTTATACATCAGATGTAAAGTTTCCAAAAATTGGGCACATCTTTTTAGTCGCCCTTGCCGTTAGGAGCTATCGCTCAGTAACAGTTTTGTGAAACCATAAAACTGTAATGGTTTCTATGATATATCGGTACTGCAGCGTTTACTTTCAACCTAAATGTTTTACTATTTGTGTTAGGTATGTTATTTACAATATATAAGGATTTATAATGTGTGTTACAGTACAATGTAACGGAATCCTGCTAAATTAATTATTTGAAAGTTTTCTATTCTGCAAAGAATTGTGGGTTCGAAACGTTTTAAAAAATTTCAGGCCTTATAAGAAAGTTTAGAATTAATTAATGGTTGCTAAAAAGGAAAATAGTTTCTCTACGTGATAAACAAAAGTGAGAACAACCAGAGCACAACGGTAATTAACATCAAGACCAGATATGTATGAAGACGTAGTGCTAGATTATCCATCCATAAAGACTACGGGTACCGTCTACGGGTATCCTTATGGGATATCCATTATAAGTCTTTCTTAGTGACGGCGCGAGACGTGAATACTTCTTTTGTCTCAGTTTTTTTATTGCAGCTGTTATCCGACATTCACAGTTTACCGCTCAGTCGAACATTACTCTGGTGATACGACACTCCCGTTATGATTTGTGTTGTTGTTTGTGGCCGTATTATTAAACCGCCCTCGTGTTTACGAGCCTGGCCGATGTGACACGGACTAATAACCGAGTTATGAGCTTTTATTGTGTACTGCCGCTGGCCGAACGATTCCAAGATATCACTCGACGATTCGTTAATTTCAGTCACGGATCACGGTGTAATTTCATTTTTTTGGTAACTAACAGAGATGTGAGGGAAATTAATATCGCAACTTTACATGGATATTAATATAAACATTCATTGAAAATTAGTTATACCGTCGACTTTCTTCAAATCAACTAAAGGGTTGAACTATCCTCAATTATGAACGATGTTTTCCTATTTTTTTAATGCTGCGTCGCTATAAAATTTTTGATTGTCATAATACTAATACAATACATAATACGGCTACTGGGCATCGTACAGAGCAGTCGTGTTGTTGATTGATCCATAATTTTATTCATTTTTGTATTTTGTTCAAGTATTTTAAATGCACTCATATCTCTTTAACAAGAAAGTGTTATTTACTTTAATAGTTTTTGCAAGTAAAATATAGTTAAGTGACGCGGTAACCGCCCTTCACCACCTCGGGAGAACGAGACGGGCTCATTATTTTTTGACCCGTTCACTCATTTAACGCAGTTTGGCCGTATACACTGTCCATTATATTAACCATCTTTTGACAGATTGACGATTTACATATTTAGTGATGTCCTAAAGATTCTCGTATGCGATACCATTCCGATTATAGTACCTACTATCATTAATCGAATTACGTACCTAAGTAATTCGATTAATGATAACCTACGTAAACTAATAACAGATATAGAAATCAACATTTTGATTTAATATTGCCTTAGTTTTTTGAAAATAAATGTTAATCCGTGTGTATTTATTATAATCATAAAAAATATATTATACATCAACTGGCAACATCAACAGACCTTCCGCTCGGCCGCCATTTTGACGTGATCTGTCACTCTCAACGAAACGCCCGTGATAGTCACACGCATTTACGTTCGCTGAGTGTTCTCTCGCATCTGTTACACCTTGAGTTAAGTAGCTTTATTCCTCGGAAAAACTTTTGTGAAACTTATATTAATTGATCGTGAAAATGCCGAAAGGACGTGTGTTGAAAGCACAATCGAGACAGTTAGTGTTAAAACTTCATGAGTATTTTGAGCAAGAAAATCAAAATGGCGGACCTCTTATACCTATCACGCAAGTCCGAAACCGTGTTGCAGCCGCGTTGGGGATCAGTCTATCAACTGTGACTAAAATCACTACTGATGCCTACGGCAGGAGCGGCTTGGAGCATAAGGTGACAGCTGTTGATGACTTTGACGCTGACGCTATTCGTCGTCATGTATATGATTACTACTTGAGAAAATAAATTCCAACTTTGAGAAAACTTATTGTTTCTTTGAAAAGAAGTGGTCTATTTCATGGTGAAAAATCTTCTTTGGTCAAAGTTTTGAACACAATTGGCTTTTCATATAAAAAGTTAAATAAAAGAAAATTATTAATGGAACGCACAGATATAGCTATAGCACGTTGTGATTTTTTAAGAGAGGCAAAGAAAATACAAGATTGGGCAAATATTGTTTTCACGGATGAAACATGGCTCAACGCTAACCACACACTATCTCGTTTCTGGACTGATGATACTGCTGATTCCACTTCCTCAGTACCAATGGGAAAAGGTGAGCGCCTAATCATTTGCCATGCAGGTACAGCAAAAGGATTTGTACAAGACGCACTGTTGGCATTTAAATCGAAGAAATCAAATGACTACCACGAAGAGATGAATGCAAATGTGTATGAAGAGTGGTTCAAAAAAATGCTCATTTCATTGGAAGAACCATCAATAATTTTTATTGATAATGCGCCCTACCACTCCATTGACAAATTGACAAAATGCCAACACAGGCTAATAAAAAGCATGAAATAATTAATTGGCTTCGGGACAATGGAGAAAATGTGGACGACTCAATGTTAAAAGTTGAATTAATAAAAATATTAAAAACCAAAAAGAGAGCAAAACGCTATGTAATCAATGAAATGGCAGCAGAATATGGCCATACTGTTCTTCGGATTCCTCCATACCACTGCCAGTACAACGCAATAGAACTTATATGGGCACAAGTAAAAGGGCATGCTGCGAGATGCAATACAAGCCCCCCATTCACAGCGAATAAAATGTTGCAATTGCTAAAAAATGCTTGCACCCACGTAACGGCCGAGAACTGGGCAAGTGTGGTGGAAAGAACTAAAAGAGTAATATTCTCTGATTGGGAACGTGATATTGCGTTTGATAATATATTATCTACACAAGAGCTAATAATAACTGCTACTGAAGACTCCTCATCGGAGGAGTCTAGTGTTGATTATCATTCCAACGACTCGTGCTAATAAAATAAATTAAAATATCCTGATTGTTTTATTTGTATTCATGTATTAACTAAGAAGAAAGTAAAACTTTATATAATGTTATTAAATGTCTTTTAATACTCGTAACATCGATTTCTACCGATTATTTTTAATCTGTGGCATAATCGTAGTAACCATTATGTGTGACATCACTAAGTGGGCGGTACCCATCCATAAAGTACAAATATTATTTGTATGATATTTGTACGTAAGCAATACAAAACTTAATGAGCGTGAGCTGTCAAAAGACTGATAATATGATGGACGCAGTATAGATATCATTAGTGAGTATAAATCATCTTAGATAAACATGAATATACTACGCTCACCGACTAGAAGTGGCACTTTCTTAGGGCGAAGTGATTCACAGCCAGATTTATCTAGTAATAACATGCAAATAGATAATTCCGAGACACCAAAAATTACTTTACGTGGCAAACGAAAGCAACCGGAGTGTGATGATGTCAAGGCTGAACTGAGCCACTTACGGGAACAAATATCTCAAATGATGTCAATTTTAACAACAATAAAATTTGATCAAAAAGATTTCATTAATAAAATTTCGGAAGATATCACAACTATAAAAAATGAAATAACTGAAGTAAAGTCATCTGTATCTCAACTAAACACTAATCAAATTTCTCTAAAAATTGATATGAACATTTTGCAAAAGAAAAGCGACGGTATTGAGAAAAGGGTGGAAATATTGGAAACAAACTCTAAGACAGTTGAGGCTAAGCGTTCCGTTGGCATATACACATGTGAAAACATAATGACAGAAATAAGTGAACGCTATAATAGGAGTAAAAACGTCATATTGACCGGGATCCCGGAACAGAAACTGACTGACAGAGCGGATATGAAAGACATGGATGATTACGAGGTTTCCAAGATATTAAAGATGATCAATGCTGACTGTCCTGTTCCAGATAAAATATTTCGTCTTGGAAAATATAATCCTGAGAAAATTCGACCATTAAAATTATGCTTCGAATCACAAGAGACAGTTAAAATAATCCTTCGTGCCAAGAATAATGTACAACTTGATGCAATCAAAGTATTTGCTGATCAAACACCTCAGCAAAAAGAATACCTAAAAAGCCTCCAAGAGGAATTGAAAAGCAGGGTAGAAAATGGCAATAAAAACCTCACAATCAAATACGTGAAAAATATACCTAAAATTGTAGAAATACCGCCAAAAAACTTAAATTAAGAGAAGTAAGTACTTGCGATAAGTTTCCTCCAACCAAAACAGTTACCTATCAGCTTGTTTCAGATTATAAAAATATCACGATGACTAAGAAATGTCTCAAATTTTTATATGCTAACGTGCGTAGTATAGTAAAACCAGGAAAATTTGACGAGTTGAAATGCGCTTTAAAATCTTTCCGAAATCAAATAGAAATAATTGTATTAACTGAAACATGGATAAAATCTGAGGAAGTAGCCAAACGGCTACGGCTACCAGGATATACGCACTATTACAACCATAGGTACAATACTAGAGGAGGTGGAGTTTCTATTTTTGTTCATAATGACTTGAAACATAGTTTGTTAGAAGAAAAATGCATAGATGACAACCACTACCTATTGATACATGTCGACAAGTACTCGCTGAATATTGGAGCCATTTACAGACAACCGAAAGCTATAAATATACAAAATTTTCTAGAAATTTATGAGCAGTTTATAAACAAAGGAAATAGAACCGTTATCTTTGGCGACTTTAATATTGACTTACTAACTACCGGACGTACACAAACAATATACAAACAGTCATTACATGAAAACGGATATACATTAATTAACAAAGTTGAAGAAAAATATTGCACCCGAGAAACTATGAACACAAAAACGATTTTAGATCACGTATGGACGAATTTAAAAAATAATGATTTCCATTTCGCTATTATTGACACACCAATGTCAGATCATAAACAGATATATTTTGAAATCAAGAAATATGATTTGAAGTCCCTAAAGCGAGTGAAGTATGAAGCTATAGACTATAAGAAACTATACAAGACTATGACAGAAAATAACGACAGTAATTTGGATTTTCTATATACAATATTAGAAGAAAAAATAATTAAGTGTGTTAAAGCGAGTAAAGAAACTAAAATTAAAATTATAAACCCCCCCATGCAAGATTGGATAAGTAAGACTATCATAAATGAAATAAGTGACAGGAATGTACTCTGGAAATATTTAAAAAAGAATCCAAATGATGCATTAAAGAAAGAAAAGTTCATAAAGAAAAGAAATGAAGTTCATAAAAATATACAGAAAACTAAAAGCATATATTATAGAAATGCATTCAGCGATTGTAAACTTAATCCTAGTAAGATGTGGACCCTTATCAATAATTTAACTAATAACAAAGTAAAAGAAAAATCAGGGCCATCAAAACTTCAAACAGAGAACGCGATTATTACAGATCAGTATCAGATATGCGAGTATTTTAATAATTTTTTTGCAACTATAGGCCCAAACTTAGCAAATAACATTTCTAAAAATTACCATACTAATTTAACTTATGCTGTAACAACTCGCAAAACTGGAACGTTATCTACTTTTAATACCCTGACATTTTTAACACCTACAACAACTGAAGAGGTTTCAAAGATAATTGATAATTTAAATAGTAATACTAGCTCTGGCTTAGATTGCGTTAATACTAAATCTATCAAGACCGTCAAAAATCTAATCCTTATTGAGCTCACAAACTGTATTAATAAATGTTTACATCAGGGCGTATTCCCGGATACCCTTAAAATTGCTAAAGTGACTCCATTGTTTAAGTCTGGCAGTAAAATCGATCCTAGTAATTATCGCCCCATCTCTGTTCTTCCCGTTATATCAAAAATTTTTGAAAAAATTATCTACACACGCCTTTCTAAATATCTTAATTCCATAGACTTTCTCTCACGTAAACAATATGGGTTTCAACCAAAATCTAATACACTTTCGGCAACAATAGACCTAATAACTAAAATAAAACTTAATATTGACAAAAAACAAGTAGCTCTTGGTATATTCATTGATTTGAAAAAAGCCTTCGACACCGTGAGTCACACCATTCTGCTAAAAAAATTAAATAATCTAGGCATTACAGGAACTGCATATAATATATTCAAATCATATTTAACAAATCGCCGTCAAATAGTAAAAATAGGAAATACGCAAAGCAAACCAAATATTATAACGTACGGTGTTCCACAGGGATCAGTAATAGGACCGCTTTTATTTCTAATATATATAAATAATATCTGTGAAATTGGGCTTAAAGGTGATATAACGCTGTATGCAGATGATACCTGTTTGTTTTATTTTGGTAATTCAGTAAATAGTGTACTAAAGGAGGCACAAGACGATTTAGACATCTTGAATGTATGGTTTCAATGCAATTTATTGACGATAAATATTTCTAAAACTAATTACATAATTTTCGCGGCAAAAAATAAAAAAATAAAAAACGATATAGTGTTAAAAATTCAGAATACAATGATAACAAAAGTAAATCAGGAAAAGTATCTTGGTCTTATACTCGATAGCGCCTTGTCATGGAAACCACACATTGACAAAATTAAAAATAAGCTTATCAGCCTCACGGGAGCACTGCGTGGTATTGTTCGTTGTTTTCCGCGTCAAGTCCGCTACACTATTTATAATTGTCTAGTTAAACCACATATTGACTATTTGATACAAATTTGGGGTACAGCAGCAAAAACTAATTTACAATGTTTGCAAATAGCTCAAAATAAATTATTAAAGGTGTTGTTTCAGTACAACTTCCGTACAAATACTCAAAAGCTATACAAAGAAGTTAAAATAATGAATATTGCTCAAACATACTTATATAACACATGCATATTAGTTAAAAAAATATTAAATAAAGACATACAAAGCGAAATAAGTTTTACTAAAAAGCAAACAACACAGAAAATGAAGTTAAGAAATGCAAATGACATAAGATTATACAAACCGCGGACACTTAACTATGGAAAGAAAAACATTATGTGTGAAGGTGCTAGAATATTTAATAAATTACCAAAAACTATAAAAGAATCGAAACCATTGACAAAATTTAAAAAGTTACTTAAAAAATACATTATAGATGATCTGAATATTTAATCAATAAAATAAATACCTAAAAAATACATAATATAATATGATAAAAAATAAAAACCTACAACCAAACATATATTTATTAAATTAAACATAAAATTAAGTATATAAAAAAGTAAAAATTTTAAGATCACTTCCAGTGTTGCGTTTTGTATCTTTGTTTCTGTTTTCAAATAAGTTTATTCAAATGTGGGTAATTGCAGAAAATAATCTATTTAAATGCCCAGTGAGTTTAGTTTTAAGTTTTTTTTTTTTTTTTCTCATGTAAGTGAATTGTTATTCTTAATGAGAAATAAAGATATCTCAAACCTCAATTTAATGACTGGATTCAGATTTCGCTTTTATATTATTAGTGTGGATACAATATTTCTACTAAACTTACGAGTATATAAAATGTTTGAATTCCGTACAATGTGACTTTGTCTACTCATGATTATGAATTAAAAAAGCCATATTTAATTTGCTTAAAACTGCTTTTTGTATTTTTCAAAAAACAAGTTGGTACAGCAACGGAAAATTTTAGGGGTTTAATGAGAGACAACCCCTATGACGGGGGAGGGGAGGAGGGGAGAGGGGCACGTGCTGCGGACCGGAACACGCGGCTGTTGGAACAGCTGACACATAAATTACAAACATTGTATAAGAGACAATATTCCTCTCTTCTCCGTTGTTTGAATATAAATAACACTCAATAGTAATAAAGAAAATTCCTTATTATTGTTACACAGGGCAATAAGTAACAGCTGTAATAAGTAAGACAGCTTACGTTGTTAAAGTTTCATTACATATGCGTTGTAATAGATACTGGAGTATAGTAAAATATGATTAGGTATTGAATCTAACGATATCTTATAAATTCTTATCCGACATTTGGGAATATCTAATGATTGTTTTAGGCCGAACTATTGGATGTTGGCACGAGTCCAAACTCCGCGCTGAAAATGATTCATCGAAGTATTATTATGGCGAAGTAATTGGTAATGTCCGATATGTGTTTGCTAAGGTCAGCGAATGCACGCCCTTACTGAAAGGTCATAGGTTCCATTCTCTCCCTTCTGACTGTATCAGATGAGGTAGGGCTTTTTTAATTTACTCCCGTGTCATATTTCTACCTAAAGTAGGCTTTTTTGCTATCAAATTGTAATTATTTTTTATTGCAAAGATTATCCGTGCAGTCTCTTGCTGTTTCTTCTCGGTGGAAGCAAACTTCCGAATCAGTTGTAGCTTCATTATCTAATCATATTGATCTTTGATTAAAAAGTGCTTGAATATCAGAATCAGTGGTATCTTCTTTAAAACATTTGACGATTCCAAAGTACTGAAAACAGTCCACTTGTATAAAGAATATTTTGAATTTGAATATATTGCGATTAACGTCACCAACTATACAAACGAAAACAAAATCACTAAAATACTTTATATTATCGATATTTGTTTAATTTTTAAACCATGAATCATTTACGGGATATTTCGTAACGTAGAAATCACAGCAAAATATAGCTACGAGAAGGGCGAGTTCTCGAATCCCATTCATCTATTGTGTTGTTGAATGGTGCGAGATGACGCCTACTTTTGTGTTTCTGATTGAAATTCGTTTCGGGCCGACCGCGGCCGCTCCGCCGAGAGCGGATGATGTATCGGCTCCCGCCGCGCGGGGATTCCCGACGCCGATCTCGAACTATAACTAATGGAGGCCGTTGTCCGTCCCATGATTGATTAGTATCACTGCATCGACTCACTTTACACATTTTTGACTAATTAAATTAGACGATAATACACGCCGTCTAAGATAATGACCGGTAACGTAGAAATTAATGTTAGTCGTTTTCTGTATCTTGCGTTAGCCCTAACAGTTGTTTAGGGTGACAGGAACGATAGAGATTTATTGGGACGCGGCGGTCCATACGCAGGCAGTACGAAATATTTGGTTCTAAGCCTCCCGGGAGCGAACCCCGACTTAGCTAGAGTGAGATTTAATTCACTCGACTGCTGTTGAGGAACTAATGGAGCCAAGCATTCTGGGAAATAACCTCGATTGACAAATGTCTTTTGTCAGGATCGTAGTCACAGTTGAAATGGTAAAGCAATTTTAATATAATAATGATGCGGTCTACTTTCAAATAAGATAAATCGGCAAATCGTTAATCGATCGAAGAACTGGACTTGTCATGGACATGTCTAGAGGCTAAATCTCTAATTAATCATAGCTCTTTTTGTTTCCATTGTCCTAATCCTCTCACCCATAATCCATGAACTCAGACTGACCTATTATAGTTATTGTTGGAGTTGTATCATTAATGTAATCCTCAACGGTATTTTAGGCTTTCTCTATCCTTTAAATAGTTATTTTACGACATAAATATATATAGGAGTACATAAAGTATTATCACAGGGTTCTTCTAAATTGTAAATTCTACACATTATTTCATTTGCTAAGCCTTACGATACAAAGAACGCAGAACTAACTGAATTTAACTATTGTTGAACATCTTTTACTTAGTTAGAATTATCTTGTTAATTTTCCACAGTTCAGCGATGTATAACGTAGTAGTTAAATAAGTTTAAGTATAGTTTCCGCCTCGCGCCGCGAGCCGCAGCTTCCGCTCGCCGCTACGAGCTTCAGTTGGAGTGCGCTCGAATTAAATTTTGTAAATATGTTTCGTCAAATATGTTAAAAAAATTAGTGTTTTTGTTTAGTATACTATTAAGATTGGATGCTCTGGGTTGATTAAATTAAAGAACACTGTTCTTTAATGTGATACATTGGTCCTGGTGGAAGGTTTCGGCTGTAGGTCACGGTGTTCGAATGCAATTTTTCTTATTGAGTGTAATCGAGGTGTGCTCCATTCGATACAAGTTTCGGACACACGACTGACATTGACGTGTCACACACAATAACATTTAATATGTCAGGAAAAAAGTGATTGGCAACACGCTACGTGGACTGTCACAATTACATACAGTTTGTGTTGGAACACAGCAGCAGGTTCTATTTTGTCATTAGAATGGAAGCTTCGAGTGAAGATAATCAAACACAATCAAATATTGTACAGTTTATATACTGTTATTAATATAAAAATCCTGTTTGCTTTGGAAACAGGCAAAAACTCTTCAACTTCACTCTACCTTTACATGATCGAATTAAGCTCAAGTTGACGCGTATAATGTCGGGGCCGCACCGACTTAAACTAATAAAGAAAACCTAGTGCAAAAGTTTTGTTTGTCCATAAACTACAGAAAGTTTGGCGCGGGATTGGAAAACGAGTAAAGTCCCCGCTAATTGGTGGTTGCGGGAAACAGGTCGGGATTTGGTAAATTCCGTGACACTGATTAAAATAGAGTTTGTTTTTGCGAAATCCATTAGTGGGCGGCCGCGGACGACGGCTCCAACATGTTGTTTATAAAATACCCTTTACGTTAAAGTTATGTATTTAATTTCAATTGACGGATACATCTCTGAACTCACACTGTGGTATCGATGGTAGCGCTGGTAGGTGGGCCGACCTAGCCCGACCAGTAATAAAACAGCGCCACTGATAACTCATTTCTAATAACGACGCTCTCTCTATTCTTCTCTAAACAAGAGAAATATCGTTCTCACCATATCTCAACAATTTTTTTGTTACTCAAGTTTCCCATTACCGGTATTAAATAGCAATGCAAAAATTACTAAATTAAAACGAGTATATCCAATTCCGACAATAATTAGGTATTTTGCTACGATCGACAATACAACCGTCTACCTTTCTCAATACCCTAAAGCGGACTTACCACGAGCGTGCAAATATGAAAATAAGTTGTATAAATAAGGTATTTAGGTATCTGCGAGTTTGCAGAAATGAAATTTCAAACCAAAAGTAGTAGTCTTGAAGTAAAATAAAACACACACGGCGCGCGAATTATTAGCTGTCTGGTCTCCTGGAGAAAAGTTTTATGTTGTGTAGTGTGTATTGCTAATTGTGGTTGATGTATATTTTTAAAAAGCTTCATTAATTTTTTTCTGTAACATATACGATAACTAGCGGCCTGCCCCTGCTTCGCACGGTATAAAATATATATCCCATGTCAGTCAGTGTAAAAAAAATGATTAAAATCTATCCAGTAGTTTTGATTTATTAATTACTGCCCGTGGCCCGCACGCGTTAAATTTGGAGAAAAACAATTTCCTTTCCCTATACCAAGAAGATTTCCTGCTATCTTTGGAATATCTAAATTCATATAGTACATTTTTACTTATTTACTTTTACATTTTCCCTATGTATTTTATTTTTACAATTATTTACAGAATGTCTTTAAACAAACTCTTGAAAGAGGGACATAAATGCTAAAGTCGAAGTGTTATAGGGCAAAGCGCGGCGTCCTCACGGCATTTGAAATCTGTAATATCTCCGAAAATGTTCACTTAAATTACATGCTGTAAACGGCCAAATTGATCTATATTAAATCAACTGTTTATTTAAGGTACTCAATTGGATAAGGATTAATGCTGTATTGTATAAAAATTTCTTTGAACATAAGGCATCATTTTTCATAAAAAGTAAATGAAAAAAATTGCTATTGTGGGTTATCCATAAGAGATAGATATATACCATCGCGGACTTTTCTGTAGACCTTTTTAAGGTGTACAAATACTTAGTACATCATTTTGATAAATCTCGTAGGGTTTAGCCTGCGTTTGCAATGTAAGCGGAAAAAATGTAATTATTTACGACATCACATTAGAAACCTCAAAAATTACAGTATTTCTCTACTCCATATTGAATGTTATTAGACATGTAAACCTTCCTCTAAAATCACTCAAAAAAAAACCGCATCAAAATCTGTTGCATAGTTTTAAAGATTGAAGCATACATAGGGGTATACGGACATAGGGACAGACAGAGAATGCGACTTTGTTTTATACTATGTAGTGATATTATTTATTTTTACAATTGATTAGATAATGTCTTTACATACAACATTCATAGCTTTCTTATCATTAGACAATATAAACTTGAAAGAAGGACATTTAGTTGCGCCTCCGGTCGCTGCTAAATTCGAAGTGCTTATAGGTCAAAGCGCGGCCTCCTCGCGGGATTTTAAATCTGTAATATCTCCGAAAATGTTCACTTAAATTACATGCTGTAAACGGCAATATTGAACTATATTAAATCAACAATTTATTTGAGGTACTCAATTGGATAAGGATTAATGCTGTATTGTATAAAAATTGCTTTGAACATAAGGCATCATTTTTCGTAAAAAGTAAATGAAAAAAACTGCTATTGTGGGTTATCCATAAGAGATAGATATATACCATCGCGGACTTTTCTGTAGACCTTTTTAAGGTGTACAAACACTTACTACATCATTTTGATAAATCTCGTAGGGTTTAGCCTGCGTTTGCAATGTAAGCGGAAAAAAATGTAATTATTTACAGAAACCTCAAAAATTACAGTATTTCTCTACTTCGTATTGAATGTTATTATACGTACAAACCTTCCTCTAGAATCATTCTATCTATTAAAAAAAACCGCATCAAAATCGGTTGCGTAGTTTTAAAGTTTTATGCGTACATACGGAAATATGGACTTTGTTTTATAATATGTAGTGATTACTAATGTATATAATATAATAATGGTTTCAATTAGTTGAGACTAATGCTTAAATACGTTTGATACTTACTACTAGTGGATTATAATGTATCAGTATATATTAAGGAAAATAATTGGTGGATATAGCAATTCTTCAAAGTACTGTGTTGAAAGAGGAAATTAAAAACACTGTGGGACAAGTAATCTCTGAAGTTGACTCTTGTGCTATAAATGTAGGTGTCTTTGGGGTGTTAATTTTGTCAAATGAGAGACGTAAAAAAAATGGTATAAATCTGCTTTATCTGAGATTTTTTGTCCTAGAAATTGAATTAATAGTTGCTTCGTCCGCCTAAATCTCTAGACAAACGAAGCTTGCAGTAATTTTGTATGTCACGACTCCGTCGCGGAACCGCGAGTCAGTTCGCAAACGAGCTCCTCCCTTGTTCTTCGATTAACTAATTTATAAGTAATGGATGTGAACCGAAAATTTATCTTTTATCTGGTGCGGTCATCGCACTGTGACGAGCCTTCGACGCCGGGCACCATTCTGTTAAGAAATATACTTCGTGAAACGGCAGTTGCCAAAAAATACTGCCAACAAATGTTACTGTTTATAAACAGTTTTTAGACATGACTGTGAATAAAATTTTTATATCACAACTTTTGAAAATACATATAACTCGTAATTTTAGTTCAAAACGAGGTAAATTATTTGGGTAATAACTGTAATGGGAGTTTTAACCCTAATAGCAGTTAAAATGGATAATTACTCGCATTGCCATATTGCAGGCAATCGGAAATTATTTACGATGCAACCGTTACAGCTACGAGCTATTATTTACGCTCAATTGTGTTTTACGCTCGTTCGAAAATAACATATACTGTTACAGTACTCTATTGTATAAATAAAATCCTACAGCATCAATCCTACATCGATTTAGATAGGAGGCATACAAATGTTAACACGAACATTGCTGGAGTTCGCGAAATCACATTTAGAAAGAATTATTCAAACGCGTACATAAATACTGAGATAAGAACGATTTGTTTACTCGTCATTCAAATTTAAATATATTTGCTGCGAATTACTGCAGTCTCTCCGACATTAGATGCTGGGAACGAAATATTAAATTATATTTCGCATTGTATTTGGGAGTGAGTGTGGTGACGTCATCCCTGCATCCATAAGGCTGATGGATAGAAAGGGTCATCTAAACGGCCCGAATACCTATTGTTGGACATTTCGATGCGTGAAGTTTTCCAGAGTTCGTCATTGTGAATAAATAAACCGACTTGAATGCTGGTACGCGCTCCCGTCTGAATGAGAATTGCTCTTTAAGATGACAGACGTCCGTCCGAATCTCTTGTTGTGCTGACGACATTTTTATTTATCATCTAGGACCTGTAGCTGAATCTCGGCTCTACTTTTAAAGGTTAGGTTTCGTTCCGTTCCGGTAAACTGGCCTCCGTAACATCTCCAATATATATTGCGCGACTCTGCAAACTAACGTCTATTTCATAGTTAATGAAACTATTTGAAAACTCTTTCATCCAATCCAAGAAATGTTTTAAATCCAAAGAACTTTCGCGATCCAATCAACTTAGTCTATAAAGCCCGCTCGTCTCGACCGGATCCACGCAATCGGAAAGTAAAACTATAAAACTTTATTAATTTTTCTTGCTTTTTGTACGTTATATTAAAATTTTAACTGATTAATAAAACAGGCTTAACCTACAATAACATAATATTTATTATTTGACTGGCCCGTTGGAGCAGTTCGTAGTGACCCCGCCTTCAACTCCGCGGGTCGCGGGTTCAATTCCCGCCGAGGGCTAACATTTTCTATAAATGAATTTGTTGGTCTTTGAGCCTGGGTGTATATTTGTAATTTAAGTATGTATTTAAAAATATATAAGTATATATTCACCAGTTGTCTGTCAGCCATAACACAAGTATTAAGTTACTTACTTTGGGGGCGGACGATCGTGTGTGTAAGTGTCCCATATATTTATATTTATTTTTTATTTATTTATTATGATCTTTCGTTTAGCGTCTTATTGCAGTAAACAGCGATGAGAAATTTGAGCTCGATGACATTATATTGAAAAACGCAGCAACGAACCTCTCAATACTCGTGTAGAGTTTCAAAATTGACTCGATAGCTACTATCGAGTGGAATCTTTACCTTTTTTTTTGTAAAAGCTTCGATTGATAGATACAAAAGATCTTAAAAGTATTGGATTTTTGGAAAGTATTTCATTGGCAAAAACAACTATGTGCATTATAATTTTTTTTCTCGTTGTTCGAATATTTTACCATCGATCATGATATTTAGTATGGGGTGTCATTGTTATGAAAAACGTTATTACTAGAATACGACTGCCGCATTCGTCAAGATTTATTAAGCTGTGCCCGCACTTGTCATACCGAGAAGACCAAACAAACGTTGATTGTTTATTGAACAAAGATCTCTTTGATGTGGGTAAATTGAAGACATGTCGTCTCTCATTCCGAAGCCTATATTTCTCGTAATAACTCATCATTGTTTGATTTGCGAAGGACTTGTAGATATAAAGCTACTATAGAGGATGTTACTGCGCTTTAGGAAATAGTGTAGTTATTTTTATTTATAAACTTTATCGTACAACTACAATATATGCATATACAAATATTTGCACGAAGGTGGGCCTGATGCTTTAAGCATTATTTCCCAGCCAACCTGCAAGTGTAAACGAAAACGTATGTAGGTGTGCTATAATGTAATAATTAAATAGTAATATTAAAACAAAGGAAATAATTCATATACCACAAACTAAAACAATATGAGTGTGTGCATGTGTGTGTTAGAATCAGTAAAATGATATGATCTGAATGTTGTAGTATTTTAACTGGGACCGGATAGTTATCATTCAGTTAATAATGGAAATAATAAAGTGAAAGTTGGACTTGGAGTTTAATGAATACGACGTCAAAAGTAATAATAAAATTATTATCAGGAGAAAGACTCCACGACCTTTGCGATTTTGGTCGTGGAGTCTATCTCCTGACGATGCTTCGGTTGCGGGGCGAAACGATTGTTGAGTTTGTGATAGTGAACGTATATAGTGCTTGTGTATTGTGGTGGCGGTGGCGGAGGTTTGTGCATGTGTTTTTTACGAATTCTGAATGTATCAGGTATGATAACCGATTGTCCACTCTACATTTAGCATTATATGTATTTTCTATTTTACTTCATCGCGGATAATAGCAAAATAATTTTATTATTACTTTTGTACTATGGATCTCCGCAAAGTAACGCCTAATTCTATAAAGAATACGACGTCATCGATTCTTATTCGTGTTCAACGTCACCTTTACTATCATTCAGTCAGTAATAATGCTAGACTCGGACTATGTAATGTATAAACATCAACGCCATAAAATATAAACTTGTCTAATGGATCTAGATTCGTTTCCAACTTTGTTTCGGTCTACGAGAACCAATTAGACGCCACTCCGGCGTTAGCAAAAAGTTAAACGAGTAAAAGAGTGAGGTTAAGATCTGTCTCCGAGTTGAACCTAACGCAATTAGAACAAATAATTACGATATTTTGAACTCAATTGCTGCAATGGAGACATGTTTTAATTACTATTGTAGACGAAAGTTATTTCGGTGTTCGAATATATCATAGGTATTGTTCGGGCAATATTTTCCACCGAGGGTAATCGGGGCTTGCTTCATCTAAGGCAGGGGGTAAATAATTAATGTTATACACAAGAAGAAGAGAAGAAGATCAGTCCGCCGTGTGGTATCCGGCTGAGTAGAATAGACCAACCTCATTTCTTACCGAGGTGTCGTAAAAGGCGACTAAAATAAGTTGACCCACCGTGTGGTATCCGGTTTAGTAGAATAGACCACCCTCTTTCTTACCGAGGTGTCGTAAAATACGACAGAGGTAAGTTGACGTCAGGCAGGCGGCCGGTCGTAAAAACGCAGCCAAATCATGTGACAGCATGTTTATAAGATGTTGTGCCGACCCCACTTAGAGTGGGATAAGGGCAAAAAGATGATGACAAGAAGAAGATCAGTCGGCCGCACAACACGGTGCACGGGCCTCTGAGTGAATTACAATAAATATCGGTGTTCAGTGGATGATCGTATCAATATATACGAAATAAAAAAGGACGATTCGGTGGTTGTGTATATGAATAATATTAGAGAACAATTACATTGGTGATTCCACGAATATAGGTGGATTAAGTTTTATGCGGTTATATTCCGGCCGGAGCGGCGTGGACGCCATAACCTAAGAAGTCTCCAAGTTAAAGGTCAGTATCATTGATTATTCGGGATGGAGAAATTGCCGGTTTCTGCCTATCCTACCTGTGCTGGCCAACTGCAGCTGTCGAAGGCACGCAGTAGGCGCGAACAGGTATATCCTAAATGTTAATACTTTTAAGTATTTCATCACACGCTACCTTTCATAGATATCTCCGAACGACTTCCTTCTTAATATTCAATAGAATTTCATAAGCAGATAGACACATATACTGTTTAAAGGGTCGTGTTAAGAGTAAACGTACCGAGTAAAAGTTCTATTCTAGTTGTAACGGGAGCCAAATTGAATGAAGTGAGTGTGGGTAGGATTTTCCGCGACGATCTTCACGGGTAATGGAGCTGCATTTGCGAGAGGACATTTCCGACGTTTTATCGAACACGACCACACCGACTATTAAGTATAAGTGGACTCTGTCGCCATTCATTGCTGTTCCTAAAATTGAGAGGAAAATTTAAAACGTGGAAAATATCTGAAATTTTTAACACATAATTAAGTAATAAGAATGACTTATAGAATTAGGCATTCCTTCGACGACGTCCGAAATGCAAAGTACTGGGAAAAAATATATCTAATGTTATATGCCACACAATAAAATCGCAAAGTAAAAATCGTTTTGCGATTTTGACGTGGAGCATATTGCCTGAACTGTTTCCATTGCGAATGTATGCAATGCTAGTGTGGTAGTGGTGGTTTGCAGTGATTGCGTCAACAAATCCTGCTTTTATAAGATATGGAAGCGGATAGTGCAATGTCCATTTATCGTTACAAAGACTTGAAAACTAAAAAAGCTCACAAAGAAAATTAATACTAGGAATAATATATATACTTTTGAGTAACAAATTTTAATTATACTCGGTACACATTTTTATGATGATAATGGCATATCTGAATGATCTTCAATCCGCGAATAGCCATTGGATCAGGGGAGCATCTAACTCTTTATAATGTTGAGGGTAATTATTTATTCTTAATAGTGTTTAAAAGTATTATAACTTTTGATTCTCATAATAAATGGTTACATTTGTAAGAAATCACACGTAAGATTAAACTAACACACTTGATGACGGCGTCGGCGACGAACGCGACGGCGCAACAACGAACAGTCCTGAGAATATACAAGTACATAGTACAGTAATATATAGTTATAGCACACGATTCATGATATCTGCTTAAATTATAGCTTCTTACCAGTACATACGGACACACAGTACTACTTGGTTCATAGTATCGCGTTTTCTAATGAAGCTAATAACAAACAGGCGTGAATAACGGCCCGCCGCTGACTCGGCGCTTCTTTAATGGGGACTCAAGGACATTTTACTTTGGACAGCGCAATTAATGAAAACGACTACAGAGTGACTTGTAATCATTTCTTCAACTATGCCTAACTGTCACAATTTTAATTTTTAATCTTCTAGTAAATTTCTGGACAAGTTTAGTCCTGTAGAAAAAGTTAGTTAAATAAAATATTTTGACGTTACCACCTAGTTATTAGAATTTATTTCTGATTAATCTCTGCGTTTTATCACGTGCGAATACCATAACATTACTTTCCAAATACCATTGTGTAGACTACATCAGAAATATAATTAATGGGACGTCGGGAATAATTCCGGCGCGATCCTAGTTAGCGATGACTGGCAGCGCTGTACTTAATACACCGTTATTTATTACAAATTACTGAATAATATTTATTACACGAGACTACTATCTTTTGAAAGTTTTTAAATGAAAAATGTAATGTAACAGTGATGTTAATAGCACCATTATCCCCGTGGGCGGGAGTGCGATGAGAAGTAAACTTTTTGCTCACAAATTGCTTTTAAAACCAACGAGCGGCGGCCGTAATTGATTAATGGACAGACGACTGCGGTTTGTCGGAGGCTGATGGCTGAGATGCCGTCGAGGGTTGTCTGTCACGCTGCTCGACATCATTTCATTCTCGCGCACAACAGTTTATTACAGTTATATCGGAATCCTTTGTTTTATTATCCACTCCACTTCCCTTTGCGTAATGTACATTTACAATCGAGATATTCCGCGTTCTTAGATATGAAGATTCAGTAAGAACCCCGTACAGCATAGCTTTGTTAAAAACTCAGTTCCATCGCTTATGGCACAAGGAAAATTAGACAGCTGTATTCAGACAGAAAAACTTGATTAGTTTTCTTAATATAAATTTACATAAATACATCCGGACTAAATGTTTATTCACAGTATTTATTGTTCAGTTCAAATATATCATGTATTCACCTCACATTCACACTGTACTGTTGAGCCGCACATCTGTCCCAGTTATTGCTAGGCTTAGTGCGCCGTGCTGAACAATTGCTAGCTTTATATACATATATAAAGCTAGCAATTTAGCACGATATTTATTTTAAATAAAACACGATAAACAATTATATTTGTAAAGACAAACGAGTTACGTAATTATAATAACCTGCGACCTACAGCTAATCCTATTATCCAAAGTTAAAATACATAAAGAAACGAGCGAGAAACGAGAACTAACTTAAAATAAAATTTCGTATGTTGGTATTACGGTTAAATACGATTTCCGGTAACTGTGTTTTAGTAATTAAAGCGGACACTGCGAACAATTTGTGCCCGTGCACCGGTCAATAGCAGTCACATTAAAGTAGAATTAATATAAATATAAAGATTGAATTACAAAAGGTAATCAGGGATTATTTTGATTATATTATTCGCGTTTAAAAAAAAAAGAAGATTATAGCAAAATAAACTTTACCATTACTCTTATACTAAGGAATTCCACAGAGTAACGCCTACTTCTTTGTATTATTTAAAGATTGAGATAACGTAGAAAGTTTTTGTACAAAACTATAATACGGTTTTTATATAGAAGCTACTAATCAGGTCTTCACATGTGGGAATTTCATGTGTAGTTATACCATAGTTCATAATATTCCGAAATCGAACCGGAGAGAAATACATTATTCAAGCCCGGAGCGGCTCCGCGGCAGAGATGGTAATGGCGCGTCCCCGGCGACCGCCAGTTAGTTTTGTTTTGGTTACGAGTGTTCCGATAGGTCGCGGTTACTGTTGCGAGTTTGGTAACGTGAAAGTTATACGCTGAAAATTGGGGTATTTAATTTTTTTTTACAGTATAATTAGCGAATTATAAACGTGTAATACTAAATGCTAAACTTGTGTCGATGGACTGAGATGCAATTCTTCAAAAATCGATCTCGCCTTTCTTTACATGACAGAGAAACTTTGATATGTATTTAATTCCAATCTTAATTAATATAAAAATAATTTTACTAATAAAATACCCTCGACTGTGTACTGTGTTATTTGCCCCGAAGGATATACAAGTTTTATTGCCTTATATGTTAGCTCGGTATTTAAACTTTAACTCAACCAAATTTTATAATTATTACTGGAGCAGATTAGCTGTCAAATAGTAACATACAGACAGCCTTTCGTATGTATATTCAATTTAGCCTAATTCTTCTTTTTTTATATTTCCATAACATTCGATACTTAAGAAATACAGCATTCGAAGCGCACGCATACCTCGCCACTATGATTAATGGAAATCTAATGATGGTTCAAATTCCATTCTTGATTTTTAAATATCCAAGGATTGCGGTAGCTCTTTAATATTCGGAGTGACTGCTGATGACAGATCTTCCAACGGAGGGTCAATTAATTTTAATTTTAAAGTCTATATTTGATCAATTGACGAAATTCAAACGATATCTCTCAGCCTTTCGTACAATATGAAATGTTTAACCGCAGAGCTGCGAACTGCGGCTTCAAATTGAAGAACCAATTTGTGGGCTGACGTCTGTGTCGCTGACTGAAGTTCGGTTGATGTACAAATGAAACAAATGAACTTGAAAGTCACATATCAGTCTCAACTATAGTATGAAACCATGCTTCATTTCATTCTTATAATGCTGTGTAATTTCGCGGCTGTACTTAATGCTTGGATTGAAGCACTTCTACGTAATCTTTGATTAGCAAAAATAGATTAGTTTTATTGTAAAACTTGTTTCAGTCAATGATATATGGCGTAAATGTTCGAATGAAAATCATCAATTCATAAAAACAAACCCTATCGCCATCTCTGTCAGTCTTAGCGCGATAAACTCAAAATTATTGAACAGCTTTTCATGCGGTTATCTCCAAAAGACGGAGATATTCACGGAAAAGGTTATGTGTGAATTTGAAATACGATAATAATCGTTGGAAATTTCGGAAAGTATCATGCCGCCTGGGCATTATCATCAAAATAATAAAAATATAGAAACATTAGTATTAACGCGCTTATTAGGAGGGGAACTTAAAAATAGATTGAGGGACTCCAAGTCTTTTATGACTAATATTTGCCAAGTAAAGCATGGGCATTTACAGCAAACGTTATATAGAAAGAAGATATATGCGGCTGAGAAATATATTCTAAGCTTATTATAAATTTCCAATTTTACGCACATCATTTTTATCAATTCATGTTTGCAAATAGCGATAGGTGCGAGCCCGCGCGTCACGCTGACTGGCCGCTCGCGGTAACGCTGATCGATGGCGGGCCGCCGGCCATTTGTCAAATTTACGACTATAACATCAAAAACGATTCGCATACTTTTATTATCAATATAATGGGACATAAAGCTAAATTGTCATGAATTTTAAAGAAGCCATAAACTCCAAGTACACCATACTGTTACGCGAGGCTTGTTTGCTGCAAACATACTTCGCAGAAGTCGTTTGGTACAGGAAAGGGCATTGATGGAGGGTTGTAGGGGTTCAATCGAAACTTGCAGCGTCACGTTTGTATATAATATTTACTCATGTACTTTTCTTTAGATATCGGACAGCAATAGAAAATCTTATTTTAAAACCTAAACAAGCAATTTGAGTAGTTGAAAGGAATCAATCAATTTGCGGAAGTGCTTATTAAAATCTACTATCTGCTTGTTAGGATTCGCGTTTTAAGAATACATATAATGCTTAAAGTTGTTTGACCCACCGTGTGGTATCCGGTTTAGTAGAATAGACCACCCTCTCTTACCGAGGTGTCGTAAAATACGACTAAGGTAAGTTGATGTCAGGCAGGCGGCGGGTCGTAAAAACGCAGCCAAATCATATGACAACATGTTTATAACATGTTGTGCCGACCCCACTTAGAGTGAGATAAGGGCAGGAGGATGATGATGATATAATGCTTAAAGTTGGCCACAATCCGTTCTCGTGCCTTACATATATAACATAGGTTATTTTAAAGCTAAACTTTTGGTATATGATAATTAAAAAAAACTAGATACTGGTATTGAAGGCGATGGTGTCGGTGTCTCTCCCGATAACACATTACACAGGATTACACTTTGGTGAAAGCCGACTCTCCCGGTCGATACCAAATTTCCATATCTCGTTTCCATAAACCAATATTTTGTTGATTCCGGGGATAACATTCTGAACAACAAAAATGGATGTATTCCTTTGTAAGTAGTACCATACAAACTATATTATAAGCTCACGACTAATCCGCTGGACGGATATCGATGAAATTTGTTTTACTTTAGCTTTATATACTGGACTAACATATAAGATAAAAACATTCCCTTTGGACAACTGTACAAAGATATATGATTTGTATTGGAGTTCGTTTTAACGCGAAACCGCGGGCACAAAATGTAGGTATATATATTAACAAAACTAATTTCAGGCAAATTATGGTTTTTGGACATAATTTTTCTAATTTCATAGTTGTAAATATTATAATAAAAAAACTTAAATTCGTAAAACGGTTTACGAGATTATTGGGTATTTGATTTTCAGTTCTATAATTTGTTTCTGGTAATATTTGTTAAAATTTATAGATTTTTGCATTTCAATTTTCATTATTTATATTTTTGGTTCAGACAACCTTGAAATGAAACATTAAGGATGAATATAATAACCCTTAACACTGACTGCTGCTCAGTGTTTAGGCACCCAATTTAAAATTTGAAAATCCGTTCTGACAACAATTTTCGATATATTATGGTTAACGAACGAAAATTGACATTTTTAGCCTCGTTTAAAGATGAGCGGTATTTTAGTTAAATTGAAATATTCTAGGCGACAATCCACAAGTGTATGAATCTGGCGACCATCTGATCAGGTGTAGGTCTATGACTAATGCTCCCACCTGACCGAATAATGCTCCGTTACAGCGGAACACCGCTCGGCGGCCTATTTCCGTCCCCGCGCCGAGCCAACAGCACGACACGACAGTATTATTGTAATATTTATACACGGCGTCGCGGCGTCTAAAATAAATCTCGCACAAATATCTTGGCCACGATTTGTCTCTTATGACTACGAGCGGATGTTGTTTTGCGAATCGCGATGTGGTCGACTACACGCCTCGGCGGGCTCTGGCAGATTGTACTTACGTTCTGAAAATAATTCGTACTTATTGGTACGAGTACTTCGGGAACTGGCGGACGTGAATGAAGTTTCGTAGAATTAGGTTAGGCTTATAGATTTCGTTAGGAAATCGAATTTGAAAATATATTATCTCGGTTACTAAGTAACTAAATTTGTCGTCTCTCCATGAACGACGAGACTCTAGCGACCAAATCGCTAACGTCTCGCTATACAAGGAGTTAAATTCTGATTAAATTCCTTGTATCCATGCTTAATTAATAATCGATATTTACCAGACCGTGTGAGCACACTTATAAACCAAGTACTGTGGCTTGAGTAGGTATTACAAGTAGTCTCATACTCGTACATTAGCTTCGCGACTTGTTTTGATTCCCTCGACACAGAGACAGCGGGCGGCTCTGCAGAGATTACCGCCCGACACGAAGTTGGTGTTTTCAAAACAAACAACAACACAGAGATATAATATATGGAATAGATTAGGAGACTTAATTGTATGCTAAAGACAAAGGGTCTTGTCGTTGAACCTAATAGGTCCAGGGTCGGTGCTATGGCGAACACTAATATCGATGCCGCCTGGCCCACAAGCACATGTGGTACCGACTCTGCTTTCAGATCATTTCATTTCATCAGATCAGTTGCCGGAGGTCAACTTTTAAATACAATTTGTTGGTTCTTCGATTCTGGGTGTATTCGTTAATTTAAGTCATCTTCGTACCCTTATCCCACTCTAAGTGGTATCGGCACAACATGTTATGAACGTGTTATCACATGATTTGGCTACGTATTTTACATTCGGCTGCCTAACGTCAACTTACCTTCGGTAAGAAACAGGGTGGTCTGTTATAATCAGTCCAATACCACACGGCGGATCGACTTACCTTAGTCTAATCCAACCCTGCCAAGCTATTGGGATAAAGTTATTGGGATCAATCATCGAGATAAAGTATTCCTAGGAAGCGACCTGTATATGTCAGCCGGAGCGGCCGTTTGTACCGTCCTGGCGACCACAGATGAGGTAGGACATTTTTTTTAATGGCTGCCGGAGCACTTCACGTGACTAATGTAAGTTGTTAGGAAACTTTGAGTCGGAGTGTGTTTGAAGGTGCTCGCAGGAACAGACAGTATGTGGGCGTCTGGAAAATGTATAGCTATCGGACCGGGACATTAGTCAGTCCCGCAGAATTTCAAATTGCGGAAGTTTATAAAAATGACCGACTAAACTCTCACGTGCAAGTAAAATTATCTCTTTCTTATTTCCCCACGTTTTCAGTCTGCCAACTTCTATATCGGTTGCTTTTAATTTGTATTTGGTACTTTGTAGAAATGTTTATATTATTTTAAGGTTAAGCGTGTCTTTGTTTCATTTCTATCCTACCCATCGAAAGTTTGTAATGTAATTTCTTAAACATACATAACTAATTAGAAGTATATCCCTCTATCGCCGCAGTATACTGTACACGTCGTGTGTAAATTGACACAACGTGCTGTGACCGCTCTCGCGGCCCAATTCTGTGGTCGATTTGTATTCATAGAAGTCAGCTGCATTCGGCGGGTGGCTAACGCGGTTTCCGATCGACCGTACAATAAACCTAATATTATATTAGTGCATATTTTGAACATTTGTATGTGTCAGATTACCCGATACAACACTTGTCTTTCCTATTTTGCGAATCAAACCTTAAGTTCGTCTTGCCATCGAAGCACTCGCTAAATGGCCTGGTTCAAGGCCGAATATTAGTTTTTATCCCCTTTTTACTTTTCCAGCGTACTTACCTACGAGTATTTACCAATAAACTAAACCAAAAATTCACGCAAAAACAGTAGTAAAATTATAAATGACAAATTCACCACCTAGCGGTAAAGTTATCATTTTCGGACAGTATTATTTATAAAGAATGTACGGAGGATATGAACGAAATCTATAGCATTAAGTGTAACGGCTTAAGTTCAGTGATAACCGACCGTACCTAAAATAAATAATTTAAATATGTTTTAGTCCCAGCACACGTGGAAAGACAAAGTGAAGGTATTATTTTCAATCTCGCGCCGCGCCGCAGCTGCTTCAAAATTGGTAATTTCCCGCCGACTGCGCAGAGAATACATTCCCGGGACGCTCCCGGCCGCAACCATCGCTACAGTTAGCGAACTTTAAATTGAATCTTTACGTACTTAAGAAATGTTCCATTTATGATTATGGGAAAAGCACTAAGTTCCTCTAACAATGTATTGTGCTGAAGCGCGACTAAGTTCATACAAATTGTTATTGTCGAATTTTTTCATATCGAATTTATTGTTTTAGTGCAAAATATTACTTATATTATGATTTTTCTGTAAAATTTGAGTTTTGCGTTTACTGGGATGCGGGGGCTCAGAACGTAGAATACTTTTATCGACAATATATGCTGAACTGTGTTATTCAAACAGAATATGAGCACCAGTGCTCGTACACCAGTAAAATAACCACGGTTCAAACACCACTAAGTCAAGAGGGGAATTTCCGAGTGCTGGAAATGCATGTCTGCACGCAACAAATTTGAGTAAAGATATTAACAACACTGATGGAAAACCAATAAATGCAATCTTTCATTCAACTCGGCCGCTCGTGCTGAGAAGGTGCATTCATAATCGAATATCGCAGGAGCGGCGTTGTGACAAAAGTTTGAGTTTTGTCGAGAAAAATAATTGTAATTATTACTTCGGTCGCGGAATCATAGTCATAAATCTAAATTTGAGCCGCGATAAATTATGTACACTTTGTCACATGAAGTCATCTCATCAGCCATCCCCCCCCCGTGTCTCGCGGGGAGCTAATCAAAATCAGATCAATCAAATTTATATTCGATCTACCCTTCGACGTGTGAGATCTCATTAGCTTCACATATTGCTTCCCGAACGTTCTAAGAGTTTTATTTATCGTGTACAAAAAGGCTTTGTAACATGATTATTTTATTTCGGATCGGTATAAATTATTACTCTTTACATCGTCTTCGTCTCGAGCCATACGCTTTAATATGATTTCGTTAAGAGCCTCGTCTAAAGCGACGCAATAATAAATCACCGGAACATAAACTTCCTGCAAACAACTTTCTGTCAGATTTACCACTCGGCTTACGGCTTACTGCGGCCGACGAAATGAGATAATCTAATAGAGTTATCCTCGACGGCGTTTCGTTACAACCGATACAAATATCGGAGACAAAGGAAACTGAGGTATTGTGCCGACAAAGCTTGGGATATTCTGCCGCGTGCAGATTTTACAAATAGCGGTCGTGCGGTGTCCGGGAATAGTTTGAGGGTGTTAGGTGAGTCGGAAGAGTGGATTACATTTGGAGAAACCGATATCCGATTAGTTTAACTGATACCGTTAGTGGATCGATAAAAAACTATATTTCCTGTAGAACTCTGTATTATGAAACGATTAAATAATTAATAATCAATAACTTTTATATAAAGCTTTCTCCTTTGCGATTCCCTATTGCCAACTCTCGCCACTTACTCCGTACATAGTGCTCGCGAGTCGGCATCTTCGCTAAATGTTAATGGTGTGTGACCGCTTACCTCAGGGTGTGGTGGTCGCGGAGCAGCCGGACGTGACCGCCGTGACTTGTGACGACCTGTTGACAGATTTCATAACGTTAACACTGAAGCAATATATGGAAGTCGCTGCGGCATGGACTTATGGAGCCAATATTGCAACTATTCAGATGAAATAGCGGCTTAGAGGTGGATCTAGACGTCTAGGCATTGAACATGTTTATTGTATTTATGTTAAATATAAAGAAATAACAAAGGGTATTTCTGTCGATCCATTGGCTTTATCAGTGACGCAAACACGGGCGGTAAGTGTGTTCGCTCATATCGCCACTCGTTGAAACCTTTTATCCCAAACATGTTCGTTGCGTCATCGACTGTCGCGCTTTAGGGCATAATGGAAATATACACTTCAGTCAAAATGTATTATTTTTTATAATATATATTTTCCCCTCACACAAAGATCACTTTGCGATTTTGTCGTGGGGTCTAACTCCTGATAATACTTCGGCTGCGGGAAATGATTGTTGAGTTTGTGATTGTGAACGTGTGTAAAGCTTGTGTATCGTGGTGGCGGTGGTGGAGGTTTGTGCATGTGCTTTTGCGAATTCTACTTACATAGGCTATGAAAAGGGATAGTTCACTCTACATTTAGCATTACAAATATATTCTATTTCACTTTGTCGCGGAAATATAGCAAAATAAGCAAAATAATTTAATGATTACTTTTGTATGATCTCCGCAAAGTAACCCCTAATTGTATAAATTAAAATTATGCATTATGACATAAAGCACTTTAGTACTTTTCGCGCCAATGGCTAAAATTATGTCGCATACATACGGATAGGTTCTGGATAACACATAGTTTTTTTATACCAGCGCATGAAGTCACAGAGAAAACGAAAACAAATTGAGTTCGTTTGTAGATTTTACATCGCGGGTATATCTGCGGGGTCCATCTAGTGTTGATACAAGTAGGATTATCTTTAGTGCGCCAAACCGACGCCAACCACAACCTAACATGTGTATCATGAATACGTCGACATACCTCCGCCAGTCCCCATAACCCGACAGTGTACTTTACACCTTATGGTGATTCTGTAATCCGACGGCAGCCGGTTTGGTTATTAATATTCCATAATGTTATAGTCCACGCCGGAATTTATAATTGAGGTAATATACTGTTATAATATGCAAATAGGGCCGATTGCCTCGTCAAATTAAAAACACAAAAATATAGCTATACCATTTAATTATTGACCGCGCGTATCCATTTATTAGGGGAATCACCGAGACGAACTCATGATCCGTAGAGGTCCGCAATCAAATATCAATTATAGATACGATATTATTGAAATGTTACAATCAACTTGCAACCATAGAGTTATCATTATAGAGTAGGGGCTATGGGCCGGCTTGTGAGTGACGGAGTCACAATATGTAATGAGAGGGTAATACTATATATACTTATACGTAAAGCATAGTACAAAATTGGTCATTATTTGGATGACAAAAAAGCCTCGATTTGAAAGTCGTTTCAGCTGTTCTGTGAAGAAACTTGTCAGTTTCATTATGTAAAATTGAAAATATTTAAAAGATTCACCGCCGAGTTTCTTTCTGGTTCTTCTCGGTAAGAGCAACATTCCGAAGCAGTTGTAGCTTCCCTAATCATATTGATCCTTGACGATTCATTAGTGTTTTAAAAAGCTATATGAATAAATATTATTTTGATTTGATTTGAGGGAAGAAAAGACTCGTATACTGACCGTTGTGAAACGCAGAAAACGCGTTTTTAATTTAAAAAATACTTATAACATTTTTAGTACATCTTCAAAATAACGTTTGCTCAGAAGGCACGCGCGGAAAGAGATAGATGATAAGGATTATTTGCTTTCTCTTTAATTTTATGTGGCACATTAAAAAGTTTACAAGAGCCAGTTACCTCAATGTACAGAATTTCAATTCAAATTCAAATTCAAAATATTCTTTATTCAAATAAACTTGTAAACAAGTGCTTTTAAATCGTCAACTCTACAGCTGGTTCGGAAGGCTGTTCCTACCGAGAAAAGCCAGCAAGAAACGCGGCGGTTGCTCTTTTAAAAATATAATTCTTAATACTAGTTCCATTACGTCATCCAAATAATCCTCAACAGTAGGCTTTCTGTAGCAGCCTGTTTTTAACAGTGTTTTAAAACTGAAGCAATGGCAAAGCTAAATGTATTCTTGTTTACTCAAGTTATATATAATTTGTGCGGAGTAGAGATTATGTGTGACATGTGTTGTGTTAGTGCTAGTGGTTAGTGTCTAGTGCTTGTAGATTTCGAATGCCTGTATGTGAAATAGAAAGAGATAGAACGTTCTTCATTGAGCATTACACATATCATCTGTTACCGCTACTATACTCGTAGGAAAACAATACTATTATTACACATTTCCCTTTAGTGACTAGGAACTAGTGGGAAGACTGGAAAGGACAAAGCCTTTTGAGTTAGTGTAACGGAGTATTAATGCTACTGAAAAAGAACACAAGAACGTAGTGTCTTCTATAGCAATAAAGACTAAGACACGTCATTGGACCTGTTCTTAGATACAAGTTAATTTATAAGTTTACGTTAAAATTGTTGCTTATTAGCCTTAAAGCTACATTGTGACTACAATAAAGTACCTGCATTATGATATACTTTATAATAGGAAATAAAAAAAACTCCTTTAATACCAAAGAGTTTCAGAGCTAGGAGTATGTCAGCAATTTCTGACAGTGCACTTTAAAAATACTGTTACTAGTGGTTTTGTTCAAAATTGTTTACTTTTCTTTCTCTCGATGTCTCGACAAGCGTGAGACTTTCGCCGAATGATAACTCTAAGTGTCATCTTCGTGCTGTCCGGTTATCTCTAAGCGCACTTACAGCAGATACTAGAATACAGGGTCTTGTATGTCTATATCTTGTAGGTCTATGTCATCAGATGCCTTATATCTAGTTATTATGTACCGGGTCGTGTCGCAACGATTTCCTTAGCAACAACAAAGGATTTCGCTTTCTCATGTGTAATAATATAGTTTTAGATAACGTATTATGTGAGATTATTAATTTCGAGTTTGTTATTAATTATAGGACGGTAAACAATTACGTCGGCAGCCTATAGCGTATTAATTCTCAATTCAAACTCATCAAATGGAGCCACGTGCGGGCAGTGGGGGAGGGGACCCTCCACACAATGGAGATATATTGAGGAAATATTCTGTAATAATTACGTCAAGGGGGAAGGGGTTGGTCGTGTCGACACAAGTTATCGTGACATCAATGTCAGATGTGGCGAAGCGGCAGTTAAATTAAACTAACGCGACGGCTTTGTTTTCATTACGTGAAGTAACGGGCGTTTACAGTGTCACTGGGCGAAGGGAGCACTAGTCTGGGAGAACCACTGTGGTGGTCCCGTTTGGATTTGTTTATTGCGTGTATTGCAGAGTTTAGAAACTATATTTAAGGATAGTTCTCCGTAACGAATCATAAAGTGAAGAGAAGCCTCAAAACAATCCACTGCCGTACTAGAAATGTTAAACCAAGAATTTAAAGCTAAGAAAGTAAAAGTCTAAGAAACCACTGTGCAACTCGCCAGTGCGTGATTTTTTTATTCAAATTCAAAATAGTCTTCATTACAATCCCTTTCAAATAGTAAAATTTTAATGAAGCTCCCTCCGGAATGTCTTTCATACTGGTACTAGCAAGATATTCGGCGGTCATTGTTTCTTAAAATTATATTTACAAGTTAAATAAGCTTTAATATTATTCTGTGCAGCTGGCCGCTGCTCGTAGCTGAGCTGTCATTTACATAATCTTCAAAAGTTAACAGTTATATTTCTAGTTGCAGTTTTGATCTTTTTTTAAAGTCATTGTTGAATTTTGGAATCCAAATTTTACTGTATTGTGTAACCAAAGCCCCGAAAGATTTTTGAACTTTCTATGAGCTTAGCCTGAAATTCGAACCGTATCGACATGTTTATGTACTGCAGTGGCCAGGCTACAACGATAATCATCAGATATATTTCTTTCGGAGAGTATTTTTATATATTTTTCACATTATCCATTATCTATAAATGAGTATGTACCCCTTAAATTCAAGTTATAGTCCCAGTGGAAGATAATTAAAATACTAAGAACTGTCTCACTGTATGTCTGTCAGTAGCGTCACGTCCGTTAACGGTAAAGACAATTTTTTAGTCAATGATTAGGCTTTCCCTTTGACAGCTTGTCATATTAATTACTCACGGGAATAGCGATTATACTCATTTTGTAAATGCGAAAGACTGTGCGTCTTTTACGCTTTCACGGATAAACTGTGAGACTAATACATAGTAATTAAATTTGATACAATTAAAGATTATATTCCGGGCTAACATATAGATTTGAAAAAACCTGTTTTTCCTTCGGAACGCACAGCTCATAATTGAGCTTAACGTTTAAGTTGATGCGGAGGAAGTCGCGGCCACAACTTCAACGTATACGTTATCAAAATTAACTGGAACCGGTCTTCTCCAACATTAAATTATTCACAATATAAATATTCAATTGTTGATCGCAAGATTCGGCCGTTAATTATTAGTTTCCTTATCACGAGTTAAATCATAAATTAAAAATAAAATTAACGATCGTTAATATTTCTGATAAATACGTGATGACGTAACGCTCTAAAAATGTAATACAATAAATGTATAAAAAATCCCTTACAAGGGAGATATATCCCTAGTTTTGTCGTACAGGGGACCGGAAGCACGGACTCCGGAAAGGTCTTCCTAACTTTAGTAGGAGGAATTAGAACAACGTACACACGGACAGAATAGCAATGGTGTACTCATTCCGACGATCGGTAGTTTAATACTTTTTCCACCGCCACACCACTACACGCTTAAATATTTATACTACAGATAAATATAATAAAAATATAAATATTTATATAAAAATATTAAATATATTTCACAGCTCCAACGATTTTCATGAAATTCAACTTCGGTTTCCCCAAAAGCTTTTGGGCTTTTTGGGGAAACCGATCTAGCAAGGTTTTATTTAAAAAAATACGTTTCATCCCTGTTTTCGGGCATTGAAAAAATGCTAAAATGTAGAATTGAATTTAAATGATATTTTGGGTGTCAAACGTAAAGCTGAGGTAGCCTAATGGTAACGGGCGGACCAAAAAATTTCTAAACCCGAGTTCGATTTCCACATGTCATCGGCGCTTTTTTATTTATTTATTTTTCATTTGCATTTTTTATATTTTTTAAAAAATGACAGCAAAGCTCGGTCACCCGTATAAACTTGATTCGTAAAACATGTTACGAATCCTGCATGTATAAGACATGAAAAAAGATAAAACAACACTGATTTTCTCTTAGAAAAATAATATTATCACTACTCCTGTATATGGACTGAATAGAATGTATGGAACGAATGATATCTGAGGTACATGAAAATTTCACAGAAACAATAATCTGTTTGGAGTTAGTATTCGGTCGGACTAGCTCTGATGATGTAACAGACATACTTTCACTTTTATAATAATAGTATTGGCTATAACTGTACAGTGAAACTGTAAACTCTTGTACATAAAATATATTAGAGTTGGATTTTCAGAATTAAGTTTATAGAGCATTACAAGCGAAACATATTCTTAAAACAATAAATACTCATAAAGTATTTAAAGTTAGTTAAATAGCTTATATATAAAATTATACGCTGATAAATATTGTAAAAACCTAACGAATATGGTTTAGTTATTTATTTATCCTATCAGAATTAATGAGAGCTTTTAAATTGTGAATGTTGTTGCTACAAATGCTTTTAACAAGGATTGTATCCAGGTTGTATTTTACGCAATATAGTATGGTGAGCTTGATTTATTTTTGCTGAACGAATGTAATGGAGCACTGGGTACCTGGATCATCGCACTCATCAAATTCGTATTTAGTAATGCTTGGCCGCATAATTATATCGAAAGAGTCTCAAGTGGCCCGCGGGGCACGCGTTGCTCGTTTCTGATCTACCGGTCATAGATCGAAGAATGGGCCAATGTTAGTATCAAATTCAAATAATTCTTTATTCAAATTGGCTTCAACAAGTCATGCGACTGAAATTCGAAAACGTGCTCTACCGAGAAGAACCAGCAAGAAACTCGGCAGTCAATATTTTCAAAATTCAGTATTACAATAATGTATTATTATAAATGTACGCCGTGTGGTATCCGGCTGAATAGAATAGTACCACCCTCTTTTCTTACCGAGGTGTCGTAAAAGGCGACTAAGGTAAGTCGACCCGCCGTGTGGTATCCGGCTGAGTAGAATAGACCAACCTCATTTCTTACCGAGGTGTCGTAAAAGGCGACTAAGGGAAGATGACCCACCGTGTGGTATCCGGTTTAGTAGAATAGACCACCCTCTTTCTTACCGAGGTGTTGTAAAATACGACAGAAGTAAGTTGACGTCAGGCAGGCGGCCGGTCGTAAAAACGCAGCCAAATCACGTGACAACATGTTTATAACATGTTGTGCCGACCCCACTTAGAGTGGGATAAGGGCAGGAAGATGATGATGATGATGTATTATTATAAATGTATTGCGAAGCTACAGTGAGAATACCTTTTTCTTAAAATATATCACGGAGCGAGTCACGTGGTTTCATATTATAAATCGCACGTACAGCTCGTTATTGCGGAACGAATATTTTTTGGATATCGATATATGGACCGTAAGCCATAATGCCTTAGCATCCTCGCGTGGTCGAGCGACGGCAGCTGCCTGCCGGTGCCCTGGTGTCACAGGGTAAAGGAGCGGCCTCTGGATTCCAGCAGCAATTTACAAAATATTTAATGTCGTGTACTCAAGTCTATACCACGTAATGTACCGTACAATAATAATCAATAGACGGAACAAGTATTCACATCATTTACGTCTTCGTTAACGAGCCGACGCAAAAACGCAAAAATAACGTTACGTTACGTTGACATTACGTTACAGATCAAATACGTAGAAACAAATACCGAACACAACACGAGTGAATCTCAGCGAGCAGTACCCGCGGCCCGTCTCGGCTATATCGAACAGATTTAACTAGACGTGTGTCTCCAAGATTTACACAGGCTTTGACAGTAATCAAGTTGAATCTATAACGATAGATTAATACTGCTCTGTACTTTGAATTATTATATTGAAATAACTGAATATGTAAATTTCGAAGCTTTGTCGCCGCCACCGTACTAGTAATATTCCATGTACGGTTTCTCGTAGATAAGAAAAATTATACATAACACATGTATAATTTTTCCTAATGAAGGTAAAGAAATTAAAAAATATTCGCATAGTAACTAAGAACAACATAACTTGTTTCAAATTTACAAGAGCTTTAATTCTATATATCAAATATTGGTCAAAAACAAAAAGAAAATATTTTTTGTTTGGCACTATAAAATAACTCGCTACAAATCAAATAAATATATTAAACTGCAACGTCGTACAAACGAAATAATGTTGTATGATGTCATGTCGTTTTATCTGGAATGGCTTCTCTACTAAAAAAACGTAGAGCTTGATTGAGCTGCGGCAGGAGATAGCGTCGCAGTTTAGTGGACTCTCACAGGAACAATGTACCGTGTTAAGAGACGTATAGCGCTGGATTGGTATTGACTGTTATATCCTTTGATGGATTAGCGACGGTTTTTTATATTTCGTCATTAAAAATAATAAACAGTCTAACTTGTGACTATGATAATGTATTGATTTAGGCGTTTTGTGCTACTATGAAAGATATGAACATAGCTTACGTTCGCTTCGCCATGTGCTACACCAGCCAAGTTAGAGCCAAAGCCAAGCCACGACAGTCGAGCGTCGAACTGTCACTTCTGAGCTGTCAAAATGTAACGGATGTGACGTCAGCTACGCTGCTGTACTGTCGCTCACCTCCCGCCCACATCGAGTGTCCTAATATAAGCCGAAGCTTACGTAAGGCGAGGCCTATTCGTCCTAACAAGTGAACATCTCTACTCTAATAGAGTTCTATTTCATAACCCCGCTCTTGACAACTGTTCAGGGCAATTAAATTCCTAAATAGTTTCAATAACGAATCACTCAATATAATTCCAGTATAAAGCGTGTGCCCGGCGTCGCGTGTCGGCCGTCAGTCAGATTCCGCCCACTGTGGAGGGCAATTTGTCAATGAATGATGTTACATTTTTCACAGCTTCACGCCTACAGCCTCCCACGTGACCCCGCGGGTGCACGAGAGTTAACCCACACGACCCTCCACATTAAATTAACAAACCCAATTTACATTTAACTTTTATTATTTATCGAGGCTAACAAATAAGAATTATTCTAATAAAAAAGCTTCTCTAAGAGTGCAAGTTCCTCTGTTTAAAGCTAATATCTTACTTTCAAATAAAGAACAAAAAATGATATTTGACCTTTTTCCGCCATTGAAAATACTTTTTATTGTTACGTATGTTTGCATCGAGCTTGATTAAGAAACACCGACACATATCCATATTTATATTAGGTATATATACGAAAGTCTGACAGTTTCCTTTTCTTTGGCGCAATATTGATGAAATTTAATACAATTCAAGCTTATATATCTGGTAGTAAATAAAAATAGCAGTTATTGTCCGTGAAGTAACATTTTGTATGAATCCACTCATTAACATGTATTTAAAATTAGAGTTCTATTACAAGTGTACTGAAAAAACTCTGTGTGTCATTTACAATTTTTACTGTTTTACAAATGTGCATATATTTTAGATACCAAATCTATAAAGCATCTTTACTGTGATGTTCTCTCGAAACGTCTTTCGATGTTATTTCGAACAAGCTCTCCGAAACGTTAAAGGGAAAACGATGGAATTATCCGTACAAGTTTAAATATTCAACATTAAAGGAAATCAGGGTATTTTCGTCGTCAGATCTCGGCCGGATTCAATTCACTCGTTTAGAGTTTGTTTTGATCGACTGCTGATTAAAACATTTGAAATGAAATAAAACGGCCGCTCGCGTGGGAATATAACACGAGTGTAAAATAAACAAAGTGCATAGACTTTAATTATCCCGGTATATTTGACTGGCCCGTTGGAGCAGTGGGTAGTGACCCTGCCTTCAGCTCCGTGGGTCGCGGGTTCGATTCCCGCCGAGGGCCAACATTTTCCATAAATGAATTTGTTGGTCTTTGAGCCTGGGTGTATATTTGTATTTAAGTATGTATTTAAAAAATATATAAGTATATATTCACCAGTTGTCTGTCACCCATAACACAAGTATTAAGTTACTTATTTTGGGGACGGACGACCGTGTGTGTAAGTGTCCCATATATTTATTTATTTATATATTTATTTATTTTGTTGAGCCAAGTATATTAGCCGTAAAAGCGTAACAGATATACCAAAAGGCGTACTTTAGAGTCTATAATATTATCATGTACATTGATATAATTGTCTCCATTCACTCGGTTATGATACGTTTTTATTTTCCAATATATCGTCTCAAGCGCAGAACGTCGCCAACAGCACTCCAGCACAATCCTTTAAATTTAACTTTATTATTGTTATAAAAAAGATTCGATCGCCACTAAACTTTACATTATCATCCACTGGGTGATTACCAACTGCAGCTATCGAAGGCACGCAGTAAGCGCGAGCATATTGCTTTGGATCTTAATAAGTTAACAGAGTCTTTGAATTTCGTTGGTATTTTCGTACAATTTTGTCTTATTGTTCTGGTATCTCTTAACAACTGAGTTCAGTCTGAAGGTGGTACTTAGCCAATTAGTTTGGTCGGTCACATTTGGTTCAATCGCCCGCAGCCACCGACGGAATGTTGTGTCTGCCGAGATCACCTCTTAAGATAATATCTGCTGTATATTATTACACGTTTCGGCGACACTGTCACATCGAAAGCCGGATTTATAACGATCCGTGCCTCATTTAAATAATAATTTACATTAATATATAATTTTAACACAGTATTTAAATGATCACGAATGGAAATTTATTATAGAACGTAAGTGTGAACTATTACAGCGATACACGAAAATAGTGTTTCCACAAGTTCACCAAGAGACACTTGTTAGGTGGCGAAAAAGTTATAAAGATGTATCCCATGAACATGTTTTAAACTTTCGTCTATGAATATTTTAAAATTTTAATATTTCAAATTAATTATCGCAAAATTCAGGCTAAGTACGTTAGTATGCGAAACGCTGCAAAAGTAGTTAAACTCTTATACAGGGTTGAGTGGCTGTGTATAAGTGTCTCGTATACATTGTTCGGCAAAGTTCCGGGCCGGGAACGGGAAGCTTAAGAGTTTCCAACCGCTCGCAATTAATAACAAATGGGCAGCGAGCTGTCGGGGCTCGCGGTGAGCCGAATGATACTAGTTGTAGCCGCGACTTCGTTTTATTCTACATATTTGATCAGTTTATATCAATATGTCGCTGATTTATACGCAGACTAACGCCGAACGATTCGAAAAGCTGTATTGTCTTTTTAGTTATAAATATTTATTGTAATATTGTTTTTTTTTGTTAGTCATGCTTGTTCATTTATAATTATATTTAGCTAAGTTTCTATTTACATGAATTATTAATTTATAAGTTATTATGGTGTAAATAGTCGTAAGTGAACTTTTAAAATAAAGTTAAAAAAATGAATTTCTTTTCACTTCATATTGATACAACAACAGCTGCTAGGGCAGATGATTCTAATCTGTCTGTTTGTTTTTTTTTATTGTCACGCTTTCAAAGCTAATCCGCTGGAGCAATTTTGATGAAGCTTGGGACAATTTAAGCTAAAATAGGATATAATTTAGTTTAATAAGTTTTTCCTCAGGGAACAGTAATAAACACATTATACTCAATTGATCATATTTATCACTTAAATTGACGTGAGAATATTATCGGGACTTGTGTCAATACGTGCGCGGTTACTCTGACACCGGTTAATCCAACTATCAATGCACATCTCTCCGCAATCTCCGTGTAATCCCTGTAATCCCTCGGGATGAGCCGCCGATGCAATAGATAGTATAATAGTTTGATTACAATAACGGCGATATTGTCTGAGCCGACATAACGCGTCACTACTGTAATCACGGACGACAGCTCGCAAATAATACATTAATACTAGTGGAATCCAATTACTGTTTATTCGAATGAGCTTTTGGAAGCACTTTTGAAAAATTAAGCTGTCACTGGTTCGTAATGTGGCTTTTACCGAAAAGCTATTCTCGTAAGGTTGCTTTTTATAATTAGTTGTGGTCTTGTATGAAGCTGAAGTACTTTTAGATTAAAGCATTTAATATATGATAACAAATATATGTAAATATAAATATCAAACAAAACTGATTGAACAATAGTTTAGACATAGTGTTGTCCGATAAAAGAGCACCTGAGTGTATATTTATAATAATGACAGCGAAATATGGAAACCGAACGGGAGGATTCATTTAAAATTTTATCTGGTTACCTAGATTGAATTACAGAGACTGAACAAATTCATTTTAATACTATTAATATATCGATGGTAGATTTCGGAGCGACACGGGGTACTGGTATCAAAGCAGAGTATTTCAATCTGTTCAATCAGTTTTGTGCTTATTCTTCAGGAATTTAAAGCGTAAACTATTTAACATTCCTAGAGACCTAAGCTATGTAAGATTTATTATATGGTTTACCGAGCAGTTATGCAGGAGGCCTTTTTTATACCTCGGATACCTTACTTTGACATTACACGAGCAAACGATACGATACGGGGTATCCCTGAGTTGCGCGATCCCGCCGCGAAAGGGTCCGCCCTTTGTGAGCCTTTATGGCTTATTACAGCCAGTGGGACGACGGGCCGAGATATTGAACAGCTCGGGTAGCTGGAAACCGCTCGACGACCGTTAGGGGGCTATCATCACGTTATATGTAACATTTAGCGCTATACTGGCTCGATGGCCACTAAGGCCGGGTGCAGGGGTTCGGGATTATTCGGAATTTTGCATGTAAATGTGCATTTAGATACCTTAATTTCTTATACCAATACAAAGACATTCAAGTATAATGAATGCAAAAGTCTGTCTGCGTGTTTCTTACGGAAATATGAGTATTTTTGAAAGTTACACGTTTAACGCGTTTGTAAACTTTAAGCTTATAAAATTTCAATAACATTGGTGCAGCAGGACTTTCGCACGTATTATAATAGTATGCATATAAAAGCTATTACGATCTTTATCTCTATCGTCGCTCACACACACACTTCATTTAGGAACTTTCTAATTGTAACAATATTATTCAAAAGTTGTCAGCCACCAACAGAGACCTCTGTCAGCCAAAGCGAGTCCCGAGTCAATGATCCCCGGGCAATCTATCACTCGGAGATACTTTTGATAAGATCGAGTCGTTGAGTGATGCGAGCTCGATCCCCTCCAAGTCCGCGGGATAAATGGATTCAGGGCGACGCGGAGCCTGCGGACTTAATATCTGAAAATCGGACAAGTCAACGACACTTGCATTAGAGACAAGTACATTGAGTACGATAGAGTTTAGTGTGGTCCCGTGGTCCTTGGGTCAACAATGTAGAGCAGTAATGTATTAGGTATCAGGTCGGTCGCGGCTACACAGTCAGTTATACGCGGTTAGGAGCTTCTACTCAATCATACGTACCTCTTTGTCCCCTAATACTACTGAAAAGATTATTATCATACCCCATCACCCCGCCGTCATCATCCCCCGTCACTAGGTCTCATTACCATCCCGAGAGAGAGTTCACGCCGTTCTACCACGCTAGACTTGTGGGGAAAAATTTTCATTACAATCTTTTGCTTCTTCGTTAAAAAAACACTATTCCTTTGAATCATTTCTTAATCAATTACTAATACAAAATTAAACAAATAAATGTTGCATAAAATAACAAATGTATTCAATTATTCCGGTCCCGCTGCCGCCGACAGACCTCTAATTATTTCACTCGGTCGAAAGGTTGCTTGCTATTAATTTGTTCATCACTCACTAAGTCATGCGGGTACTCCATAATACGTATATTTAAAAAAAAACAACAACAGTATCAATAAAAGTAAAACAAAATATTATGCTTAAAGGCTAACCTTTATTATAATTGTAAAGACGAAAATTTATCTATCTGTCTGTTCCTCTTTCACGGCTGATCTACTGTAGTAACATTAATGAGATTCGCAACGATTGAAGCTCATACACTGGGCCAACATAAGGGATAAAAAGGTTCTTGGGATTTCCAACGAGAATTTTTTTAAAACAATGTACTGCTTTATACCTCTTTCTCTATCATACATATAGTCCCATCGCATACAATCATCGCACGCGGGTCGCCGCGAGAGGCCGACACTCTCGACTTGTGAAAAACGTTCGGGGCGAACACGCTGCGCTCGCGCACTAATTAACACATTTTTTAATCAGTGTAACTTTAGTGATAAGTGTTGTGGAGTGCCAGAAACTGCCTGCCGATTTTTCTGTTCCCCGGAACAGTAACCAACATGAGGTAAACGTGTTCTCGTCATTCCGGTCCTAAAATTTAGTGCTTCACCGCCGCCTTTTTTTTATTTTAATACAGTCCACTTTCGATATTATATTTCTCATTCCGCTCCCTTCGAGGATTCCGCGCCGCTTCATAATGTATTATATAGCAGAGATTATTTTAATAACAATGTCGCCACGGAGTTTTTCGGGTATTTTATTATTAATAATATATAACCAAAGGTCAATAATAGACGATTAAATCGAACGACGTTAACTGTGCTGGGTTAATATTATCTATCTAAACATTTCACACATTAACGAATAAATAGACAGCTTTTAGCGGATCGACAACACGTGCGAAAATAACAAAACGACAGATACAAGAATAGATAAATAATTGTAAACAGCTTCAGTATGACTGCGCCCACGCGTGGGAAATAGTTTTAGATAATAAGGAAAACAATAGAACGGTCTGGACGCATTGCTTATTTTGAAAGTTATGTATGTACACATAACGCGAAAATCGTTTAAAAATAGAGTATTTTTAAGCGAAATCTAATATTTCCGAGAAAATATTACGTGGAATGCTGTGTAATATCGTTGGTCATTGATTGACGTGACGGGGAGGCGCCGGGAGCACTAACATGAGAATCCCATCATTGCACAGCGTATTATTCTTATGTTATCTAGCTAGGTTATTTTGAAAATTTTTGAAATAAGTCACCGCTCAGCTCTTTCAACATAAAGAATTACTTTCTATAACCGTTCTGAATTTATCGCTCGCCCTCGGAGCGGAGGACTCTGCGGAGGCTGTGATCTCGGGCGACGTTAGATTTCGTCAAAAGTATTTATCATTTCGAGACATCTTGTGAAGAAAAGGACGGTCGTTTAAGTATTCTCAAACCATAAGTGGATTTCAAATTTACCGAACGCGTTGGATACTTTGTCTTAATCTTGAAGGTTATGTCCCTTTACATTGAATAAACTACGTTGATACGTCTGTCTGTAACAAACCGGCCGCCAGTTGCCTCCCGCTACCACTAGATGACTCTTGATAGAGAGATGTCATTCTCGAATATTGCAATATATAGTTTAGTTATGAAACGTGTAATAACTAACATGCGAATATTAAATATGGAAAATCTCTTTGTCTGTTAGTACGGCTAATTGAATTATTTTGTAATCAAGGAAAATAATCTCAAGAATGGCTCCGTGATCTTACCGTGGGGTCAATCTATTATTAATTAGTTAATTTTAAGCATAATATTATTTCGCTTGGCGCATATTAATATTACATCTTAATTTAAATGTTGTACGTTTTTTCTGTAAAACGGCTTCTGTTGCGTTCTTTCTTATAGCTATACTAATGTGAAAATTATTCGTATGTTATTGGTCTCTGTACTGAGTACTTTAAATATTAACTATATATAAAGTACTTAGTCAGTCTATCGGTCGCCGGTAATCATAAGGTAAAGATTTTTTTGAATAGTCCCTTTTTGTTACTTTGTTTGGTCTTGTGGTCTTGAAGTCGTTGAGTTGTATTGTCACATCGTCAGAAAAGAAGGAAACTGCCTCAAGCAACTCATGGCTATCGGAACGATCGGTGGCAATATACCAAAAGGTCGAAGCCCAATTATGTGAACTGACCGAATACGAACCTCCCTGAGACGTTTACCTGCACGGTGCTCTTCATTCAGGACGATCTCTAAAGACTTGACGATTTCGAAGATTGAAAAAAGATGAACTCTCGACCCTCAGTATTGAGGAAATCTATGCGGAGGATGAGGACTTTATGGAAACTCTAAAATGGAGCTCTCCTCGGACAAATTTTCAGTACATTGCTTAAGATCTCTGGACATGTCACAAAATAAATTCTCAGGAATTTCTCTTGGAAACCATTCTAAGCAGGATCATTTTTTTACTATTCACCTTGCCCGTTGAAATACTTTTAACTTCGCGTTCTCGTACATTACTTTCTGGTGGATGTTCATGTTTTATCTTGGTCTGTTCATGTGAGGGGCCACCACCAGCAGATTTTGCTCGATCGGACTTTCTTTACCACAAAAATGCTATTAATAAGGAATAAAACAAGAATTTAAGGGATCCTTAGAGAGTAATATCTGATATAGTAACGTGCCGTGGAGCTAAAGTGGCGATGAGTAGCAAAGGATCTTGAGGAGCAAAAATGTAGCGTAAGGTAGGGAACTTTAAACCCAGCGTGTGATTGATTGCTTAAATAGCATGACAACTTATGAATGCTGGTTCGAATGGGAAGAAAATATAAAAATAAGACTGACAGATGACTCTGACTTCTCATTTGTAAGCTATTAAGGCTATTAAGGTTTATAATTATATAAAATCGTCACCGCTGTAGCAATTTGGCGGACCGGCCTTGGCCGCGGTGACTATTTGCATAAATTTCACACGCGGCGCCGGCTGTTTGTTAACCTGTTTACATTATTATAACATTTCGGAAACGTAGCTCGTTGTTGCAAGCGAGTATTTGGACGATTTATTAAAATATATTACGACCTCGACCTATGTCATCTGGTCGAGACGAACCGAGTATCTATTGATTTGCTAAAAAAATTCATGAATCATTTCTAAGGCGTTCTGAAAACATTGGTGCAAATTACATTACATTTTATTATGGATAATATATATAATTTTAGCTGTACCAAAAAGTATAGTTTCAGTAGACTCCATGCTAAGGCGGACGACCGCCTGATTGATAAAATTTCCACCTCAACATCAACGTATTCTGCCTCGTATCGTAACAGCCTGAGGCGTGCCTGGAGCGTGCCTGAAGCGTGCCTGGAGCGTATCTGGAGCGTGCTTGGAGCGTGCCTGGAGCGTGCCCGGTGCCTGCAACTCCTTTGTTGGCATCACTCGCATAATCTTTAACTGTACGCATGTGTAGGAATTATGGACCTGTGTAGAGGCAAGTCTAGATATTGTTGAGGAATTTTATTACAGAAGCGTGTGCCGAGACACTTATTTTCTAACTTTTTGTAGAAGCAATATAGGCATCATAAGTTTAGATCAGTTTCTAATCTGTGATGTCTATCACTATTACTGCTATATAAAGCATAGCATTTTTGTAAACATAGCACATTACTGTAGATATAAATTGAGGCTGTTTTAACTTTTCTAAAGAACTAGTGGATAATTCATGTTCCGAGCGATGAAGTCCTCGATCGATCTTTAACGATACCACACGTAATTATTCTCTGAATAGAAAAAATATCGTCTGGTAAACGACATATTGTACCGTAGTCTGTAGAAGAATGACCCCCGGGACGTTTGTCCGTCGGCCTTTCTCCAGAGATTAAATCCGGTCACATGTGACAATAGCTCATCTGTTTTGTGCAGATCTAAGTCACTTACGACTGAATAAAAACAAAAAGTATGACTTTTATGGTAAACTATAGGTAAATGCGGCTTCGTTCGCATCAAGTGTTAAAATCTCTTAATTATGCACTGTATTGGTTTTCTTGTTCCCGAGGTAAATACAGGAATTTTACTGTTTTCATGTTAGCCCGGTATTTCAGCTTCAATCATACAAACCCCGAAAATGTAACAGACGGATGGACGGATAGGTTATTTATAATATTAGTACGGTGATGCGATATACGCAATTCCTTAACGTTCTACCGTAAATGTAAATATATACGGTTTTATAATAAAAATATATAATTTAGTTCGAACTGCGCCAAGCTCGAGTCGCGAAAATCAGACGTCGCACAAATCCCAAACAAATCTCAGATAACATAACTTCGGACACCTCAGAGAAATAGACACTGAAGTTTTATTACAGTTTTTGGGATTTATATTTACGGCATAAAGTTTATTTCACTTTCTTCTGTGTATTAGCTTTCATGAAAGTTCCGGACTGTTGTGCTGTTTACAGCCGCGATGGAACCGTTCAATTTACTCAATTTTGTAATTCCAGATCTGAGGGTTTCTTTAATTTACTAAATATAAAATACAGTATTGGAAACGTCTAAAATGTTGTAATAAATTAAAGTGAGACGAGCGCCAATGACATAATACATGTTACATACACGTCACACCTGAACGTTGTACTGAATTTCGATAAATTCATTCCGTGATAAACTTGTGTAATTTTGTTTGAAAAGCACGTCAGATGTGGGATTTAATCCGCCTTACAATATTTTTAACATTACACATTACAATTTATTCACATTAGGAAATCTCGATTGAAAAGTGGGATTCGTTATTGTCTGAGCATGCACAATAGGTATATAACCCTATGAATTGATTGTGATTATAATTTTAACGGTATGTGCAAAGAGAGAAAAGATGGTTTACTTGTCTTGTACAGAGTCAGGCCATCTGAGGGTATGTAGCATGTCCGCTCGGAGGCTGCGGAATGCGGCTGGAAATAAGGCCGGAGACGAATTCATTATCGGAGGAATTCGGATGACGTCATCGTGAAGTTCGGGAAACCGTCCCGGCGCGAAAGTCGGGATTAAATTGGGAATTTATGTACACGGGACTCGTTCTGCCAAAACCAGCGATAAAAAACATTTGCTTATTCATGTCAAGTCACATCTGTTCGCATAATAAAAGTTTTGTATATTTTATTTCCTTGGCCGTAACTTGCGCTGTTTGTTATAGTCTATATAATTTGTAGCGGCTGCTATGGTGCTGTGGTGCTGTGGTGCTGTGGTGCTGTGGTGCTGTGGTGCTGTGGTGCTGTGGTGCTGTGGTGCTGTGGTGCTGTGGTGCTGTGGTGCTGTGGTGCTGTGGTGCTGTGGTGCTGTGGTGCTGTGGTGCTGTGGTGCTGTGGTGCTGTGGTGTCCCACACTCTAGACACCAGAGTCATAATGACGATACAGTCAGTAAGACTCTATTTGTCGTATAGGTCAACATCAGCATTCTCTTTCCCTTATCCCACTCTAAGTGGAGTAGGCACAATATGTTATAAACATGTTGTCACATAATGTGGCCTGGCGTCAATTTACCTTATTCACCTTTTATGATACCTTGGCAAGAAAGAGGGTGGTCTATTCTATCTACTAGACCGGATATCACACGGCGAAGGCTGCAAAGGTTGTCTAGAAAAGATCGCCCAGAGCCATAAGATCGCCTGCTGATCTGCACGCCTTATTACACCCTTTACAAGTTAATTTCTTGATGTATTTTTTAACTATGCGTTTATTTAAGAATTTCTATTATACTATATCTTTTAACATATGGAATGTATTTTATATCGCGCTGACTCGATTGTTTATGCGACAGATAGTCTAGGTCGTGTGGTAGGGTGTATTCTCGCCGAGATACATAGACACCACCGTATATGACTCCCATATCCAGGCATATTCCTCGCCTCGCCGAGGAGGCCTGACCGTGACCTACGACGATATTGCAAATACCACAACATTCATTATAGATTCATAATATATTCAAACGAAACGATAAAAAACTTAAACGGTTCGCTAATGTAGTGTAGGTATTTTTAGCGCAAAAAAATAACCCGTGGAATATCAATAATAAACGAGTTGTTACAAAGAGCGATGGTTTTTACAATGGCGAGTGACTTTTGAATAACTCGAGATGGAACATAATTGCAATTAAATTGAATAGGTTTCGTCCAATACTTACCTGATCGAGAGATCGGTCGGTTGTTGGGGTATACGAACTTAGAGAGTGCCCCATTCTTGAATTAACCCCAATTTACAGTTTCTCCGAACCAATTTTTTGTAAATAGAGAGCGGTATACTGGTTCCATCTACTTCACTGGGAAAATAATCCAAACTATGTACTATATGTCTTTCCTGCGCCTGAAAATCCTTTCAACTTCATACAGGACTGCGGTTTAATAATGTAAAATTGAAAATGTTTAAAAGAATCAAAGCCGAGTTTCTTTTTGGTTCTTCTCGGTAAGAGCAACTTTCCGAACCAGTTGTAACTTCATTAATCATATTGAGCCTTGACGATTCAAAAGTGCTCGAAAGAGCGTATTTGGATAAAGATTATTTTGATTTGATTTGAAGGAACGCAGGATTTATTAACCCTATTTTTTTAACCCCTTCTTCATTGGGTCACAGCGACAGACAGATCTCGCATTCATAATACTATGTATTCTGTTAGTAGATATTTCAAACAAGATCTATGGACCACGACACCGCGGAAATTGAATCCAATCATAAGCTATAATTTGATATGTAAATTTTTAAATTACAAAAATATATACTAATATTTTATACGTCTTTGAAATAGATTTTAAGGTTGCGGGTTCGACACGTGCTGCGGTCTCACTAATATTATTAGTAATATTATTATTGCAAAACTAATGCAAACTAATTTTATAAAGTCTTTTGTCTGAAACACTTTCACGGCTAATCCACTATAGCATACAAATATTGCGTAAACATACAACATAAAAAAATTCCGTTTTCCTCCAAGAACTGAAAAATTAATACCGAATACATAATTGAGGTTATTATAATAAGACTACAGCTAATGCGAGCGAAGTCGCAAGATCGACTAATATTAAACATGCCGCGGCCGGCGACGACATTTACATCTATTTGCAGTTTAACTTTTCCTCAGCGTCTTAATGCTAAGTGTCTAAAGAAAAAGTTCCACCGCCTCGAGAGGTAACAACTTCTGATTAAAAAAAAATATTTTTAGAAAAACCTTTTTATATAAAAAAAACATATTTTTTATAGTATATATTTGACGTCAGACAAAAGACCGGTTGTTCAGAAGAGATCACTTCCGCAGATAAGACCTGTCAAGGACTAATATCTTTTTCATCTACATATTGTAGATACTAGTATGAAGTTCAAACTTTGCTTTTTGGTTGTGGTAGTGAATGTGTGCTGTGCTCGATCACTCTCCTTTAAACTTTTTCACGATATTTAAAGGTCTTGTTTTTGATAAAATTGTTCAATACGTTTCATAACCGATCTTTGCATAAGTTTTACTAAAATATTTTATCAAATAAGCAAAGATCTATTTGTGTGATCTATTTCACACGCACACACACGTGTGTGCGTTTGCTTTTCAAAAAACCAAATTCATCTAACTAAACATATGCACATTTTTACATACATACAGACAACTTCACCTTTATAATACTTGTAGTACTAATAATACTGCCTCTTATTCTATTTACTACGAGTACATAGTGAGATATAACGGGGCGCTGCGATACTGTTGGACTTTTTTCATTAAGTTTTACAAACTTATCCCTGGAGGCTGGAGAGGGTTCCCGCTACTCTGTACTGACTTCTCGGGTCACGTGTGCAGTCTGCTATACTAATATTCGGTACGATGTTTCAGTTGTTTTATATATAAGAAACACGCAGTTCGCGGCTTGTTGGAGGGCGAAAACAACGTTATCAATAACGATAATATCAATAAAGTTGTCAAAAGATTGTTTTGTTAAATGTCCATGTGGTGCGCCGGCTCCGGCGGCCGCGGTGCGATGTCGTCGCTCGAATATATTTAGCTCGGAGTGCGACGACGAGTGAGGAGTGAGGACTGAGGTGTGAGGCAAACAGCGCACAGCACCAGCCCGTGGCAGTAGCCGGCCGCCCGACTTCGCACAGCTACTAGAACATGTACTGCCCTGAGTCACTTCGGTCATTTGGCGATTACTCATAAAATCATCATTCTTCTGCCCTTGTCCCGCTCTAAGTAGGGTCGGCACAACATGTATTAGCCATGCTGTTACATTAGTTTACTTTTTATTTTATACGTGGCCGCCTGGCTGACGTCAACTTAACTCAGTCGCCTTTCACGATACCTCAGTAAGAAACGAAGGGTGGTCTATTCTACTCAGGCAGAAAACACAAGGCTTCACGGGTACTCCTAAAGAATACATTACATACAAATTAAATAATACATTTAAATTATATAGGAATCACAATCTTTAACAATTAATGTTTAAAGTAATTAACAAATAAAAGTAACTAACTTCTACTAAATAACTTTTAATTACGACATTTTACGACGCCATCACTAAAAGATAGGATGGTTAGTAACCTATAAAAAGATAATATCTGGGTGACCGAGCTTCGATCGGTAATTTTTAACAAAAAAAAACTTAAAAAAAAGAAAAATCAATTATTGCGTTGGGGATCGATCCTTGGCATTCACATTTCTACAGGCTGCCCGTTACCCGAAATAAGCTAGGTCGACTTGACAGTTATTGGTGAAAATTCAATTCAATATAAATGTTAGTGTTTTTTAATGCCCATAAACAGGGATAAAACAATATTTTTTTTACATAAAACCTAGCTAGATCGATTTTTCTCCCCCAAAACCTCCTACATGTTGAATTTCAGGAAAATCGTTGGAGCCGTTTCCGAGATTAGGAAAATATATATATATACAAGATTAACTCATTTAAATATAAAGAATATCTGGGTGACCGAGCTTCGCTCGGTAATTTTTCACAAAAAAAAACTTAAAATAAAGAAAAAACAATTATTTAGTTGGGATCGATCCTTGGCATTCACATTTCTTTAGGCTGCCCGTTACACGAATAAGCTACGACGACTTGACAGTTAATGGCGAAAATTCAATTCAATATAAATGTTAGTGTGTTTTTAATGCCCAAAAAAAGGGATAAAACAATTTTTTTTAATAAAACCTAGTTAGATCAATTTTTCTCCCCCAAAACATGCTGAATTTCAGGAAAATCGTTGGAGCCGTTTCCGAGATTCGGAAAATATATATATATACAAGATTAACTCATTTAAATATTAAAGATATGTAAACCGTAGACTTCTTCAGTAGTTTTTAAGAATATAGCGAACCGACGGACGGACACGATTGAGAACTTTATTTTATAATATGTAGTGATAGTGCTATTTGAATATTTAATCATACTTGTAATATTTACGTTTTCTCCTACTTATTATTATATAAAATAATAATCCTCCCGCACGCTTCAAATATTTAATTTTCTTGCTCAAGAAGGTGAATAATGACATAGCGGAAGACAGGCCCCACCTGGTAACGGCCTACTGCCCGGCTCATCGACCGCGGGGTAGTTTCCGTATCTGAGTCAAGTCCTGATCGGAGATATGGGGGATATATTAAAGTGAAAAACTTTTTCCAATTCGACCGCGGTAACTGTATCCGGTGAGTTTCCCGTAAACTTTCCCGACGGCCCCTATATTATAACGGGCAAAGTTTTGTCAACGTCGTATCATTGTCCTCGTACTGGACATTTCATCCGTCGCAGACGATCTTTTGCAGATGAAACATCAGCACAATATAAATTTTTCTTTATAATATTAAAGTCCGAATCAAACCACTGAACTTACAAATTTTAATCAGTTATAAATAAACAGCCAAAAGGAAGCGATTTATTAAAATTAAAATAAACAAGATGTCCAATTACGTTGCCTTGTTACAAGTGCGATTTCATTTACAATGAAACTTTTTTCGATTATCGCAGGAGTGTTACAAAAACTTAATTATAAAAAATTATCTTTTTAATGAATACTTTTATAGGAATACAATATTTATTACTAGTAGTTACTCTGACTTGATTGTTTATATTTTTATTTCATTAACATAATGTCATTTTTAACTGATAGATCTACTTCATGATTTGTGACTTTAATGACTCATAAGTCACTGAATAGAGTAGATTTCTGCTCAAATTTTTATACTTAAAAAGTTTTTTTCTTAGGTTTTTCGAGATGATTTAATTAAAATTGAGATCGCTCTAAACGGATTCTACGACGTAGTTTAACAGGATGTTCCAAATTCCGGTACAAAAGACAACTATAGATGAGAAAACAATGTGGCATAGAGCCTAGAAATACTCGTCCTCTTGTCTTTATCATAGCTGGCTATTAAATACTTTGCGATATATAGCGGTTACGCAGCGTGTAACTCGGTCCACATTTCTTAAATTTAGCGGAAAATGTTTTGAGCAATATATGGTGGATTTAAGGCTTACCCGACTGTTCCCCGAATACAACACAACTTGCAACCATTTCCCCGCCGCTATCGGGTGCTTTTATTTCAATAGCCCCTGGATATCCCGGGGATCCCTGCGCCGAGGATTTGTGGTTTATCTAACCGGATGAAATGTTTGCTCTTATCGGAGCTACATCTTCTATTCCGATGCAATAAAAGCGACACTCGAGGCCAAGTGGCACTTTATTTAATGACGATTCTACGAGGGAGCCCAATAAAAACACTATGATGTTATTAGCAATTATTTGTTCGTCTTCGTATGTTAAGTTTGGACATAACAGTGAACTTATTATTAGAAAAAAGTTTTTCTCGTGGATAGGAAAAACTTTTTAATTTCCTTTTACATAATTGGTATTATTAAATTTAAATTGATGTAAGCGAAGTCGCAGGCACACCCAGTGCGGTATATACTTACTAACATTCATCGCGGACCGTTCGGGAGTCGTATCGCTGCGGGCGAAACAGATACGGCGGTTCGCAGCGGATCACGGAATGTCAAAATGTCACTAATGTTTTCATACTCGAGACCTGATAAGTTTTAACGAAACAAAAATACAAGTGACGTCTTCACTCATTTTTTTTTGTATAATTATGATTATGATTTTAATATTGACAGATAAAAAACATTATAAACGTTCGCGGCGGGAAACTATCGTCCGTAATGTTTGGTTAGGTAGCTAGGTATTACCAACTGGCAAAGCCGTCTCAAAACTTGTATCATTCCGACACGGCACTGTGTACCGACTGACAACAGGTATTGCTACTATATATTTAAAGTCAATTATTATATCGGGCCATATATGCTTAGAGACAGAAAATGGCTAAATTATTCTTATTCACGCTCATAGGAAAGTTTGCAGCATACATCTTATATCTTAAGATAGATTTTAGAAATTGATAAGCTTGAAAAGGCATACCAATTATATCATACCAACTTCAATTAGTTTTTTTAACCGTTTCATGCTTAACATAATTACCACTTGTACGATATAATACAAATAGCAAAGCATATAATTTAGATAATCGAATTCTGAGGATATAAAAACTAACGTAAGCGAAAATGAATCAATATTGAAAATAACGTAAGCGAAAATGAATCAATAATATGAAAAAAAAAACAAGTGTTTTAGTATTGCTGCTATATGTATCGACCCTCCTGCTGAGCAGTGTGCTTGGTGCTGTTTGATGTGTACATTATTATGTTTCGAAGTACCCTCATCCGAAGTGGCAATAGTATGTTACAGACGGATCCGCCGCCCGCGGACCGCACCTGTGTCATTATTTAGTCTCACATCGACTGACATCGAACCATATTCTGTTTATTCAAGAGTCGTCGTGAATTTTGTCTATCAATTATTTTTCCTCTGAGAAGAGCATCATAACGCCCACCTGACACTGATCACTTATCCTTTTCTATGTGTTCTCAGTAAATACAGTCAAGACTGCATTACACTAGCAGTAAAATAATTCGCCTATCAGAGTTATAGACATCATGACGCAATGCGTCTACTATCTGCGTTAAGGAACTATCAGCCGCAAGAGTTTGTGATGTTTCAGTACGACCAGTGTCGGTCGAGTCGAGCCGAGCTGCCAGTAACATTAAAACACCACTCCTGGAGTCCAAACTATGAAGTCAGTTGCCCGCACAGTCCGCAGCCCGACGTTCACTCCGTTATATATTAGATTTTCTTGGAGCAGCCGTAACAGCGAAAGGGGAAAGTTAAAGGAAAAGGTGCAATTTGATTCCGATTCAATTTGCACACGCACCCACTTTATGTCAATTAAACGTTAAAAATTTTTACGTTCTAACAATAACATTTTTACACAAACTAATTTGAATTTCATAATTAAAACCAAACAGACTGACAAAAAATTAATTATATTTTTATTATGGAAGTCCGGAAGGCTCAAGTCTATAAATTATTGTAAGCCGAGCCAAACTCTACATAAATAAGAAAATAAAAATAAATTTAAATAGAGGTAACAATAACTACAAACAATATATTATTATGAACTTCAGCTAATTTGGCGCTAATAGTGTAATAAGCAAAGTGCGTTATGTTGAAGCGTGCGGCTTTGTGTAGGGACGATAGGCCCTCCATACCGAAGGTCTCTGGTCGTTGTAGTCACCACAGTTTCGCCCCACCATCACTCTCACTGTAGAGGTTATATCTTGCTGTACTTCTCAGTAGGACAATGGCCCTAAGGTCTTCTAGAAAACCGCATGTGTGCGTGTACCTAGTGCAATGTGCACTGGATCAAACGTGCACTCGTCCGTTTGCCAAGCGATGTAATTATTAGCAATAACCTTCGCCAATAATAAACACCCGCGTGACGGATTTATGTCTAGACAATATTGGACATTTATTTGAACGAGCGCCGACTCCTGACCCTCCCTAGTGTTTGCATTAGTCTCGTATCGAATGTCTAGTGGTGCCCACTTGGGGTGGGAGTATCGAAGGATACGTGAACAAATAAAGTTCTCTGGAATGGAATTCGTAATAGACGCAGAAAACTCGGTGCCGAAACTGTACTCGATCTGATACAGACTCCATCTCCGACATTTTGTCTGCACCGACGCACGATGTTTTCTAGCTATTCTTAAAAAAATGTAATTCCAGTACTCATCTATGACATGTCGTACAGCCCTCGTGAAGCCCGTGTTCTCTTTGTAACTTTTCGTATTTCCAAGGAAGAGCGAAGCACGAGCACAGTGGAGACGGTGAAATAAATATGTGATTGATATAAATAGGTGTACTAATGTCACAATTTAAAATTAACTATTATGCCGCTATAATGTATAGTTTTAACCGCGTATCCGTTCGCGTTAACTGTAGGTTAGGTGTAGCCGTAACAGACAGAGAGTCAGACATACTTTCACACTAATAATATCAGTAATAACCACTAAGACAAGTGTGTAATACTAATACTAATAGTGATATAGAAATTTACAACATAGAGAGCCTTTGTATACCTTTACATCTTTAAAAAAAATACTAAGACTGGAAGATTTCAATGCAGATTAACATTTTTCACTCTTAACATGCATGTTATATTCTGAATTTATCGTCAAGTAAGGGTTATTACGATGGCAGTCATGTAAAAGTACTATGAGATGAACGATAGCCGGTATACCATCTGAGTTTGTATCCGTCCTAGAGACATTAACAATAGAATGTTTAAGGATGTTAAGGACGGACGGACGGACAGCCGCACCACATCGCAAATCTTACATATTTATTGTATCGAAAATATTAAAATCGAGTCTCGTTCGAAACTAGTTTCTTGGCCGCAAGGACTCCTTATGATGAACTTGTATAAATGTTAAAAGCTTAGATTCAGTAGTCGCGAGACTTCCTGATTTAAAATTTGTAAACGCAAGAAACTAAAGCTAAAATCTGGAATTGGTTGCGCTAAAGTCAAAGGAGGGTATAAACACCTCGGTAGATAGTATTGAATTTAAATGAATAGACACAAAATTGTAAGCAGTAATTTACATTGTCCTTTATACCAGTCTGTGTGACCGGCAAAGTTAACACTGAGTCATTTGACCGAAGAAAAATCCCCATTCGCTCGTGGTGCTCTACCACTGGTAATAGTCGTGAATCGTCGCATATATTCATATCGAGACATCGCCTCGTCATCCTGAAAGAAACACCGCTCGATATTGTTTGGTTTGGTTTGCAGCACTTCATACAGATAACAGAACGAGAGGCGGCGTCTGGTTGATTTACTTGAATATTATTAGACCTACTAGTGGCCTGCGCCTGCTTCGCACGGGTATAAAATATATATCCAATGTCACTCAGTGTAAAAAAAATGATTAAAATCGATCCAGTAGTTTTGATTTATTCATTACTGCCCGTGGCCCACAAGCGTTAAATTTGGAGAAAAATAATTTCATTTCCCTATACCAAGAAGATTTCCTGCTATCTTTGGAATATCTAAATTCATATAGTACATTTTTACTTATTTACTTTTACATTTTTCCTGTGTATTTTATTTTTACAAGTAATTACAGAATGTCTTTATATACATCATTCACAGCTTCCTTGACGTTAAACAAACTCTTGAAAGAGCGACATATAGCTGCTAGATTCGAAGTGCTATAGGGCGAGCGCGGCGTCCTCACGGCATTTTAAATCTGTAATATCTCCGAAAATGTTCACTTAAATTAGATGCTGTAAACGGCCATATTGATCTATATTAAATCAACAATTTATTTAAGGTACTTAATTGGATAAGGATTAATGCTGTATAATATAAAAATTGCTTCAAAAATAAGGCATTATTTTTCGCAAAAAGTAAATGAAAAAAAATGCTATTGGGGGTTGTCCATAAGAGATAGACACATACCATCGCGGACTTTTCTGTAGACCTTTTCAAGGTGTACAGATACTTAGTACATCACTCTATCTATTAAAAACTAATTAAAACCGCATCAAAATCTGCTGCGTAGTTTTAAAGTTTTATGCATACATAGGGATATATGGACAAACAAAGAATGCGACTTTGTTTTATAATATGTAGTGAAGATGAAGGGTCATACTATTCAATAACACCGCACTCATCAGCTTTCGAGGAGTTCGGTGTCTGCAGCTACTGAGTGTCGTGGAGACTGTGGTCGTACTCACCGCTGCTCTGCCGGGATCCGGGAACGAAGAGCGAGCTGTCCCCGTGACGGTCACCGCACACCGGGCCGTGTCCGTGTCACTGCTAACTAATATTATCGGTGGCGCAAATAAATTCCCGCACTTGTCGAAGTACCGTCGGCGCTGGTCGCGGAAGTTTCCCGCGGCCGGTGTCGGCGGCCCGTGTGGCGGCCCGTGTGGCGGCGTGGGGCCGCGCGCTCGCTCGCCGCGCTACTGCCGACTGCCGCCGGCGGCCGGAGCGGCGACGCGCGCCGCCGATCGCGACTCGATCGGGATCGGCTTGGGACGACTCATTTACGCTATATACAAAGACAACATTAATTTTATGAAGCACGTTAAGTTTGAATGAGACTATTTCGTTATAAAAATGTTGCTCCATTGAGAGCCGTCCCCCGTACGGTTGAGCTCGTGGTGCTGTAACTCGGTTTCGTTTCCACGCGGTACAGAGCTAGCAGCAGGTCCGAACCAGCCAGAATCGATCAAGTCTGTGCAGTTCCTTCAATATCCTATACATTTTATTAAACATTCGTTAAATCACAAAACTCTTCACCTTCCTTACTATCGTTCGAGCGACAGTCTGACCGATGTATGCTAAAAGCGCGTATGGTTTAAATACGTTCACGGAATGAAAGTATCGTTATTATTTAATTTTAAATGTGAATAGACAAAGTTACATTTTACAGAAACAATGTAACTGACGGGCCAGTGGCGTTGGGCGGCGAACAATAAACACAAGTATATATCACAATTCCTCTCAATGAACAGCTAATTGTGGTCGTGAAGGGTCACCATTAATTCTCGTTGCCGGCGCAGCGAGCGCCGCGCGGACCGACGGCCGGCCACTGTAGCGGCCCACGCTGTGACCACGTTCTATAATATCCATTTTGGAAAAAACGACGTTTGTTTCGGTAATACTTCATCGTCATCTTAATATTATCGATATATCCTAAATATAACAATTTTTTATGAAGATATTTAAAATACAAATTAAGAATTGTAAATAAATTAATGTTACATAATGATGAATCATGAATATTAACATATTTATAATTTAATATCTCCCGAAATGTATTTCGGAGCTTCGGAGTAGCGGCTGTGAAGAAGCCTGCCATTTGAAAATGCACGCCTTTCCCGCTTAGGGCATAATTAGTAGGAAATTAGGTTAATGTTCTGAGATGTTCCGACGCGGCCCGCTCTTATATGGTACGCGTTAAGTCAGAGCACGGCCGTGTTAAGTCGTACAACTCGCTCCGTCCCGCGAGTCGTGGCGGTATGTGTAGTCGGCCTGCCGGTTCTGTTTTGGGTTCGGTTCCCCAAAACAATGAATGTCTGTCTGAAAACACTCCCTGGTGTTATGGTATCATAACTGTGACCGACTACTGATATTGGATCGTTGTCTGCCATCAGTTTGTCGGCGGGACTCTTGCCGCCCTAACAAAGTTAGTTCCACTCAAAACTTTGGCAACGTGAATAGTTAGTACAACTTAGGAATATCATCGCTTGGCGATGTAGTTAGCGAATAGTTTCAGAAGTAGAAGCTACTTTGTGACACTCTGTAACATTCACTTACGTTACATTAGAGGTAATTGTGTCATAATCTTTATCGGATTCTAATCCAATGAAAGCTTAGATATATATTATTTGTACACGAACTCTATGTGTAAAGTAAAGTAGCGGCCCGTCACTAGCTCACTGCAGGGGTCTAACCTTATCTCTTCTTCTGTCTTCTTTCACCGAGAAGCGAGTGAGAAATTACAAACTCATCTGTCCGGGGCTCTGCGTCGTAACTCCCTTAAAGAGTCATACGGCCTTAGGCTATCATGAAATTGAAAATTAATATAATTTCGTAAATGTTAGCTTCAGTCGTACTAAACATCATCACGATTGCGCCGATATAAGGTTCATATTTTTAGGAAATAAACACGCTATTGAAGATAATCATCATGAGAAAAGCCGGGATGGTCATAGTGCTCGTCATGATACTGATATATAAATGTGAAAGTATGTCTACCCGTTACCATTTCACGGGTAATTGGTTGCAGTAATATTGATGAAATTTAATGTAATTATAGTTTCTATAGGGGCCAACATATAGAATGTACATATAGGATAAACAATGCCCTTTTTTTTTCATCGAAAACAGTAGTTAAATAAACAATAGTCTGCTATACTTAGACTAAACGGTAACCGTATTTTATTGAGGACATAAATAAAAAGTTTAACAAAATCCGTGCTCCGTTTCCGTTTATCCTATTGCAGAGATGGGGAGTAAATATTTTGTCAAAAGAATAACATCCTTATATACTTTAGTACCAACAAGCATTCGAATACCTCCCATTCCTGATTTAATCCCTTTCAAGCCACAACATTCCTATCGCTGGAACGAACGGGCCGATTCCACTTACATGATTTATTTTCCTCGAGAAATTGATATCTATTATACGTGTAACGCCTATAACTTCATCGTGCCGCATAACTTTTATATGAGCTTCTGCCCAAAACAAGTCAAACCAGCACAAAAAGCATTACGTTCCTTTGTACCGAGGTCAAAAAGTATATATAAATGTATATATTACAAACAGAATATAGACAGGTTTAAAAACAACCCTCAAAGTATCGGAAAATTGAATTTATCGCTAGGATCTGTAGGAGAGATATGGAGGTAGGCTTACAAATCAACAAAATCAGTAATAAAACTTTAATACATATACGTGTACGACACTTAATATAATATTAAGCGAGAAACAACAACAAAATATAGCAATAGCTTTATTATATACATATTTAGGTTGTCCATGAGAACTCTATAGAGTTTTACTTTATTTACTTTGCCATATAACCTCACCGTTTTTTTACAATTATAATTATGTTGCACAAAGATCGTTTTTAATTTTGCAAAACTCTTATATTAAAAGTGCATTAAGGCACTTTTGAAGTAGGCATGTCTTATGTAAATTGTGTAGGAGGCTGCGAGGAACCAATCGTTTCAAGAAAAATATACTGCGAATAACACTATATTGAAGTGTCTAACTTCTTACCGCATACTTTCACACCGCCCATCCCGGAGACAGCGGTGTCCGCGCAACGCTAAGTGCTCTGCTTGAAAACGTCTTATTTCCGTACACATCCGCACCTGCCAGCGCTGAGACCACGTTGTAATATAAATATAGTGAGAAAAATAGAAGTAGGTTAGGGTAGGATTGGCTGCTTGGGATGCACAATAACACGTCCGGCGAAGGTGATATGTATGAATACTGTAGGTATCAAAGCCAGAAAACATTAAATAAAGTCAGCACCTATATCTCGCATTTCAAAACACATACATGTGTGCGTTAACTAGACGTTAACTAGACGGTATATTAACGTGCATTTCAAGATATAGACCGTGTAACCTGATTAAAACTTCTATATCTTAATATTTTTGAAGATAAACATTTAGAGATGAAAGTAAACGTCGCGTCATCTTTGAAGTGATCTACTAATGTTAACGCTATCAAGTGCAGTCCGGTCCAATCGCTGAAGTAAATGAAATAAGATCATCATGTTGGTACAGAAATTCGTTGTTTATAAAGTAGAATGTCCTGAGTGCAATAGTACATCTGACAATCAGACTGGCCGTCATTTTTAATCCGTTTCTAAAAACATATGGCCGCATTTAGGAATAATAAGCCCAAAACTTTATTTTTTTGCAAAACATCTGTTAGATAGCGATGATAAAATATTCAAAGACCACTTCGTCAATATTCTGTACATCTGTGATAAAAGCTCCGACTCATATTTTAGAGCATATGGAAATAATGAAATATAACAATGGCAACAATAGCATAAATGAACAGGTAAACGTTCCGATAGTCCAATTTGCTACACATGTTTGGAGGAAAAATAAATGGTGGGGGTTGAAACGGGTGAAGCGATGCTTTGCGATTTTGTCGTGGAGTCTATTTTTTGATGACGTTTTGGTTACGGGTTAATTTTATTAGTATTGTCGTAGTGAATATGTGTAGTGCTTGTGGCGTACGGTAAATTTCCTGCGTGTATAAGGTTTCGAGAATGGATTGTGCTTCCTACATTAAGCAAAACATATTTATTTTCAATTTGCTTTATCGGGGATTATAGAAATAAAACTGTATGATTATATTTGTACCATGTAATTTCACAAAGTAACAACTCAATAAATTATTTAGTCATAAAAACATTATAATAACACACGTAATTTTTCTGCCTTTTTAAATTCAATGAAAACGCATTGATAAATTTCCGTGTCTTTCAAGTCTTGAGGAATTAATACTATGTCTGCTCTACTCATCAAACACCCACCAAACAGCCAGTGTTACCGCTGTAAGTACTGCGGCCGAGTGTTAGACAGAGGGTAAACTAGCGCGCGTTATATCTGTAATGGTTATTCACTATATTGTTGCAGAGCGCTTAACCATTGTGACAAATATTGCTTAGAGCCTTTTCACGATATCGTAGTACATTCAATATTAGACTACATTTAACCCTCAGGTTAGCTTTGACTTAATTTATAATAAATAATTTAATATAATAAATAATAATATAACAATAATATGTATATAATAATAATATAATAAGTGAACTCTAATTTTACTTTGTTAAATAATTTGCATGTCAAACTTGACTAAACATGTTCTAAAATTAGTTATAACATCTACTTGTATCCATGTTTTAAGCAAATAAATGAATTTGACTTTGACTTTGACTTTGACTTTAGGCTGCTATTCGTCTATGTCGATGGAACGATGTCGATGAAGAGAACGGCTTAAAGTATGTATAACTCAATTCATGTACAGTTAACACAGTTTTCACTACATTTTAATAAGTGTGTAATTTTGAAAAAAATTGAAACCAGAATTACGTTGGATCGTTAGGTCAAAATAAAGGAACTATAAACGTTAAACGGGACACATTCCGATGAGGGCGGCGATCATTATCTAAGTTTAATTGTGCGACGAGCGGCCGCAACGAACACTGCTTCGGACGGAAACAGTTTGGGAAATTACTAGTACGCTGTATGTATTATGTTATCCAGTTAGTGGCTGCAATCTGGAGACAACTGAGAGATATCATTCTCTGCGAGATGTGATTTCAATATCAAAGTTGACCACGTAAGCGTTACAATATAATTTTCATTAATGTAACTTTCCATTAATATACTCGTATATTCGTCTCGCAGTCGCGTCTGAAGCCCACGCACTTCCGCTCGCAATTTGACTTATTTACACGCTCATTTCATTGAACATTGATAGACGCACTCATTATAAGTTAACAGTTCTTCATGGCTTTCGAAAAAAATCATCAGAAAACATAATTTAAGACTGCGTCGCTTCTGAAGATGTGGTATTGTTGCGTACACTGATGTCGATAAAAGCCGAGGTTCTCGCGGACTCCCGTCGAAATATAATCTTCTCAATTGTTGAAAGTTATAATATTTGGTAGTGAACGTGACGCTACGTGAAGTAATGATCTGTGGTTACATAGAAAGTTTGTTTTCCTACTAAACTTCGGTCACGGGCCGCGACTCCCGCGCCCCGTGTGGCCGCGTCGTGCGAGTCTAAAGTCTAAAGTTCGCTAATTAATAGCGGGCAGTCGAGGCGGGATCCGACTCCAGACTAGTAATATACGAGCTCTGTTTAAACTAACTTAATGCCTCGTATGTTATGAAACTATTAAAGTAGTGTATGAATGTAAAAAAAAATTACGACTTCATTTTACGGGTACAACATATTCAATATCATTCGGGATTCGCTCCGCTCGTTTTACCACACAATTGTACGGACCATCCTATCGATATTAATATTCTAAATGCGAAATTCAGTCAATCTTTTTGTTGCTCTGTCTATTATGTTTCGTGGCTGAGCCGTTGGATCTATATTGATGGAATCAGGTACGATTGCAGCTTACGAGTATATTCCGGGCTAGCGTATGTGGTAAAATATTCCCTTCCGGAACAGAAAAAGCCCCGGAGATAATTGACTTTATTTCAACATTTGACTTGTCGTGAATAACAGCGGGCACGACAATTTGTAATCAGCACTGCACGATATTGTTGTTTCAAGAAAAAAAAAATTACGTCATGCAAAAAAAATTGTCGCGTAACAAAGCGATCGGTGGAAAATTTGTAAGTCCACGGCTTCCGGCGGGGGCCGGCGGGGCCCGCGGGGAAATTATTGCAACTTACGACGTGTCTGGTTTAATTTGGACCTTAATTTTTCTTAGTAATATATCGGGCATTTCTAATTTCCCCCTACGGTTGTAATGCTTGTGTTTTTGGTATCTTCGCTACCAAAATTATATTCTCTATGAGTCCTAAGGTGTCAATGAGATCTCTAAGAGTCACCGTGAGGCAGCCAGCACGCTGCTGAGCCTACTACTATATACGTAACAGCCATTAGGTAATCGTTATAAACGAATATACTAAACGATAATATTGCTGTGCTGACGTCACGTCACGTCACGTCACGTCACGTCACGTCACGTCACGTCACGTCACGTCACGTCACGTCACGTCACGTCACGTGCTCTCGTATAATCATTACATCATCCTCCTGCTCTTTTCCCACTCTAATTGTGGTCAGTACAACATGTTACAATCATGTTGTTACTTGATTTTACGACCGGCCGCCTGCCTGACGTCAACATACCTTACTCGTATTTTACGACACCCCAATGTAACAATGAGGTTGGTCTATTCCACTCAGCCGGATACCACACGGCGGGTCAACTTACCTTAGTCGCTTTTACGACACTTCGGTAAGAAAAGAGTCGTATAATTATTACATATTATATTTTACTCGTAAAGTCCCCTACAAATGTCTGATTTCACGATAAACTGAAAATCTACAAAACAGATATTCAACAGATGTAATAATTCATGAGAAAGTTTTAGGTATATATATTGTTAGGTATAACATTTTCTGTAAATTGGTCGAATAATGATAGTAATTTTGTGGATAAAAGTCAAACCGCCTTAGCGCTAGACATATGTATATACCTTACGAATAGTTTACTGTACCCGTTCAACTTCACAGATTGAATGTTTTAGGTGTTATCGCAATGAAACCAGAATGTTGTACTCCCAAGCGATGCCGCGGCTGGTGGCCAGCATCATATAAAATATACACGAAATGGGCCATCACACGAGTACCGGCCCCGCGCGTGCTCTTAAATAACTTCCAATTATTTGCACGGCGAATTGACGATCGACATCACTCAATTATCCATCGGACCGACGCCCGCTTTAATTCCCAGCTCGGCCGGCGTTTATACTGCCAGTATTACATTTAACATTAACGTAATATATAAGAGTTAGATTGATTGAAACATTTGTATTAACACTAGCAGGCAAAATACTAAAATCTCTTTATTACTATCTTCTTATTCTTTCTTACTCTACCGACTCGACTCTATCTTGATGTTGTAGTCATGTTTTCGAAACAGCTGAGACATTTCAGGAACCCATTCAGTTCAATGCGGTTTAAAAATAAACGAATCCAAAAATAAATGAGCTGACGACCAAATCACGAGCGTCAACTCCAATACATATTCATTGTACATTCATTGTATTTAATATTTACTTCTTTGTTTACTTTGACTGGTTGGATGGAAGAGATTCCGATTCCGGAATAATTGTGTCGGTTTATTATTATTTTTATATTAATGCAATAAAGTGATTGCAAACAAAACAAGCAAACAAACATATTTTAGAAATTACGTTATATTGTAATGTTTGATGTTGTCCGACCCTCCGTAATGAGGGAGTGTTTGGTTGTGAGGTCCGCCGGACCTTCGAAATAGTTTAGTGTTCTGAATATATTATAGTCCGCGCTACGGAGCGAGCGACGGACGCGGCCCTCGCAGGAAACGGCAGGTTCGCCCTTTGCTGCCGAAATATAAGATTAAATTTGAATAGAAACTAAACAAAACTTATTTATTTGATTAATGAATGACGCGGTCGCACCTCGAAATATAAGTTTTCGAAACGGACAATATTAGTTTTCCAAAACACTGTCACATTGTTTCAGGATTTTCATCCATACGAGATGATCCGTGCGGAATAAAACTAATTAATCTATTGATGTATTATTGAGTCCCTCCGGTAAGCCTTCCGCTCGTCCGGAACATGATACTGCCATAACAATACCGGAGCTAGCGGTAAGCTCGTCATCTTAACCGACTAAGAGAAGCTCAAATACTCTAGATAATATTATATATACTCGTAGCATAGTTTAAAATCCTTTCTCCCGTTAGTTCGGGAGACGACCTTCAAAGCACGCGTGAGCCGCGTGCACACAGCTCGGAATCAAAACTTAAATCATTCGTTATGAGTTATCTAAATCAACATCTCAACCAATATGCCCAAGACTTAATTGTATTTTAATTCATGTTAAGTTCGATATTTTATAAATGACTAGTAATATCCCGCGACTTCAACCGCGTACATACCGATCTCATGGCAGTGGAAAGTCTACTAAGTCGGACTATAGATTTATTTTTGTTAAATATATCATCAATAGTTTCCGCAGCGCATGCGATGACAGATTTTTATGACTAATTTTTTACACCTTATTACATTTTTATTACGGATCCACATTTTTAAAATGTAATATAGCCTATGTAGCTCAGTAAAGATGCAGCTTTTTAACGGTAAAAGAATTTTTTATATCGGTCCAGTAGTTTTTGTGTGAAAACATTCATACCAAATTTTCCTCTTTATAATATTAGTATCGATATATTAAAAAATTTAAATTACATTGTATTACTTAGGTGTTTTATTTCAATTTTTTTCTTTTTTTACGGTCTTGACAGATCATAATACCACATAACTTAACAAATGTTAGGATATATGTTGGAGAGAATCTAAGTATTTAGGTTTTATGTAAGCACACATCTCACAACGTATTGGATTTCATCTTCTTGATTCTTAATTTTTAGACAAATTTTAAAAAACAATTGTGTTTAAAAAATTTCACATTCATTTAAGCTTATTATTTTTTGAACCGTTACTATTGTAAGAGTGCACTTTTTGAAAAAGGAATTTAACTGTTAGGTACATTTAATTTATTCTTTCAAATCAATACGGGAATTCCGTATAGATATAGCAATCGTTTATCATCTTTGTTTATGTTGAACTTCTGCTTTCTGCTGTCTGGAAGATGTAAAAAACGGCTTCTAAAAGCACTACTAATTAAAGTAGAAGAATTACTACTAAAAGATATAATTTATAAATTTCTTAATATAATATTATATCATGTTGTATTCCAGTCGTTGCTTTTATCGCTGCCAGCTCCCCGACAGCGCGCCGTCATTCCATTATCTCGCATATTCATTAAACTATACAAATAGTTTCATCGGTCTCCAAAGTTTGCACTCCGGAATTACCGGGCCGTAAGTCTTGAGCTCCCACGCTGTACGAGCGGCAGCAGGACAATGTATGTGTAGCTGAGAACAACGATAAACAGTATTACAAGAGTATATAACCAAAGGTTAAAGTACTAAGTAAGAACTCGTCACTGTCCAGTGCGAGCTACACACATCTCTAGAATTCTACAGAGATGTACGGGTACATGTTTCAAGATGGTATTTTCCATCGTCTAGCAGAAAGAATTGTAAATGTCAAATATTCATGAAGGACATAATTTTTCATAGAATACCCATAGGTAGCTGCAGGGTGTCATAACTCACGTACGCCGGTTCAGGATCATGAGAGCTCACTATTTGACCATCGTGGCTTTTGGAAGAGAAGTATGTTCATGTTAAACCAAGTGTTGTATAGTGTGTTGTTGAACCACCTATTTATTTTTTGCTGTAACAAAAGGCTAAACATAAAGCTTACACATTTACAATACAAGTGCCCGTCTGACAGACTGTCCGTCCAGCCTCGTGCAGCGGCGAAGGCGGCGAGCAGCAGGTATCTCCTCAACTATAAGCTCCCACTTAGCATTCCCGGCAGTCCCGGCCGCCGCACGTCGGCGCTAGATTTCTCAGCTCTTTAGCTTTTTCTATGAGATTGAATCGTGCCGATAAAAAATTGTTCGTAAAAGTAACGTAAATGAGGTGAAAGAAATTCCGATATGATTGACAGTTTTCAATTTAACAGCAGATCTGATATTGTTTAGTAAATTGGAAATTAAAACAAGTTAAAGCGCTAACGGAGAGTTTTTTGTTTGTTACTGTGTTGCAATAATTATCTTTGAATATGACTGACATTTTGGATCCCGGTTCGTAAACGTGTCAATCATCTGACAGTATAAATATAAATATGCGTGTCTATCTTTCTGTTTGTCTGTAACGCTTTCACAGTCAGCCTCTGTATGGGGCTAACATATAGGGGAAATTTTTTTTCTTCAGGAACAGGATACAAGTATTACAGTACACTGAAGATATTTTGTTATGTACGCGTCCATGTGTGCGTGGCTGCGCCCACCACGACACTTACCTTTGTTCAATAAAGCAGTGCGTTGACAACCATCTCGCGTGTTACTTGTGTCCCGCTCCTCGCGTATGTAACAGTGACGACGAGTTACCCACGTTATTAAAATATTAAAAGCAAAATGAGTCATCAATTCGGAATACTGAGTATATTCGACCATAACATACAAAGTTGGAAAACGTATAAAGGTCGTATTAGCCAATATTTCTTGGCCAATGACTTAAGCGAGCGGTCAGATCTTAATGGTAAAAGGAGAAAAGCGATCCTGCTCAGCGCACTCAGCGAGGGCACGTACAGCCTAGCAACGGACTTGGCGCTGCCTAAGATTGTCGAAGACGTGCCCTACGAAGACTTGTTGAAACTCCTAGATGATCATTTTACGCCTAAGCGAGTGGGATTTGGCGAGCGACACAATTTTTATTCGGCTACCCAACGAGTTTCCGAATCGCACTCGCAGTGGGCTGCGAGACTACGAGGGCTCACGGCACAGTGCGGGTTTTTAAACGTCGAAGAGGCGCTTCGGGATAAATTCCTAATGGGAATGCGCCCGGGATTCGAAAAAGAAAAACTTTACGCCCAAGAGCTAACGAGCCTGACGCTGGCAAAGGTCGTGGAGATGGCGGAGAACCTGTGCTGCGCGCGCGCTGCGGCCGCTTCGGCCAGCGCGCCCGCGCCTTCGCTGCCCGCCGCCGCGCTCGACCCGCCTGACGCGCAGTTGTACAAGATCACGAACAACGGAAGAAAAGAAAATTTAGGAAAAGTAAAGTGTAGTGTATGTGGGTTTACAAATCACAAGTCATCCGAGTGTAAATACAAAAATTATACGTGTAAAAAGTGTCACGAAAAAGGCCACTTGCGTAAAATGTGCAGGAAGGTGAACTACGTAGAGGTGGATGTCGGTGACGAGAGTGACGATGACGGTAAGATTTATTATATCCGGTCTTATAACGGTAAACCCATGGTGGAGACGATCAGAATTAATAATACCGAATTTAAGTTTGAGATTGATAGTGGCTCAGCGGTTACGGTAATTTCGGAAAGTTTCTACAAAATTAATTTTAAAAATGAACCGTTAGTAATAACGCGTAAACAACTGATGACGTATAATGGTAGGAGTATTATTTGTTTAGGTACAATCTGTTTGTCCGTGTGCTATGCGGGGCAATCGCATGTAATTGTATTTTATGTCGTTCGCGACGGTGGGCCGCCACTTCTTGGCAGGGATTTTATTTCCAAATTTAATTTACAGTTCGTGCCGATTAATTATTGTCAAGGAACAGATCTGTGCCTTAGGAACTTGCAACAACAGTACTCGGAATTATTTGCTGATAAGTTAGGTACATTTAACAAATATAAAATTAAATTATCATTGAAAGATAATGTCAAACCGGTTTTTTTTAAAGCACGACCCGTAGCATTCGCATTACGCGATAAAGTTGAGAAGGAAATCGATAGGTTGGTAGACTTAGGTATTCTAGAACCGGTGGAGTACTCTTCATATGCGTCACCCATTGTCCCGGTATTAAAACGTGATGGAACTGTTAGGCTGTGCGCCGACTATTCCGTTTCCATAAATAAGCAACTACTCGTCGAACAGTACCCGCTCCCGACTACTAGTGAGTTGTTTTCAAAGATTCACGGTGGTCAACAATTCAGTAAGCTCGATTTATCCATGGCATATAACCAATTTGTTCTAGACGATAATTCAAAAAACTTAACTTGCATTAATACTAGCCGTGGATTATATAGATTTAATCGTCTCGTGTTTGGGCTGTCGAGCGCGCCGGCTATATTCCAGCGGGCCATCGAGGGGGTGTTGGCGGGTATGGAAGGGGTTTTATGCTTATTAGACGATATATTAGTCACTGGGAAGGACAGGGATGAACATTTAAAAAGGTTGAATGCAGTGTTATCGCGTTTACAAGATGCAGGATTAACTTTAAGGAAAGATAAATGTTACTTCTTTCAAGATGAAGTAACATACCTGGGATATATTATTACCAAGGATGGCTTAAAGAAGGCGCCGGAAAAAACTAAAGCCATGGTAGATGCCCCCATACCTGCAAACGTTAGTCAACTACAATCTTTCTTAGGGCTTATTAATTACTATAGGAATTTCATACCGAACGCGTCTAGTATTCTTCGTCCCCTATATGATTTGTTAAAAAAAGGTTGTAGTTGGAATTGGACAGAGGTTCATAACAAGGCTTTCGAGACAATAAAAAAATTGATGACATCGAATTCCATCCTTGCTCATTTCGATCCACATGCTAAATTAATTTTAACCGTTGACGCCTCCCCCAGCGGGCTAGGAGCGATTCTATCGCAAGTAGGATCAGATGGCGTCGAGAGGCCCATATCGTATGCATCTCGTACATTAAATACGGCGGAGAAACGATATGCTCAGATTCAGAAGGAGGCCACTGCGATTGTTTATGGGGTACGGCGCTATCACCAATATTTATACGGGAGGTCCGAGCCGTTTATATTACGGACAGATCACAAGCCGTTGTTATCTATATTCGGCCCACATAAAGGGATACCCGAGATGTCAGCAAACAGATTGCAACGCTACGCTTTATTCCTAAGTAGTTATAACTATGCGATAGAATATATACGGAGTAATGATAACAGCGCCGACTATTTCTCCCGCGCGAGTTTAACTAAAGCTACGGCGGAGCCTCGGTGCGGCCAGGGCGCGTGCACTGAACGTTGCCAGTGCGAAGCGAGCTGCGATCGAGCTACGTACGTTTGTTTTGTTGTAGACGGCAGCATGCCGGTCACTTTAGATAAATTACGGCAGGAGACTATGAATGATGTTGTACTTAGGCGCGTTACAGATTTTATATTAAACGGATGGCCATCGAAAATTAGCGATTTACAGTTAAAACCATATTTCATGTGTAAATTACAATTATCATATGAAAATGGTTGCGTCATGAGAGGTCATAAGGTTGTCATACCCGAAAACTTATACGAATTGGTGTTAAAAGAGTTGCATACGTCCCATTTAGGTATTGTTAAAACCAAAGCTGAGGCCCGCTCGAGATTTTGGTTTCCTGGGATAGATCAAGCTATAGAAAGTATGATAGCTTCGTGTGAGGTCTGTATTCAACTACGCCAGTCCCCCCCGCGCGCGGCGATCGCTTGCTGGAAATTTCCCCGCCAACCGTTTTACAGAATACACATAGACTTTTTAGGTCCCATTAGAGGTTGTGTATATTTAGTCGTAGTCGATGCACATACAAAATGGGTAGAAGTCTATACAATGAACCATAACACTACATCATCAGCGGTAATAGAGAAACTTTGCGATTTTATGTCAAGATTTGGTGTTCCTCAAACAATAGTTAGTGATAACGGCACAGCTTTTTGCTCACAAGAATTTGAGATGTTTTGTGCGTCCAACGGGAGCACGCATCTAACTTCTCCGGTGTACCACGCGCCCAGCAACGGGCAGGCAGAAAGTTTTGTTAAGGTCATAAAAAAGGGATTAAAATCATGTGTTTTATCGAGCCATACAGTGAAGGGGGCGACATTAAAATTACTTAAATATCTAATGGATTATCGTAACTCTGTTCACTCCACCACTGGGTTATCGCCCGCTCAAATGGTTTTCGGTCGTAAGTTGAGGTGTCGATTAGATTTAATTAACCCAAATCCATTAACACTTTCGTCACCGGCTGTAACCCGTCATGTAACGAATCAACAGTGTATGCAAACTGAGCGCCAAATGAGCCCTAAGAATGCGATTTTTAAAATAAATGACACTGTTTTTATAAACAATTCCATACTAAAACGAACTATACTTGGAGAAAGGGAATTATCGTAAAAAGAATAGGGAAAGTGTTATACATAATTAAAGACATTTATAATTTAAAGGAATTTAAAAGGCACGTAAATCAAATATTGCTATATAAAGGGCCACGTAACGATCGGGAAAATATACAAAGTAGAAAGTTACCTGAAACACTTACCTCACTCGCACCGCCGTTGCCATCGTCTTCGTCGCCACCGCCGTCGCCGTCGCCGTCACCGTCACCACCGCCATCGCAGTCGCCACCATCATCGCCATCGCCACCACCGCAGTCGTCTTCGCCACCACCCCGGCATTCATCAAGCGACTTACCAATTGTGTCGCCTCAGTTGGATGACTCGACCCCGGGTATCGGTCGTGCTGCGCTCAACTCGGATCGTAGGCGAAGAATGGGAATATATATGCCCAACGATACGCCAATATCAGGAGAAGGCGAATGCGCGAGCGATTTGGAACAGACCAGTTCAGAGGACGAATGTCAGGAGTCTGTGAGCTGGCATGTACAGAAGTCAGGAAGATCGTTACGTAGGCGTCTTTAAATATTAGAAAACTTTAAGTACCTAATTTAGTATAAGAATAATTGTAATAGGGGAAGGGATGTTATGTACGCGTCCATGTGTGCGTGGCTGCGCCCACCACGACACTTACCTTTGTTCAATAAAGCAGTGCGTTGACAACCATCTCGCGTGTTACTTGTGTCCCGCTCCTCGCGTATGTAACATATTTTAACACCAAATTTGACGCGAATGAACACCTTGGTATCTATAAAGTCTATAATATGATATAAAGTTCTAAAATGTACCGTCGGACTATTATAAAAATTGTTTTAAACAACACGAGTTGCGACAAATCTATTCGCACACGGTTTATGCGATTATAAAATCATAATAAAATGAATGTTATCTTTACACTGAGAGCTCGCAGCTGGAACAGTCCAGAGCTAGAGCGTGCAGCGGGCGCGCCCACTGACCGCTCGTTAACTGGCTCGGTTTAACGTTACACAAACATTTTCAAACGATACGAGCACTTAAACGTTTTTTGATAGACTCGTCCCCGTCGTGAGCACTCTGTACTGAATTTTGTATCCATTTCGTCTGCCAGATACAACACACTCGCATATTCTGCTATTCGCAGTGACAATTTCTATTCCCTGCCGCCGGCTGCGTCACTTACACGGATCGCATTACAGCTCGCCGCGCGCGAGGAATATCAATTTTCCGAATTCCCTAACAAATACAATGGAAATTTCGACCACAAAAGAAACGATTACAGAATAAAATATACTTTATAAAACATTGCGTTTCTATTAACGAAACAAACAAAGAGACGTTCGAATAATTTAGAGAATAAAGATACGAGTACAATGGAGGAGCTCGTCGCGGGGCGGGCCTCGAGGGTGACCCTTTAATTAATCGTTCAAAGTATCGAGACGAATTACATAGTTATCTTAATTTATTTTAAATTTTAGTTCTTGATATAATTCACTATTGGCTATCTTCCTTAAGAGAACCTTCCGCTTTCGTTAGACCTCCACGTCGTACCAGCGATCGCCGATCGGACCATTTACCTTTTGCCTTTTAGTCGCAGTCGTGCGAATTAGTTAATGGAGGAATCTGTAACGAAACTCAATGGTCCGTGGTTCAGCAGCAGGTTAACGACTCTCTATAATAGAGCCTACTGCAAACTAACGGCCGGTCGGAGTCCGGCGGCGGCCGCCGACTGCGTGCGATCTATACGTACTTAGTACTTTTTTAATCAACTGTATACTTGCGGGTGTCAGTTAAAGCTGCGTTAAGATTTCGAAGAATGACGCAGATAAAATAATTTTTTATAGTACATTCTTTCACAAATGAACGTCGCCGACGTACGAATATTGCGAACTTGTTTTTAACTGTGGCTGTTGGTTTTTATCGGTTCAACTGATTTATAGGAGAACAAAAAGTCACCCTTTATCGAATTTCTTTTTAATTCGTACCCCGCACCCCGGTGTTGGGGCCGACTAGGAATTTTATCTAGGACGCAAATTGTCAGCGGGGGCTGACAGAGACTTTGTTTATTTGCAAGGGGTAAAAGTAATAATGAATGTTTAAACTGCCAACGACAAACAATTTATTTTTAGATTTACCTTTTACTTTTCCCTGTCCCTAATGGACGCCCCGAGGATCCGTCCTCGAGATGACGGGACGAGGAAGTGGGGTTTCAATTAGGACGGATTTATCTTAAATCTTTGGATTTGATCAAAATTTACCGTAACCATATCGATATGACAATGAAGTACCGAGCTCTGCTGCGAAGGACAGAACTTTATTATCTTTTTCATGAAATCATTTTGTAGAACATCGAACAACACAATTCCATGGTGAATGTGCGAGCACTTGGACGCAATCATGGTGTGTGGTAAACTAGTGAAGTAAGGTGCAGTGCGCTCGGCCCGAAGATTCACCTTTGCTTTAAATATATTATTATTTTTAGTGATTCAATTGTGCTCGCTTACGAAATTATCTGAATCAAAAATATTTTCAATTTGAATTAGACTCACACAGAGAGTAAGTTCGTCGGTAATATTTTCCACTCGTCTGTGTACAAATAGTTCCGGCTATTTGGGAAAATTGTCTACCACCTTAAACGCGACGTGGGATATTTTAAAACTTCACAAAACCATTAAATTTTGCGACCAAAAATAAATGTTCACTAGCACGCCTTGTAACTAATGCTCTCTTGTTCATCAAAATTTAACCATCGCTATAGGATCTCGTGGTATCACTGAAGTGACCCAGTTTTATTTCTGCTTGGGAAAAGCATGACATATATCTTTTTACAGTTTGAATTTAACACATGAGAGAATATGTTTTTGAATTCTGTTCAGTAAAAATGATACGAAGCAAATATCGTACAAAATATTTTTTGTGTTACAAATTTGCGGTACGAAAATGACAGGAGGAAAATAAAATAAATAAAAGGAAAATGAAAGATGTTTTTCAAACGTCGCAATTACTAAATTTTTTTTGTCGCTCATTTCTTACATTGTGTTTTTGTTTCTACGATACACGGAAGTTAATTAATGCAAATATGTTAAGATAACATGTACGGCTATGAAAAAAAACAATCACTCGCATTAGTACCATGTAAAATAAGATGAGGATTTGAGCCACTCAAAGTGGGAAAGCATGTACCTATGTAATGTACCCGCTCCGCGAGCGCCGTCCGAGGCGGCCGCGAGATAGGAACATCGCTATTAGCGAAAATGCTCTGTTAATTCGCTGCATTCCCTCATTCAGTTCCACGAATCTTAAATTTTGCTCTTCCGTTTCCGTCTGTCACCAATTTGTATTCGCTATTCTCTGAAGTAATCTCTTCATTTTATTTTCTGATCTTATTATACACCATCTGTAATTGATGCAACATTTAACGGAAAACTAATTTATATTAACAATTTTTTGTATAATGTGTTTGTTGTTTTTGTCGTTGATATCTCAGCAGCATCTCTCCAGTTTGCCGACGTACCGGTGACCCTAAAATAACTTTTTGGGGTATAGAATGATTAAATCACTTTCAATGTATGAAATCCAAAGGATTTCAGTTTGTCGTTCCGTCTGATAAGTTTAATCCAAACTGGTACATTTGATCTGCGCTAAATTATAACTAAATTTTACACAGACTTTCAAACCTTATCTTAGAGATGAATTGAAAATTTTACCTCTCAAACATTATTTTCAACCCAACTAGTAGCAATTCAAAAATATCTCAAGAATACGAAATATGAAATGCCGGGGAGATGTCGAGATACAAAGGTTTTAGTGATCACACGCAAAGAAGCTTCTGTAAGCACAGGTTCTGATTCTGATTCGATTATCAGTGAAAGCAAAATCATAATGAAAACGACATGTTTGGTGACAGAGTTTACCTGATGCCAGCAGTGTGACGAGCCTGCCACCACTCAGCCTAAGCGGGGGCCGCGGACGTAATCTCAGAGTGCGGCGTCGGACCGTCGCGGTGATTTACGGCACACCGCGCCTGAAATATTGTAAAAGTCTCTGTTTTTTATAACCTCCCTTACAGCGATACTTTATTTTTGAGTTACTTTGGACGATGAAATTTTATATAAAATTGTCCTTTTTAATTTTATTCGGTAAATGATTAATGAACCGTCGGTAAACCGATGCTTACTGTAGACGGTTTTACGAATAGTATTTACAAATTAAATCTTATGTTGTTCGTACTTATAAAAAACTAGCTGTACCCGGTACATTGTTCTAACCCACTTAAATGTTAAAATAAATTCAATTATGGACATCGTGTTTTTCCTCTTTCTATTTTTTTAATTTCATATTAACCATTTATCACTTTTTAATTTAACCGACGAGAACAAGTTAAACAATACGTCACACACACACAGATTACCATGTTCATACTTGCCCTATCCCTATTATCATCTTTTTCCTTAATTATTCATCTAACTCGTCCGACCGGATCCTCTTAAATACTCGTCCAGACTGACTTTTCATAGCAATATTACCCTGTACGAAGCACCGCCCGTGTGTAGCTGCTCGCTATGAAACATTTAAATTGGCACTTTATGAATGTTGCAACAGATTGTCGGATTGATGAATACGATCGTATCGGCAGCAAGCAAATGCACGATTTATTTCCCATCAGAAATATATATACCGGCGCATTCTCACATGTGCTGTAGAGGTAAAGAATGACCGATTACAGCATCCTCGTATAATATAGTCTACATACAGTTATTTATACATCTGTAAAAATAATGTACAGATACTAAAAGTGCAGCACGAGATTTGATGTTAATATCAATTAGTTCACTATTACAAAAGTCATGATAAGTCATTTTGCTGCAATCCAATTTTTTTTTGTTCTATAATAAATCACTACATATTATAAAACAAAGTCCCTATATCCCTATGTACGCCTAAAACTTTAAAACTACCCAACAGATTTTGATGCGGTTTTTTTAATAGATAGAGTGATTCCAGAGGAAGGTTTGTACGTATAATAACATTCAATACGAAGTAGAGAAATACTATAATTTTTGAGGTTTCTGTAAATAATTACATTTTTTTCCGCTTACATTGCAAACGCAGGCTAAACCCTACGAGATTTATCAAAATAATGTACTAAGTATTTGTACACCTTGAAAAGGTCTACAGAAAAGTCCGCGATGGTATATGTCTATCTCTTATGGATAACCCACTATAGCATTTTTTGTCATTTACTTTTTACGAAAAATAATGCCATATTTTTGAAGCAATTTTTATACAAAACAGCATTAATTCTTATCCAATTAAGTAACTTAAATAAATAGTTGATTTAATATAGATCAATATGGCCGTTTACAGCATGTAAACAGCATTTAAGTGAACATTTTCGGAGATATTATAGATTTAAAATGCCGTGAGGACGCCGCGCTTCGCTCTATAACACTTCGACTTTAGCAGCTATGTCGCTCTTTCAAGAGTTTGTTTAAAGACATTCTGTAATTAATTGTAAAAATAAAATACATAGGGAAAATGTAAAAGTAAATAAGTAAAAATGTACTATATGAATTTAGATATTCCAAAGATAGCAGGAAATCTTCTTGGTATAGGGAAAGGAAATTGTTTTTCTCCAAATTTAACGCTCGCGGGCCAAGGGCAGTAATGAATAAATCAAAACTACTCGATCGATTGGAATCATTTTTTTTACACTGACTGACATGGGATATATATTTTATACCCGTGCGAAGCAGGGGCAGGCCGCTAGTGTTATAATAAGTCTATCCCTGGATGATGCTTCGGTTAACGAACGGTCGAAACGATGATCCAGATGGTCCTAGTGAACAAGTACAGAAATGGTTACATTAATTAGGAAACAACTGGCATCGCAAATAGGTATAGACAAAAGTAAAACACTATTCGCGTAACTTAGGTACTGACTAATTATAAAATAAGTCAGCACCGAGTCGACTCTGCTCGAGTTACTGCAACTACCGCGCGCGTGCCGTCACTCTAATTGCACAAAGTGTGTATCGTTACAACACGGCTCCGTGCACATGTTCCTGTAAATTAACCTGGAAATATCTGACAATTGTGTAAATTCATAGCTGCTAGTTGCTGCTCCTCATAATTATTGCTTTTGTTAACGAAATTATGTGTCATTACGTTCAACCGCAGAACGAGGCATTATGTTTGAATTGAAGGTAAAAGTGATTTGATTCGAAATAAAGTTTACATGATGCGATAAACTTAGTGAACTGATTTCACTTGCTTCAAATGTACGGACCCTGCACAAAGTTAGAAGGAAATAGTACACATGTCTTACGTAAAACTGTATTTTATATAATGAAATATACGAAAGCTTTAAAAACAAACAATCAAAATAATGATAAATCCACGAAATGTTATCATGAATTACGCTAATATATCCGCCGGTCGATAACAATTATATAAGACCGTCGACCGTCGGCGTGATGGCCTGTGGTACCATATATTACATGCCACGATAATAAATTTATAATGAAGAACAGAAAAATCAACGATGTTAAGCATGTTTATGATAAGCCTGACCTGATGCTGCCTGATGCTGCCAGGACAGGCTCCAGACGAGGGAACTGCTCAACGGTTAACAGTTCAAACATCAAATATTTTGTTAGAAGTTTTTATATACCTATTAAAAGCTTCTATTATGTTTATCTTATTTAAATGGTAAATAGTATTGAATACTGTTCGCTGTCCTCGTATCATTACATTTTAACTCATGGAAAGCGAAATACATTTAGCCATACTAAAGGAACATAATGTAAAGAAAACCCCTACCTCGCGGCCACGAGATGGTAATGGTATGTGAATTGCGTAATTTCTCTTCAATTTAAAAGGAAAATACGGTAAATTGTTTGGAACGTTTTTATTTCGTTCCCGCGCGCCGCCGCCGACGATACAACACTACACTGCACCGGATTGTAAGGCGGAGGCGACGCCCGCAGCGACTGTACCGACATGTACCGACTCGTTGACTGTGGATTGTTATTCAATTAATATAATATAGTGACATTTTCTCATGAATGTATTGAATAAAAGGGTGTTTCATAAGTCCCTGATGGCTGTAATCTGAAGCGACCGCGATACTACACGTGGCATATTAATATATATATATATATATATATATATATATATATATATATATATATATATATATATATATATATATATATATATATATATATATATATATGTCGGCGGGTAGCCGTACTTTGAATATCAACATCACGCCATTTGATTTAGATTGTTACTATGCTGTTTAATTTGTCGATAAATACCTTCATTACTGAAATAAAAACACGTGGTTAATATTTTTACCACGTGTTCAGACTTCAGAATTAATATTTGCAAGTTACATTGTAATAAATTTAAACATTTAATTTTAAAATTGAGAACATTTCTTTGTAAGTAAAGAATAGTTTTAGTTGAAAAGGTGGGTAGTTTGTTCAATCGAATTACACGCCCAGTCTTTCTATAAAAGCCGAGCGCACGACAGCTCGCGAGATTATTCCGTTTCGGACCGCCGCAGCGGACAGAGCTCTTGAAAAATAAAAGTTTATCAAAATTATCTATTCAGTTTATATTTATCACCAATTATGGGGGATAACCCTGCCCGTGACGTCAGCAATACTGACGTCACACTTTTTAAAAATAATCGCGGCCAGCCTCTTCCGTCATCAGAAGTGGGATGGCGAGCCTCTTTCGTCATCAGAAGTGGGATGGCGAGCCTCTTTCGTCATCAGAAGTGGGATCGGAACAAGCTTCGATCCCAACCACGACGTCTACAGCTTTGGTGCCTCCTGCGACACCTGGTATAGCCCAGAGCAGCGCCATGATGGTTGACGCTTCATCATCACCCATGCTGCCGGACGTACCAACGAGTAACTACATCATCTGATTAAAATCCGCTTTAGTGCCTCCTGCGACACCTGGTATAGCCCAGAGCAGCGCTATGATGGTGGACGCTTCATCATCACCCATGCTGCCGGACGTACCAACGAGTAACTACATCATCTGATTAAAATCCGGCAAGTTAACATTAATTTATTTCTTTATTATTTTCCCAAAGTTCACAAATACATCTCTTTGATAATTACTTGTGAGAATAAAATATCTGGAGAGTGTTACCTCTGAGCCAAGTCATGCTTGTAAATTTATTTTTACGACAAAACTGTTCTGTTTTGATGTTATCATTTGTAAAGAGTCGTAAAAAATTAAGACATCTGTGCGTTTTAATTTATTTGGAAAGCGGTTTCGCAATGTTTTACGACTCCAAAAACAAAGATTAAAAGATCTGCGGCACAGGATTGGTTTAAAAACTATTGTTTGGTTCCCTCCTTGATATCTCATTTATTTCAGTGTGGCCCTAGGAACTAGGAAGTCATTGGGAATTGCCGTCAAGCGATTGTGTTTTTTAAGATAGTGATTGTCGGTGTGGAGTATGGAGTAGGAAGGATTAAAAATTTAAATTTTACTCTTGTAGTGTCGGTTACTTCGCATTTATTATCTCCGGAGGACTTGCTGAGACTGGTCGAAAGATCTTAATATTTTAAACAGTGAAATATTTGTGCCGCGTTAAGACAATTGTGGTGTTATTTACTTGTACTTAAAATGCTGTGAATTGTGATCCTGTTATTCAGATATAATTATTGTGTCGATTTAATTGATAATCTAAAGTTATAAATTCTAATCAGTTTACAATATGTTTTAAATAAATTACTACGAGTGATAGTTTTTTTTTCGCATTGGTAGAGCAGTTCGTAAATTCATTTTGTGTAAAAATGATAGAAATATATAGTAGTTCCATTAACGTGACAATTGTGATGTTCAGTACTGAGTGCATTCCGAACTGTTGGTTCGTGAATGAACAGTGAAGTGAAGTGTGTTCTTACACACTTCACTTCAAGTTCAAGTAAAAGTGAAGTGAAGTGAAGTGATTGTAAGAAGAAAAGAATCCCTGCACCGTATGTGGCAGGTAGTCCTGAGCAATCCTGGGCAGTCCTGGGCAGTCCGAGGTAAGTGCCTGCATTTTATTGTCTTTCTGCTGCTTCACGGACGCCTCTTGTCATCGCGAGCAGCTGAGGACCGTCTCTTGGATGTGAATTGTTACTACCTATAGTTATAGTCGGTTGTTTTATTTCATCAATTACTCTTAAAATACATTTTTAGACACATATAAAGAAAATTAACAAAGTTATATATTTAATTAGTAACAAGTAAGGTGTACAGAAATGGAGTTAACCTAATGTTAAACATAAATAATTCCTAATCTCAATAAAATTCTTTCTACAGTCACAAAATCTGATATATTTACCAAGCGATGACGACAGAACTGTTAAAAGCTACATTATTAATATTCTTGTCTTCGTATATAATCTGCCGTACTTTTTACTTGCATTTACAAAAAAAATGACAATTATATTTTACTAATTTCTGTGTCGTAAAATAGTTACGATTAAGGTAAGTTGACGTCAGGCAGGCGACCGGTCGTAAAAAACGCAGCCAAATCATGTGTCAACATGTTTATAACATGTCGTGCCGACCCCACTTATAGTGGGATAAGGGCAGGATAATGATCTCATTTACGTTTATCAACAAAACGACTAACTTAATAAGCATAAATAACTCTTCAGCGTTAAAAGTTAAGATAACAATTTATATAAACTCAGCGCAATAATTCATTTGTGTCGTTCACTGTAAGTGATTCTTCTGTCTTCTGAAGTTCTGGCGGGCGGAGCGGAGTGAACAGCGCCGTCGCTCTTCTCTGTTTGTGAAGTATAATATCACTTACTTGTCTCTAATTGGTGCGCTCCAGAGAACTGTTTAAGATCTTTGATTTGTCGATTCGTTGACACGTATATTACTTAAAAAAATAATCTAATGTCTGCTGTTATACGTGTGAAATATTTAGGCAACACTCCCGCACTTCACCGACCACGAACGTGTTATTTAGTTGAAGTAATTGCAGATGTAACTAATAAAACATACTCGTACTTGATGTTTAACAGAAGCTTATAAAAACATTGAGATACAATGTGACTACCTGCTGGCCGCTACTCCGTCCGGTACCGAGTGTAAATATAGAGGGCTCTCTCTTTGATCATACTTTTAGTAAAATATTGCAGATTTGTATTTCGACCTCATTTCTAACCGAGGTGTCGTAAAATACGACTTAGGTAAGTTGATGTCAGGGAGGCGGCCGGTCGTAAAAACGCAGCCAAATCATGTGACAGCATCTTTGTAACATGTAGTGCCGACCCCACTTAGAGTGGGATAAGGGCAGGAAGATGATGATTGCAGATTTTTGTTTCGATACTTTATAAACAATTAACTGCTTAAAAATTTCAATTTAATATATAATACAATGTACAGAAAACTTACACTGCTCTCTCTACGATAGCCGCTGGCCGTCCGTGAACTTTCCAACGGTGCCGTCTATAACTTCGGGTGTATTCGTATAAATATCGTCCGCCCGTGGCGAGCGTTCGACCAGAATATGATAAGCACGGCAGAGACGGACAGACGAACATAAATATTTTCGAATTTGTAATATTACTATTGACATGTATGCTATAAGGAGCACAGGCTGTATCACGTTCTTAGTCCTATAGATTACCGCGGGAAATTCATTATCTCATTTACTAGTGATATTTATCATCGATACTACAGTGTGGGAAATTCTTGATAGGTAGGAAGACTGTTTAGGTATCACTGCATATCCTACCCAGTACTTTCGTACAATAAAAAACTTAAAAGATTGCAAGTACTATAATTTGATATGTTACAACGCAGCGCGCTAAAAAAGGTGCGAAAGGTGACCGCGCTGATCTTCAAGTGCCCTCTCGGTCCATGTATTCGTCCGGCTAAACAATTGAATAAGCCTGCACTCTTATAAAAGCAATTCCGCAGTTGCTGCTTTTGTCCGCCGATCACTAATAGGCGTATACATAAACTCCCCCCCTGGAATACCCGAGGTATTCAAGTAATCATCTCAACTCGGAGTCTGAGAATAACGGGCATATCCGCGTGAGTGCTCGTCGCACTTGGCCCTTACGTGTTACGATGTCGGCGACTCTGACTACACCGTCGATACCCGGATAGAGGTGCGTCACTCTTCCCATATTCCATTGAAGAGGGGGACTGTTGTCCTCCTTGATGATAACAAGGTCTCCGACACGAAGATTATTGTCGTGATTCTTGCGCCATTTTGACCGCTGCTGCAGCTCGCTGATATATTCAATTTGCCAGCGCTTCCAAAAGTGCTGGCGGGCTTGCTCGATGCGTGCGTAGCGCTGGAGGTGGCTGGAATTCTCTTCACGTAGATCAGGACCCGGAAGCGATGTCAACGGCCGGCCAATCAGAAAGTGCCCTGGAGTGAGGGAAAGAAGATCGTGAGGAGAGGAAGACATGGGATACAGGGGACGGCTATTTAAGATAGCTTCCACCTGCGTGAATAGTGTAGAGAGTTCCTCGTACGTTAAATTTAAATCACCAATTACACGTTTAATATGATGCTTAGCTGACTTGATACCACTCTCCCACAGGCCACCGAAATAAGCAGCGTAAGGCGGAATGAAATGAAATTTTATGTTTTCGGTAGCAGCAAAATCGGATAGAGAGTCAGAGTTTTCTTTAAAAAAGTTAGCCACTTCCTTAGCAGTAGCAACAAAATTGCGACCATTGTCGGAGTAAATTTCCAACGGCTTGCCCCGTCGAGCGATAAATCTCCGCAAAGTCATAATATAAGCGTCTTTTGACAATTCAGTCACTGCTTCCAGATGGACGCACTTAAACCTAAAACAAACGAAAAGGCACAGATAACACTTTGAAGTTTTTGCGCCTCGACCCTTCCTATTTAAAATAGTAAATGGACCTGCAAAGTCCACTCCCGTAGTTTCGAAAGGAAACGCAGGCGTTATACGTTGTGATGGAAGATGACCCATCATCGGTGTTATGGTTTTACCTTGCAGGCGTCGGCATCGTACGCAACTGCGCACTGTACGTCTTGCGAGATTTCTACCACCTACTGGCCACACGTAATTTCGTACTGTATATAACAACAGCTGAGGTCCCGCGTGCATCTGTCTTATATGTTCGTACCGAAAGAGAAGTAATGTGAAATGATGCTTAGAATGCAAAATAATGGGGTGTTTTTTATCAAAGTCGTAATTTGAACTATTTAACCTACCACAGACGCGCATAACACCATTTTTATCCAAGAATGGGCTAAGAGACTGAAGGTTGCTCTTAGTTGAGATTAGTCGATTTTTCTTTAAAGCATCATACTCATCTGAAAATGACTGAACTTGAGCAAACTTACAAAGATAATTAAATGACGTAGCTAACTCATCTACTGTAAGAATACCGTTACGTTTATTTTTAGAAAATCTAGAATTGTGTATAAATCGAAGCAAATAGGCAAATGATCGTTTAATCCGCATATAATTAGAAAATCTCTGAAATAATATTATAGGTTCTTGAACTTGAACTAAGTGTGACTTTATTTCGGGCAAATCGTGCACATCGTCTTTGGGAAAAGTTGGCCATTGAGATTCAGCAGCAGTCAAAAATCTTGGACCTGACCACCACAACTCCGATAGCTGAAGATGGCTAGCTCTCGTACCCCTTGAAATTAAATCGGCAGGGTTGTCATTTGTGGGCACGTGACGCCAATCGGCTGATGCAGTAATTTCGCAAATTTCGACAACCCTGTTGGCCACAAAGGTTTTAAGTTTGCTTGGGCTAGTATTCAACCACCCTAAAACAACACTAGAGTCACACCAGTGTACACATCGCGATATTTTACAGTGCAAAGAATCTATTACTGATTTATATAACCGAGCTGCCAGTAACGCTCCTAGTAGCTCCAGTCGCGGGATGGTTATAGGCTTGCTGGGGTTGACCTTCGACTTTGCGCATAGTAATTTTACAAATATAATTTGATCAGAACTTATTGATCTTAAATAAAGACAAGCTCCGTGGGCTGATATGGCTGCGTCACAAAATGTGTGCAGTTCGATATATACGGGTGAATCGCATAATACCATCCTAGGCACTTGTATCAACTGTAAATTTAATATTTCTCGTTTTAGTTCGTTCCAGTAGCTCTGTAAATCGGAAGGAACTGGATCGTCCCATGCGATATTTCGACGCCAAAGTTCCTGCATGAGCATCTTAGGTTGAATTGTACACGGACTAAGCAGACCTAGAGGATCAAAAACCTTAAATGAATGTGATAAAATTGATCTTTTTGTACTTTGGTTACCGCAATCATTTGGAATATTTGTTAATACGTGTAATGTATCGGATGACGGCTTCCATTGTAAACCTAAAGTGCTCGTAGACTCGCTAAGTGTTAACGTTTCTTGGGGGTTTGTTGTTTTTATGTCATCAAAAATAGAGGGCGCATTTGATTTAAACTTGCGAATAGGAAAGCAACCTGAACGCAGGACGGCTATAATAGAGTTCAAAATATATTGCAACTGTGATAACGAATCCGCCCCTGTTAGCAAGTCGTCCATATAAAAATCGTGTTGAATGATTTTCCTAATTGTCGCATCCTCGCATTCCTCCCCTAGCTGCCAAATACTCTTTGTACTTAAATAACTGGCGCTTGCGAAACCGTAAGTCACCGTATTAAGTCTTAGTGTCTGAAGAGGCCTTGCCTCGTCATCTCTCCATAAAACTAACTGCAAATTACGATCTGATTCGTGCACTTGAATCTGACGAAACATCTTCTCGATGTCACCTGTCAGCACGTACTTATGTTGACGAAAGCGTAGAAGAATGGAGAAGAGAGAGTCTTGAACTGTAGGACCAATCAGCTGCAGATCATTGACCGAGACACCAGAAGAAGTGCGAGCAGATGCGTCAAACACCACACGTAATTTGGTTGACTCACTGCTTTGTTTAAATACTGCGTGATGGCATAAAAAATACGAAGGATCTAGTCTTTGTTGATCTAGAATAGAACAATGACCTAATTTTAGATATTCGTTAATGAATTCAACGTATTGAGCCTTTAGCTCGGGGTTTACCCTGAATCGTTTTTCTAAATTGAAGAATCGCTTTCTGGCCATTATATATGAATTGCCCAGACAGTCGGGTGAGTCTTTGAGGGGCAAGCGCACACAAAATCTACCTGAAGAATCACGAGAAGTGTAAGTCTTAAAGTGCTGCTCACATGCTTTCTCGTCTTCGCTGAGCAAATCCCTTTGTGGCAGCTCTTCTAGCTCCCAAATCTGCTCAGCAGCTTATTGACATTTTCTTCCTCTGAGGTAGATGTTAAAAAATTGCAATGGATATTCGAGATTCTAGATTGTAAATATAATGAACCCGATAAAATCCAGCCAAATTCTGAATTTATTAAAAATGGTTTACTAGAACCGAGACAATGACGTTCACTGCCTACTATGGTCCAAAATAGATCAACGCCGACCAGCACATCTATTGGTGATGGCTTATAGAAATTGGGATCGGCTAGCTGAAGACCCTTAGGTATGGTAAACGCTCTCGAGTTAATAAGTGACCTTGGAATGTCACCTGTAAGCTCAGGCAGTACCGGACAAGTCAACTTCACAACATAGTCACTGTGTAACGATTTTAATTGAAATGAACAAAGTTCTTTTACGCAGTGAGAAGCAGAATTTCCGATTCCTATGACCTTGACAGGCTCCATAGAAAGAGACTGTAGGTCTAACCTAGCTTGTAGTTGCTTAGATATAAGACTAGACTGACTACCGCTGTCAAGTAACACGCGCGCTAATACACGTTTACCGGTTAATGGATTGACAGCTTCGACTAGAGCGGTAGATAAAAATGTTAATTTACTATAATTGTTAGTTGCAAAATTAACTGTGACGTCTGTTTGCAGGTCGGACGTCACGGTGCACAGAGTGTCTGTAGTATTACTTTGAACGGCATGTTGATGATTATTGTTACAAAGTAAAGTGTTATGCCGTTTTTTGCAATTGCGACAAGATCCGAAACGACAAGTGTAAGCATTATGCCCTGAACGCAAACAATTGCGACAAAGCCTTAATGTAGATACTATGCCTTGCCGCTGTTCAATGGTTTTAGATTTGAAATTTGAACAGTCGTAGATATGATGCTGTCCCCTACAAACAGCACAAATATTACTGTCGCTAATTACCTGTGCAGAAAATGAATTAGCTTGTGATTGATTCCTTTTAGTAAATTTAGAATTATTTATTTTGCTATGCGAGATTTTGTCACCTAGGGGCCTATTATGATTGTAAGTTTCGAGAATGTCAGCACGGTCCTTTAAAAACTTTGTAAATTGCTCAAGCGTAGGAGATTCGGAAATTGAGTTCCTGTATTCCTCCCATTTCATGCTAGTTTGGCTAGAAAGTTTGGATGAAACGATATGAATAATAAGGGTATCCCAATGAGACGTGGGCTCCCCCAAACTAGACAGAGCACGCAAATTTTTATTAATATTATCGATAATAGACCTTAGTACCTTATCCGATTCACTAGATTTAATTTCAAAATTTAAAAGTGCATTTAAATGGCTCTTAATTAATAATCGTTTGTTATCATAGCGGTCGCGCAACAACTCCCAAGCTTTATTGTAGTTTTCGTCTGAGACTTCGAGATTACTTATCACCCGAGCGGCCTCCCCTTCCACGTATGAATTAAGATAGCAAAACTTGATGGGCACCGGAATCCGCGTATTATCATGAACGAGCGAACAGTACAAATCCCGAAATTCGAGCCACTTGTAATAGCTCCCATCAAATTTCCCTATTTGCAGTGTAGGGGGTTTAAAACCTATCCCGGAATGATCGTGACAGCATGAAGAAGACGAGTTATGAGCGTCAGCAACATGAGATGTGTTTGTTTGGTTGTATTTCGTTTGAAAGCTTTGTGAAATTGCAATAAGACTGGCAAACTCCATCTCAATCAAATCGCGTTCTTCAAGCTCATCATCCAACTCTGATGAATTTAAAATCTCTATTTGACCTTGAATCTCCTCAAAAGAATTTGATAAACTTTCTATCTTTGTTAACTGAAAATTTAATTTAGAAATTTCTACGTCCTTTATAGATTTTAAAGATTCATATGTAGCTAAAAAGTTCTTAAATTTCGTTAAACGGCCCTTAACGGAGCTACGTTTAGTATAAAGTTCCCTTAATTTCGCGTCAGACATGATTCAAACAATTGCAAATGACATAAACCGCGTAATAAATATGTCGTCAAGCGATTTTACGAATCGTCTTATACGAACGATACAAATAAAGTCTTTAATGACGTGTAATTATAATAGATATTATTTCTTACGATACTCCTTTGTATAAAAACCGGTTCGCTATTCAACCCGAGCGGCCGCAGCCACGGGTCGGTTACCTGCTCGCTTAAACTATGGGACGACTGATAACAAGTCAGCTGATGCACCTGTAATTGCAAATTAAAATGCTTTGAAACGACTACGTAATAACTATCACGGAACAGAATATGCTGTAAATAAAACGCAATTAACAAAGATAAAACACTATGAAATTATTATATTTGATATATTATTAATTTTTAATTAATTTGTTTAATATATTGTTTTATTGTAAACGTTTACATAATACTCAAATACTCGTATATTCTAGTTTATAAGCCATTAAACACTATTAAGTCAAAGAAATATGTATATCAATTTTAATAAATTATATAGCCATTAAATATAGAAAATACGATTTAGTGCTGAAATTAGACACTAGACACACAGGCTGGAAATTAACTTAAAGGGAGAATAGAGAACTTTGAAAATTGAAAGGAATAAGAAGGAACACTTAGCTGATTTATGGCCCCGGCGCTGCGATGCGAAGTCCTTTTTCACCGGTCGCCACAATTCCCATGTGGGAAATTCTTGATAGGTAGGAAGACTGTTTAGGTATCACTGCATATCCTACCTAGTACTTTCGTACAATGAAAGACTTAAAAGATTGCAAGTACTATATTTTGATTTGTTACAACGCAGCGCGCTAAAAAGGTGTGTAAGGTGACCGCGCTGATCTTCAAGTGCCCTCTCGGTCCATGTATTCGTCCGGCTAAACAATTGAATAAGCCTGCACTCTTATAAAAGCAATTCCGCAGTTGCTGCTTTTGTCCGCCGATCACTAATAGGCGTATACATACAGCATCTCAACGATCGAACGTCGCAGTCGGCGTCAGAGGGGAAGTCGTTTATTTAACAGCTATCGATAACGATTCTAGATCCACAAAAGGTATAAGTGTTACATATTGCCAACGCGATATCGGCGGACCCATTTGTCGGCTCCGAGAGGATCACGGCCGGCGCTCACTGAAGGTTACAGTGAACACTGAGGAGACACGTTATCTTCACGTGCCCGTTTGGTGATAGACGAAAAGGAAGCAAGATGAAAGGAACGAATGTATCGAGAGCTTGCAGCATTCAGTTAGAATGATAAAGTATAAAAAGTTACTTCTACGAAAATATTATATTTGTTTGTAGCGTCGGAGACGGTCACTGTCGAGTTATTCTAGAATTCTTTTCTCTTCGTATCTTTTTTTATCAGTGAAACTAGCGCGCGATGTGTACGGCGAGGCGTTACTTAGAGAGTGTTCTCGGTCTACGAATGTACTACGTCGATATTCGATAAATTCAATCTCGAAAGTTTACTCTTTGCGACCGATTTCGAACCAACCGGCTGTTCTGTTTATCATTTAAGTTTTCTTAATTTAAAAAATATTTACACAGGTAGGTAATTGGATTCTACAAAATTAATACTCGGTTGAAAATGTTTGGAGATATTTTTTTTTATCCAGACGACATTTTGAGGGAGTTCCGAAATTGGGTTTCATATTTTTATTTAGTTCGTAACAGCTCGGTCCGGAGCGGCTCGGAGAGACTTTAACGAGCGCACGTCAGCGGCCGACTCATGCATATTAATACCCTAAACCCCTATTTTCTCTAAATAAGCGACTTCAATCTACAAAAATGACGAGCGTTTTAATATCATTGACATAAATTAATTATTCACAACGCGATATGGATTCAATATAGAGAGCGGCGCGAACATCCAGGACTAAGTGACATGGAACGAAACTATTCTGATATCTACTTCTACTTTCGGTTCACACAGGTTCGTCGGACGGATCTGCTCTGAATTGATTTATGATATGGAAAGACTCAAGTTCAAAAGGACAATTGTTATGACTTTACACGACAATTGTACTTTTGAACTTGTGAAAATTTGTACTGAACTTAAAAAAAATTACCTCTTCCGCTTTCAGAGCTAATGTCCGCTCGTTAGAGACATTTCGTTAATTCCACCTCACGAGTAGTCGACCATTCGCGCGTAACAGATAGATGTTGCGCTAGTGGTTATGAAGATGATGGGGAGTGTTCGAATGTGGCGGCCGCGTGATAAGAATTCAAATGAGAAAAGAAACCACCAGAAAAGATATGAGCCAACGGAGTTACTAAATGAACTAGAGGAAATATCGCCATCGTGAAATCGGTGTCGGGTCAGTGCCGCGGCAGAGCGGAATAATTGTAAATTGTTTGTTTGTGGCGGCTGTTCACCGGACTGACGAATACAACCGCAGCTAATTGCCGGCGCGCGCCGCGGCCGCGCCTCTGTCGGCACCACATCAAAAACTACCACAACAAGTACGGGACACTTATAGCACGTTTGCATCGATATCAATTGAACTAATTACTGTGGCTCGTTGCATCAAACAGTTGTGAAAACTGGATATTTTCGTTCAAGAATTAATCGCTCGTGTAATCTCGGAATTCAAATTCAAATTCAAAATATTCTTTATTCAAATAAACTTGTAGACAAGTGCTTTTGAATCTTAAACTCTACCGCTGGTTTGGAAAGCTGTTCCTACCGAGAAGAGCCAGCAAGAAACTCGGCGGTTGCTCTTTTTAAAAAAAATATAATTCTTAATACAAAAGTAAAAATAAAATTATTTGAAATGAAATGAAATGAAAAAGAATTTATTCAACTCCTTGTACTAAATGTAACAGAAAAAACAAATAAATCTAATTATATACTACCTATTATTATTAAACTTAATGTCTATTACCTTCAGTACGTAGATCTGAATGGGCCTTCATCTCAGTATGAGCTGAATGTCCAAATTAAGACATTCAGCACTGATTTTCAGATGACGCCCAGCAGATGACGTCACGGACATAAACTATAACTACTGACATATTTAATTTATAGAATTAGGCGTTACTTTGCGGAGATCCATAATACAAAAGTAATAATAAAATTATTTTGCTATAATCCGCGATGAAGTAAAATAGAAAATATAATGCTAAATGTAGAGTGGACAATCGGTTATCATATCTGATACATGCAGGAGTCGTAAAAAACACATGCACAAACCTCCACCACCGCCACCGTGATACACAAGCACTATATACGTTCACTATTGAAAGGGATTGTACTGTGTTACCAATTACCACTTTAGTAGTTTTTAGTCTGTGTTTCTGATCACCAAAAAAGTAAAGACGCGGGAAAACATTTTCTGACAGATGACGTTCCGGGCGTGGCATCACTTACTTTTTACGTTTTGACTGTGCAAGAAGTAACAAATAACAATAAATTCGTTGTAAAAGTGAATATCAGTTTATTATTTCCGACAAGCTAACAACAGTGAATATCAGTTTATTATTTTCGACAAGCTAACACAAATAACAATAAATTCGTTGTAATAGTGAATATCAGTTTATTATTTTCGACAAGCTAACAACAGTGAATATCAGTTTATTATTACCGACAAGCTAACAAATTTCAGAAGAGGGGATATAAACACATAAACAAGGTATATAATATTGTACAAGGTTTAAGAGAAAACCCACGTTGCTAAGGGCAGCGTTGTTCTATTTCGTCGGCCTACTTGCATTCAAATGGACTTCGGAAACTAAAAGGATCAAGGTCAGTGAATAACAATTATATTTTGTGCAAGTGTTACGTGAAAAAAAAAGAAAGTATTAATAATTCAGTGACGTATGTGCAAAGTTAAAAGTTACTTTAAAATTTAGTTGCAACTGTACCATGTAACGATAAGAACATTATTAACTCTTTTTTATTATATTGCAAACTCGCTGTTTAAGAAGTGTACAACTTATTCTTATTTTTTTTTATTACTTGTTCAGAGATAATTTTTATTAATTTTTTTTAAGTTCACCTTTATTTTATTATGAGTCCTAATAGGAAATCTCGTTCTCGTAGTAAACGCAAATCACCCCGTCGCGATCGCAGGCGTAGCATATCATATTCGTCGATATCAAATTCTGAGTCATCCACTAGTAGCGCTGAATTGTATAAACGGAATCGTAAAGGTAGAAAGAAATATAAAGATTCGCGACCGTGCCGTAGTCATAATAGACGCAAGCGATACCGTGATAGTTCAAAAAATCGATCTCGACTTAGAAAGGAAAGTGGTCAAACACATCCATCTGTCAGTATTATATCCAACATAGATAAATTACCGCGTGCCTCTTCATTAAACGCGAGTAATCAAAACATCATACCTGACCCACAAATTTTAACACCGTCATACCAGTTATATTCTTCAAATATTACAGCTAATTTTAATGTCATACCGGAATTTGATCCCTCAGATGATAGTCAAAATATAGAATGGTGGATTCATAAGGTAGGAGAGTGCGCTAAAATATATTGTTGGGATGATAGGCAAACCTGTCACTACGCGCTACCTAAATTAGTAGGGCTTGCTAAAAAATGGTATCAAGGGCTGCCATCTTTGTTATTTACTTGGGAAGAGTGGAAAATAAAACTTAAAGCAGCCTTTCCCTCAAACGAGAATTATGGTGACACGCTTACAAAAATGTTAAAATTTCGTTGTAAATTAGGACAGCCGTTCGATAACTACTATTACAACAAGTTAGCTTTGTTAAACAAATGTGAAATAACAGGATCAAAAGCGGTGGCATGTTTGATTCACGGCATTGATGATAAGTTTGTTCGTATGGGAGCGGGAGCTTGTATGTTTGAAAACCCCGAAAGATTATTACACTACTTACAGACAATAACTCTAAACGAAGTACAAAGATTTAAAACTCCCTTAAATTTTCAATTACGGAATATTAAAACGAATACATCATTGACTGAAAATGTTAAGAGTCCTGAATCCTTTCGCTGTTTTAATTGCGGGGAATTTGGACATATTAGCCCTAATTGTTCAAAACCTCGAAAGAAATGCGGATTTTGTCATCGTTTTGGACATTACACAAAAGACTGTAGGAAGAAAGGGTTGTTGATGACGGAAACCGTTGGTGATAAACCTGGAACCGTAACAGGAGAACAGACTGGTAATAAAATTTTATGTATTGAAAATTCTGATGGAAACCCTAATAATAAATATTATAAAATAATAAAAATAAATGGCGTTGAAAAACGGGCTTACATTGACCTGGGCAGCAGTTGCACGCTTATAAGGGAATCTGATGCGCTAGAGTTATTACCTGAGATATCTCAAAACACGAAAATGCCTATATTACAAGGATTTGGAAATTCTGCAGTTCAGGCAGTCGGTACTGGAATAGCTTTAATAGAAGTAGGCAACGCTAGTGCTGAGATCGAAGTAGTTGTTGTGGCTGACCAATATATGAGAGTCCCAATAATCTTGGGTCAGACATTTAGCGAAAGACCTAACATTTTAGTTTACAAGACAAGTAATGATATTATATTTTTTGAAGCGCCACATATTGATTGCTGCAATGAGACAGTTAAATTAAAAATTTTTGTGAATAAAGATTCAATCATAGAAAAACAAAGTACAGCTCCGCTTTTTGTGAACTTAGAATCAGACTTTACGGGTAACTTGTTTATAACTGGGGGGCAAAGAATAATAAATGATTCAGAATGCTTACTGATGCCTGGATTGTACAGGTTTGATGTAGGCGCAGGTTATTTGATGATAGTCAATATGACTAAGAGTGATGTAAAAATTAAGAAAAATTTTATGATAGCGAGAGGATGTTCCTATGTAGAAATTAATAATAATTATGTAGGATTTACTGATGTAACGAACTGTAAACAGTATCAGCCATTACCGTTGGATGAAATAAAAATAGGCGTGAATTTAACTGCACAAGAACTAAAATACTTTCATGAGTTGTTATTAAAGTTTCGCGACTGTTTTGCTTTAAATTTATCAGAATTAGGAAAAACCACGTTAACAGAACTGGAAATAAAACTTCACGATGAAACGCCGGTAGTTTATAATCCGTATAGAATGTCTTTTAAGGAGCGTGAACAATTATCCCATATTATTGAGGATCTACTCGGTTACGGTATCATTAGGGAAAGCACGTCATCCTACGCCAGTCCAGTTATTTTAGTTAACAAGAAAAGCGGGGAAAAAAGACTTTGTGTAGACTACCGTGCATTAAACCGAAAGACCCTCAAAGATAAATATCCGCTTCCCAGAATAGAAGACCAGTTGGATAAGTTAGGTGGTTATAGCTATTTTACTAGTCTCGATCTGGCTTCAGGTTACTACCAGGTTCCGGTTGCGGAAACTAGTAAGCATTTGACTGCGTTTGTTACTCCAGATGGACTCTTCGAATATAACAGAATGCCATTCGGGTTGGCAAATGCACCTAGTGTCTTTCAGAGAGCTATTAATTCTATGTTAAAGGGAATGGGAAAAGGTGTAGCTTTGGCCTATATGGATGACTTACTAATAGCTTCAAAAACTATACAAGAAGGAATGACCAAATTAGACATCATTTTTCAATTACTACGAAACTCAGGTCTTACTCTCAATTTACAAAAGTGTAATTTTTTTCAAGAACATATTGATTATTTGGGGTACGAAATTTCATCTCAAGGAATACGGCCTGGTAACTTAAAGATAAATGCGGTTAGACACTATCCAGAACCAAAGAATGTCCATGAGATTCGACAATTTGTCGGTCTGGCAAGTTATTTTAGACGCTTCGTTAAAAACTTTTCTGTGTTAGCCCGTCCCCTTACAAATCTTACAAAAAAAAATGTGTCCTGGAAATTTGGTGACGAAGAAAGACGTGCCTTTAATGAGTTGAAAGAAAGGTTGATTAATAGACCAATTTTAGGTCTGTACGACCCCACCGCTAGCATGGAAGTGCATACAGATGCAAGTAAAATTGGATTGGGTGCAATTTTAATGCAAAAGAAACAAGAAAAATTGCAACCTATCGCCTATTACAGCAGGCAGACGTCACCCGAAGAGCAGAAGTTTCATTCATACGAGCTTGAAACGCTCGCTTTAGTAACAGCTCTGCAGAAATTCAGAGTTTATCTGCTTGGTACGCATTTCAAAGCTGTAACGGACTGCAATGCAATTAGGAGTACTATGACAAAACGTGATCTAATACCAAGGGTAGCGAGGTGGTGGATTTCGATGCAAGAATATGATTTCTCGATTGAGTATCGTCCTGGGTCGAGAATGGCTCATGTAGACGCCTTGAGCCGAAATCCGATAAGCAAAGGTGACAAAGAAATACACGAAATAATAGATGTATTACTTATAGAAGATGATGCAGCTTGGTTACAGACAGTACAATCAGCAGATCCTGAGTTACAGCGTATTATGGAAATATTAAAAGACACGGATAGTGATCAGGTTGTTGAAGTTAAAAATAATTTCACACTTAAAAATGATCGCCTGTACAGGGTTATGAGACAGAAAGATGAAATTAATTTACTATGGGTAGTACCGAAGTCCGTAAGATGGCAAATACTGCGTATGAATCACGACAATAACGGTCACTTTGGGTTTGAAAAGACCTACGAAAGAGTAAAAAAAGTGTATTGGTTTAAAAACATGCGAAAATTTATCAAAAAATATTGTAAAGCTTGTTTAGAATGTGCTCACAATAAGATACCAGGTGGTCCTAAAGAAGGTTTTCTCCATCCTATCGAAAAAGTTAATAAGCCTTTTGATACATTACATGCAGATCATTGTGGTCCATTTCCAATTAGCAAAAGCAACAATCAATACGTTTTGGCTATAATTGATGCCTTTACAAAATACATATTCATTAAAGCAGTTAAGAATTGTTCGGTGCATATTCGCACCTTACACATAACATTATAACATAGCATAAATACGGACGCGCGGGGCCGCCGCGTTCAGTTTGCATTCGTCTACCAGCACCGCGAACAACGCGCGCCCCCCGGCATTTATAGTTTTAAGAGCATTAGTTTATAGTAGCATAGTTTAAGTAATCATTTATCATTAGTTTTATTATATGTTTGGGTAGAAAACAATTCTTCCCCTTACATTTTGGTCCTTCGAGCAACTTAACCACACGTGCGGGTTGGTTAAAGTGCGGGATAGCAAACACGTGGCGCACTCGAATTAACGCGTGTGTGTGGTGTGGACAGTGACTTGGGACTATACGTGTCCACAAAGCATTCAGCATCAGCATACAGCATTCAGCAACAAGCATTCAGCATCAGCATTCAGCAACAAGCATACAGCATTCAGCAACAAGCATTCAGCATCAGCATTCAGCATCAGCACTCAGCATCAAGCATACAGCATCAGCGTTCAGCATCAATCATTCAGCATCAGCATCAGCATAAAGGTAGACGGCAAACTCCGCAGCAGCAGCAACCAAGTAAGATCTTTCCATTTCATTATCATATAATTAAGCAAGCATCATGGAAACCTTGTACCATAATCAAAAAGTACTAAACGAGGCTATCGCTAAGTTTATCGTCAATTTAAAAAAGGCCGGGGCGGAAAGAAAAACAAGAGAGCATATCATAAGGCGGTTGGAAACTTTAGAAAAGCATTGGGGTGATTATGAAAGAAATCACAAAAGCATATTGGGGTTCAAAGCAGAGGACCACCCATATTTTCGTTATGCAGATTACGACAGCACTCGTAATCTGTATTTAGCAGCCAAAGCTCTTGTGGACAAGCAGCTACAAGAGATAGGCACAGCAGGGGGGAATGAAGGGGATAGCATAGGCCAGGGGCCAAACATCGAGCAAGAATCAGAAGTCCACCGCCCGAGCTCCCCAGGACTCAGCCAGCCTGGACCATCCAGGTGGCAGACATCTCCAGGTACACCAAGTAAGGGAGATCTGCTGCGTAAACAGAATATAAACTTCCTTGCATTCATGCGAACAGCAAAAAGAATAGATATAGATTCAGTTAGTGAGAAATGGGAGTTAGACGACTTCCTTAAACAATTACAATCACGGTGGGCAGCAATAGACGAGCTTCACTGGGAGCTATACTTAGAATTAAATGGAGTAAATAATGATTACCAAGAGAAATTTGATAGCTACGAGAACACGTTTCTATCATTAAAAAAGGCCATTTCTAACAAAATATGGTCTACAAAACACATAGCAAATATCACTCCACAAATGGAGATTCCTGAATTTAATGGATCCTACAATGAATGGACATCATTTAAAGACTTGTTTACTGAGACCATTCACAGTAATACAAGTTTATCAAACGCCCAAAAGATGCAGTTTTTGAAGGGCAAAGTACGCTTACACGTAAGTACGTTTACACGACACTACATCGGAGTGTATAAACGCGGTGAAAAATCTTGGTGTAGATGTGAGTACGTGGGACCCACTGCTCATACATATTCTATCACAAAAACTGGACCAAGAAACACATTCACAGTATTTGGAGTCGCTAAAGGATCAGAGAGAACTCCCTAACATCAAAGAATTTCTATCATTCCTAGAGAGTAAATTTACAACTCTCGAATCATCGCGCAGAAAATCAGAACAAACACAGCAACATACAAAAAACAATAATTATCGTTTTCCAATACCTACACAAAATCCTAATTATAATAATGCATACAAAGCAGCAAATCGAAATGGTAACGCATTTGTAAAATCATATCATATTTCGACAAGCAAATGTGAAATATGCCACGCAAAAGAACACAGAATATTTAATTGTGAAAAGTTTACAGCAATGCCCTTAGAAATAAAGTTCAAATCAGTAAAAAGACTTAATTTATGTGTAAATTGTTTGTATAATCATAATGGCAAACAATGCACGTCCCACAAACGTTGTCGGATTTGCGGAGCTAAACATAATTCTTTATTGCATGATTTTACAAATCATTGTTATAATAATTCCAACATTTCGCAACCTACTACAAGTAGGTCGATGACCAACGTAACCCAAGCCAAGCACATGTCACAAAATGAAATATCAGAAATACTCCTAGCAACAGCTCTAGTTAAAGTTACATCTTCAGATGGAAGCCAGATAGTCATGAGAGCTCTAATAGATCAGGGTAGCCAACTATCCCTTATCAGTGAAAACGCAGCACAAAGATTAGCTTTGAAAAGAAAATATTGCCAGGGAACAATATTTGGGGTCGGGGAAAAAGACCAAAATTGTAAGGGTACGATCACACTATCGTGCCAATCAATGGTTAACGATTTTACCTTTTCTGTCAATGCATTCATCATGAATAACCTCGTAAAAAATTTACCGAACAGATCATTCCAGAAGCCGACTTGGAATTACATACAAACTCTAGCATTAGCGGATTCGAACTTTCATTTATCAAGTCCGATAGACATTTTATTAGGCGCTGATATCTATTCAGTGATTATTCTAAACGGGATAATAAAGGGAGTCGAGAAAACGCAACCTACAGCTCAATTAACTCAATTGGGATGGATATTAAGCGGAAATACCACATCATACCAATGCAACATAGTTCAGACTAATATTGACGACATCAAGCGGTTCTGGGAAATAGAGGATATTGAAAACGAGACATCATTATCAGCAGAAGAGGAGCATTGTATTAGATTCTATCAATCAACTACAGAACGTCGGGAAGATGGGCGATACACTGTTAAATTGCCTCTGAAACCGGAGACGCGTCCCATGTTAGGATCTTCCAAGAAAATAGCAACCGCGCAGTTTCTAAATTTGGAAAAAAGATTTTATAAACAACCAAAACTGGCAGATCAATATAGACAATTTATTGCCGAATATCAAGCATTAAATCACATGGTTCCATCTAAAAATACTCTACAGCAACAAAATGACAATTCAGCATGTTTTTTACCACACCATGGAGTACAGCGTGTTGAATCAGCCACCACCAAACTAAGAGTGGTTTTGAACGCGTCAGCAAAAACCTCGAGCGGTCATAGCTTGAATGATGTAATGTTCAAGGGACCCAACTTACAAAAGGATATCCAATCCCTCATTTTAAAATGGCGAATTTATCCCTACGCCTTTACAGCAGACATCGAAAAAATGTACCGACAAATCAACGTCCATGATGATGATCAATCATTTCAGCAAATTGTTTGGCGAGAAAGTCTTCACCAACCTATTCAAACCTATCAGTTGACTACAGTCACTTATGGAACTAGGGCAGCACCGTTTTTAGCGATGATGACCTTAAAGCAACTGGCAGCGGATGAGAGTAGCAAGTTCCCTGAAGCAGCCAAGGTGGTGCAAGATGCATTTTATATGGACGACCTTTTGCATGGAACCTTCGATATATCAAGTGGAAATAAACAAGCCACACTTACAAAAAGGCACTGCACGCCTACACGCAGCAAAACAATTTCTTTACCAAGATTAGAAGTTTGTAGAAGTCATCTATTAGCAAAATTGATGGAGAAAGTTATAAACAGCCTAGAAAGCAAGATGGTTAAGGTGTATGGATGGACAGATTCGATGGTCGTGCTAGGCTGGTTGCAAGGAGATCCAGGACGCTGGAAAACATTCGTCGCGAATAGAGTCCAGAGTATAACACAGGTTATAAAACCTGACAGATGGAAATACGTCAAATCAGCAGAAAATCCTGCTGATGCAGCAAGCAGAGGTATATTAGCATCACAATTAGCAAATTCTAAATTGTGGTGGCAGGGACCAGAGTGGTTAAAATCATTTACAGAAGACAACAACGAGCACCCTTGCTATAGCACAGAAATAGAACTTAAATCAAAACCAAAAGTTAATATTGTTCAGAAAAGTCAGGAGCGGAGCATAGTATTATTATTATTCGAAAAAACAAGTTCATTCATAAAAATAACAAGAATTTTAGCATGGATTCTACGAGCTACAAAAACAATTACATTTAACAATACAGCAAATAAGCCGCCTTGCGGATATCTCACATTACCGGAGTTGAAAAACGCTAAATGGCTTATTATAAAATACGTTCAACGAACGGAGTTTAGTTTAGATATAGAGAGTTTAAGAAAAAACAATATATTAAGCAATAAGAGTAATTTAAGAAATTTGAATCCCTTTTTGGATCAAAACGGCATTTTACGTGTCGGCGGGAGAATAAAATATGCTAAGATTTGTGACGAAATGAAGCATCCAATTATCATACCATACAGTAGTCGTCTTACAAGTCTGTTAATCGAGCAAACACACAAGTTAACCTTTCATGGGGGTCCACGACTAACTTTATCAAATTTGAGACAAAGGTATTGGGTTGTATCGGGATATAGAGCAGTTAAGAAGGAAATCAGGAAATGTGTGACACGTAGGAAGCATGACCCTATTAAGCAACATCAGCTGATGGGTAACTTACCTGAGGAAAAGGTTGATACAGCCCCGCCTTTCTTTCATACAGGCGTGGATTACACAGGATACCTAGAAGTAAGAGCAAACAAAGGACGCGGAAGCAGCAAATTATCGGTCTTACCTATAGCATCAGAGAGCAAAGTAGAAGAAAGCAAAAAAGAAGAAAAGATACAAAAGAGCAGTAAAGATGAAAAAAGCAAAAAACGTAAACAGTCTTCGCCTCGCTGGATATCTATTGCAATATCGTTTATGTTTTTTATGAAAGTAGTTAGTGGATCTCAAGTATCGTATAACCTCACAACGTTAAACCCAGACCAAGGTCTCTATTTTGACAAAATTGGAGATATAAAATTAGTGCGAGATACATGGAAACTTGTCGTCTATTATAACATGGATCCCTATTGGCAAGGAATAGCCACGTTAGAAAAGTATCAAACATATTTGAGCAACCAATGCTCTCTCATTTCTTCGGAATCGTACTGTGACGTAGTCCTTTTACAACTTCGTCATAGTACGTTCACCTTAAAGTTCATCAATCGCACACATCTTGGTCAGCAAAACACAACACGCCGTCTTAACAAACGCGGGCTTATTAATGGAGTCGGATATCTCGCTAATGTATTGTTCGGAGTATTGAACGAACATTTCGCCGAACAATATCAACAAAATATATGTATATATCTCCCAGAATATTGAAGCAAATACTACAGAAATACATAGCTGCCCTCATCATAGACATACACAATATGATCAGCATTATGTCTATTTCCGACTACATATCAATAAATACACAAAAAAATATGTACAAACAGCAAGTTTCCGGTGGATGATGTATCTCTTCATCACATCTAAATTGTAAGTTATGGTCAATATCAGTGGCCATAAATACATCAGCAAGGTTCCTGTAGCAACGGGGACGTCGTCGAGCACGCCGGGCCGGCTCGCGGTGGGCCGTGCCTACTGCCTAGCCGGAGTCGGCCACGCCGAAAAACAGTGATAGTGCGCGATATCATAGATCGGCTGACCGTCAGCCTAGTGGTCACAATAGTGAAAATGTGTGCGAGTTAAGAACAAGGACATAGCAAGCTCTCCTATGCCAAGGACATTTATACATTAGAAGACATTTTTTGAACTGGTTAATTTGTTATTTTGGTGCCCGGGAGCATGTTCGGTGCATATTCGCACCTTACACATAACATTATAACATAGCATAAATACGGACGCGCGGGGCCGCCGCGTTCAGTTTGCATTCGTCTACCAGCACCGCGAACAACGCGCGCCCCCCGGCATTTATAGTTTTAAGAGCATTAGTTTATAGTAGCATAGTTTAAGTAATCATTTATCATTAGTTTTATTATATGTTTGGGTAGAAAACAATTCTTCCCCTTACAAGAATTGTAAAAGTAAAACGAGCGTTCGCGTGTTTGAAGAGTATTTTTCGCTGTTCGGGGTTCCGCGACGACTAATAACAGATCGTGGTACTAGCTTTACGAGCAAAGAATTCAATAAATTTATCGTCGAAAAAGATATTAAACATATCCTAAATGCCGTTGCTTCACCCAGGGCAAACGGTCAAATAGAGCGATACAATAGGACGTTGGTAGAATCTCTTACATCTACCAATCACGGGTTAGCAGAAAATGAATGGGATATGTGTATTCCAAAAGTCCAATGGTCATTAAACAACACTATAAATAAAGGCACGGGTAAAACGCCAGCTGAAACGTTGTTTGGATTTGCCCCTACTGGTACTTGTGACAGTATTATGAATAGTGTAGTTTCAGAAGCGCATAATATACATAATTTAGATGACTTACGAAACGAGGTCGTAGAACATAATAGTCGTGAACAAAATAAACAAAAAATTAGGTTTGATAGGAGTAGAAAAGAGGCGAAAAAGTATAAGGTAGGTGATTTAGTAAGGATACAAAAGGATGTTATATCAGCCCCGGGGCAAAGCCGTAAGTTAGTGCCAAAGTGTTCTGGACCCTATAAAATTACTAAATGTTTCGATAACGAACGGTACGAAGTTCAAGATACAGCTATTACGCGGAAAAAGGGTAAAAGAATATATGTAGGTGTCTACTCTGTCGATAAAATATATCCCTGGTTAGTTTTTGGTAATGACCCCATCTCTAGTGAATCAGAATAATTATTTAAAAAAAAAAAAAAAGGAAGAGAAATTAAAGAGAAATAAGTGAAATTAAGATAATAATTAACAGTAATTGTAAAAAAAAAAAGGGATAATAATAAACAAATTGAAAGGTAGCAAATCAAAATTAATAGAATTAAAGATGCAAAACATTGTATTGTTCTAGATAAATATCATATCTATATTATTATTAAAGTTGATAATCTTGAATATAATTGATTTGGTTTGATTCGTATTCTGTTGTTGATATACCTGTGTAATGAATAAAATATATATATATGTATATAAGATTATAAGATTTATAAGTGTATAATTAAAAGTAAAAGTTCATTTTTGTTTAAATTTTTCAGCTGGTAAATCAATGTTTTACAAGTTGTAATGAATAAATATTCTAGCAGATAAAATTATAAGTTCTTACATGTTTTATAATTAATTTATTTCATTAATAATTCACTGTTTTGCGACATCAATTCTGAAGCGTTCATAAATTAATGATAAATTGTCAATTTATGTGAACGAAAGACTAAGATGTTATTAATATTGAATTTGATGAGATAATGTACTTCTTAATGTGTGAGAGCATTGGTATTAACAGATTACACCATTGTTAATGAGTTAATTACAATTCGTGATGTTCTTACGAATGTATTTAAGAGTTTCTATTGTTGTTAATTCAAATGTTATGATGGTGATGGTATTAAAATGAGCCGATGTTTATACGTGGGCATATAATAACAATGAGCCGATGTTTATACGTGGGCATATAATAACAATGAGCCGATGTTTATACGTGGGCATATAATAACAATGAGCCGATGTTTATACGTGGGCATATAATAATAATGAGCCGATGTTTTATCGTGGGCATATAATAACAATGAGCCGATGTTTATACGTGGGCATATAATAACAATGAGCCGATGTTTATACGTGGGCATATAATAACAATGAGCCGATGTTTATACGTGGGCATATAATAACAATGAGCCGATGTTTATACGTGGGCATATAATAACAATGAGCCGATGTTTTATCGTGGGCATATAATAACAATGAGCCGATGTTTTATCGTGGGCATATAATAACAATGAGCCGATGTTTATACGTGGGCATATAATAACAATGAGCCGATGTTTATACGTGGGCATATAATAACAATGAGCCGATGTTTTATCGTGGGCATATAATAACAATGAGCCGATGTTTTATCGTGGGCATAAAATTAAACGAGCCGATGTTATACGTGGGCATAAAATTGAATGAGTTCAGTATACATGAGCAGCTAAAGGAGGCAAAATGATGCAAATGGAGATTATATCTAAAGAGATACTTATAAAAGATATAAATAAAAAGGAAAATTATGTAAGAGAAAGTAGTTATAATACGAAATTGGATAAGAACTATACATTTAATTTTTATTATTTTCATAATTTTTTTTTTTTTTTTGTTTATGTTAAATTGCTTATAAGAATTACGATCATGTTAACTACGCGGGGACGCGTCATTTGTCAGAATTGGCCGAATGAAAGGGATTGTACTGTGTTACCAATTACCACTTTAGTAGTTTTTAGTCTGTGTTTCTGATCACCAAAAAAGTAAAGACGCGGGAAAACATTTTCTGACAGATGACGTTCCGGGCGTGGCATCACTTACTTTTTACGTTTTGACTGTGCAAGAAGTAACAAATAACAATAAATTCGTTGTAAAAGTGAATATCAGTTTATTATTTCCGACAAGCTAACAACAGTGAATATCAGTTTATTATTTTCGACAAGCTAACACAAATAACAATAAATTCGTTGTAATAGTGAATATCAGTTTATTATTTTCGACAAGCTAACAACAGTGAATATCAGTTTATTATTACCGACAAGCTAACACTATCACAAACTCAACAATCGTTTCGCCCCGCAAACGAAGCATCGTCAGGAGATAGACTCCACGACTGGCTTTGCGATTTTGGTCGTTTGCGTTTTTTGCTTTTTTCATCTTTACTGCTCTTTTGTATCTTTTCTTCTTTTTTGCTTTCTTCTACTTTGCTCTCTGATGCTATAGGTAAGACCGATAATTTGCTGCTTCCGCATCCTTTGTTTGCTCTTACTAATAGGTCTCCTGTGTAATCCACGCCTGTATGAAAGAAAGGCGGGGCTGTATCAACCTTTCCCTCAGGTAAGTTACCCATCAGCTGATGTTGCTTAATAGGGTCATGCTTCCTACATGTCACACATTTCCTGATTTCCTTCTTAACTGCTCTATATCCCGATACAACCCAATACCTTTGTCTCAAATATGATAAAGTTAGTCGTGGACCCCCATGAAAGGTTAACTTGTGTGTTTGCTCGATTAACAGACTTGTAAGACGACTACTGTATGGTATGATAATTGGATGCTTCATTTCGTCACAAATCTTAGCATATTTTATTCTCCCGCCGACACGTAAGATGCCGTTTTGATCCAAAAAGGGATTCAAATTTCTTAAATTACTTTTATTGCTTAATATATTGTTTTTCCTTAAACTCTCTATATCTAAACTAAACTCCGTTCGTTGAACGTATTTTATAATAAGCCATTTTGCGTTTTTCAAGTCCGGTAATGTGAGATATCCGCAAGGCGGCTTATTTGCTGTATTGTTAAATGTAATTGTTTTTGTAGCTCGTAGAATCCATGCTAAAATTCTTGTTATTTTTATGAATGAATTTGTTTTTTCGAATAATAATAATACTATGCTCTGCTCCTGACTTTTCTGAGCAACATTAACTATTTGTTTTGATATAAGTTCTATTTGTGTGTAATAGCAAGTGTGCTTGTTGTTGTCTTCTGCAAATGATTTTAAACACTCTGGTCCCTGCCACCACAATTTGGAACTTGCTAATTGTGATGCTAATATACCTCTGCTTGCTGCATCAGCAGGATTTTCTGCTGATTTGACGTATTTCCATCTGTCAGGTTTGATAACCTGTGTTATACTCTGGACTCTATTCGCGACGAATGTTTTCCAGCGTCCTGGATCTCCTTGCAACCAGCCTAGCACGACCATCGAATCTGTCCATCCATACACCTTAACCATCTTGCTTTCTAGGCTGTTTATAACTTTCTCCATCAATTTTGCTAATAGATGACTTCTACAAACTTCTAATCTTGGTAAAGAAATTGTTTTGCTGCGTGTAGGCATGCAGTGCCTTTTTGTAGGTGTGGCTTGTTTATTTCCACTTGATATATCGAAGGTCCCATGCAAAAGTTCGTCCATATAAAATGCTTCTTGCACCACCTTGGTTGCTTCAAGGAACTTGCTACTCTCATCCGCTGACAGTTGCTTCAAGGTCATCATCGCTAAAAACGGTGCTACCCTAGTTCCATAAGTGACTGTAGTCAACTGATAGGTTTGAATAGGTTGGTGAAGACTTTCTCGCCAAACAATTTGCTGAAATGATTGATCATCATCATGGACGTTGATTTGTCGGTACATTTTTTCGATGTCTGCTGTAAAGGCATAGGGATAAATTCGCCATTTTAAAATGAGCCTTACATCATTCAAGCTATGACCGCTCGAGGTTTTTGCTGACGGTTTAAAAACCACTCTTAGTTTTGTGGTGGCAGATTCAACCCGCTGTACTCCATGGTGTGGTAAAAAAACATGCTGAATTGTTATTGTGTTGCTGTAGAGTATTTTTAGATGGAACCATGTGATTTAATGCTTGATATTCGGCATTAAATTGTCTATATTATTCTGCCAGTTTTGGTTGTTTATAAAATCTTTTTTCCAAATTTAGAAACTGCGCGGTTGCTATTTTCTTGGAAGATCCTAACATGTCACGCGTCTCCGGTTTCAGAGGCAATTTAACAGTGTATCGCCCATCTTCCCGACGTTCTGTAGTTGATTGATAGAACCTAATACAATGTTCCTCTTCTGCTGATAATGATGTCTCGTTTTCAATATCCTCTATTTCCCAGAACCGCTTGATGTCGTCAATATTATTCTGAACTATGTTGCATTGGTATGAGATGGTATTTCCGCTTAATATCCATCCCAGTTGAGTTAATTGAGCTGTAGGTTGCGTTTGCTCGACTCCCTTTATTATCCCGTTTAGAATAATAACTGAATAGATATCAGCGCCTAACAAAATGTCTATCGGACTTGATAAATTAAAGTTCGAATCCGCTAATGCTAGAGTTTGTATGTAATTCCAAGTCGGCTTCTGGAATGATCTGTTCGGTAAATTTTTTACAAGGTTATTCATGATAAATGCATTGACAGAAAAGGTAAAATCGTTAACCATTGATTGGCACGATAGTGTGATCGTACCCTTACAATTTTGCTCTTTTTCCCCGACCCCAAATATTGTTCCCTGGCAATATTTTCTTTTCAATGCTAATCTTTGTGCTGCGTTTTCACTGATAAGGGATAGTTGGCTACCCTGATCTATAAGAGCTCTCATGACTATCTGGCTTCCATCTGAAGATGTAACTTTAACTAGAGCTGTTGCTAGGAGTATTTCTGATATTTCATTTTGTGACATGTGCTTGGCTTGGGTTACGTTGGTCATCGACCTACTTGTAGTAGGTTGCGAAAAGTTGGAATTATTATAACAATGATTTGTAACATCATGCAATAAAGAATTATGTTTAGCTCCGCAAATCCGACAACGTTTGTGGGACGTGCATTGTTTGCCATTATGATTATACAAACAATTTACACATAAATTAAGTCTTTTTACTGATTTGAACTTTATTTCTAAGGGCATTGCTGTAAACTTTTCACAATTAAATATTCTGTGTTCTTTTGCGAGGCATATTTCACATTTGCTTGTCGAAATATGAAATGATTTTACAAATGCGTTACCATTTCGATTTGCTGCTTTGTATGCATTATTATAATTAGGATTTTGTGTAGGTATTGGAACACGATAATGATTGTTTTTTGTATGTTGCTGTGTTTGTTCTGATTTTCTGCGCGATGATTCGAGAGTTGTAAATTTACTCTCTAGGAATGATAGAAATTCTTTGATGTTAGGAAGTTCTCTCGGATCCTTTAGCGACTCCAAATACTGTGAATGTGTTTCTTGGTCCAGTTTCTGAGATAGTATATGTATGAGCAGGGGGTCCCACGTACTCACATCTACACCAAGATTTTTCACAGCGTTTATACACTCCGATGTAGTGTCGTGTAAACGTTTTATATGATTTATTGATATTTGTTGCATGATAGGCAAATTTAAAAGAATGTTTATATGTGACGTGAAAATGAGCTTTTTGTTGTTGTACCGATGGTTTAGAATATCCCAACAGGTGATATAGTTTTCGGAACTAATGGATAGGTGCTGGATTAACCTTTCGGCCTCGCCGCGTACTTTGCCCTTCAAAAACTTCATCTTTTGGGCGTTTGATAAACTTGTATTACTGTGAATGGCCTCAGTGAACAAGTCTTTAAATGATGTCAATTCATTGTAGGATCCATTAAATTCAGGAATCTCCATTTGTGGAGTGATATTTGCTCTGTGTTTTGTAGACCATATTTTTTAATGAGAGGAACGTGTTCTCGTAGCTATCAAATTTCTCTTGGTAATCATTATTTACTCCATTTAATTCTAAGTATATCTCCCAATGAAGCTCGTCTATTGCTGCCCACCGTGATTGTAATTGTTTAAGGAAGTCGTCTAACTCCCATTTCTCACTAACTGAATCTATATCTATTCTTTCTGCTGTTCGCATGAATGCAAGGAAGTTTATATTCTGTTTACGCAGCAGATCTCCCTTACTTGGTGTACCTGGAGATGTCTGCCACCTGGATGGTCCAGGCTGGCTGAGTCCTGGGGAGCTCGGGCGGTGGACTTCTGATTCTTGCTCGATGTTTGGCCTCTGGCCTATGCTATCCCCTTCATTCCCCCCTGCTGTGCCTATCTCTTGTAGCTGCTTGCCCACAAGAGCTTTGGCTGCTAAATACAGCTTACGAGTGCTGTCGTAATCTGCATAACGAAAATATACCCATATTTTCGTTCGGTCCTCTGCTTTGAACCCCAATATGCTTTTGTGATTTCTTTCATAATCACCGCAATGCTTTTCTAAAGTTTCCAACCGCCTTATGATATGCTCTTTTGTTTTTTTTTCCGCCCCGGCCTTTTTTAAATTGACGATAAACTTAGCGATAGCCTCGTTTAGTTCTTTTTGATTTTTTTTTACTTACTTACAAGGTTTCCATGATGCTTGCTTAATAATATGATAATGAAATGAAAAGATCTTACTTGGTTGCTGTTGCTGCGGAGTTTGCCGTCTACCTTTATGCTGATGCTGATGCTGAATGATTGATGCTGAACGCTGATGCTGAATGCTTGATGCTGAATGCTTGATGCTGAGTGCTGATGCTGAATGCTGATGCTGAATGCTTGTTGCTGAATGCTCATGCTGAATGCTTGTTGCTGATTGCTGTATGCTGATGCTAAATGCTTTGTGGACACGTATAGTCCCAAGTCACTGTCCACACCACACACGCGCGTTAATTCGAGTGCGCCACGTGTTTGTTATCCCGCACTTTAACCAACCCGCACGTGTGGTTAAGTTGCTCGAAGGACCAAAATGTAAGGGGAAGAATTGTTTTCTACCCAAACATATAATAAAACTAATGATAAATGATTACTTAAACTATGTTTAACTATATTTCATCTTCTTTCTCCTCAGCAGTTGCAATATGAATCGCCCGAGCTCCCCAGGATTCAGCATTCGTCTGCCAGCACCGCGAAAAACGCGCGCCCCCCGGCATTTATAGTTTTAAGATCATTAGTTAATAGTAGCATAGTTTAAGTAATCAATTATCATTAGTTTTATTATATGTTTGGGTAGAAAACAATTCTTCCCCTTTTGGAATTTTGGTCCTTCGAGCAACTTAACCACACGTGTGGGTTGGTTAAAGTGCGGGATAACAAACACGTGGCGCACTCGAATTAACGCGTGTGTGTGGTGTGGACAATGACTTGGGACTATACGTGTCCACAAAGCATTCAGCATCAACATACAGCAATCAGCAACAAGCATTCAGCATCAGCATTCAGCAACAAGCATTCAGCATCAGCATTCAGCATCAGCACTCAGCATCAAGCATTCAGCATCAAGCATTCAGCATCAGCGTTCAGCATCAATCATTCAGCATCAGCATCAGCATAAAGGTAGACGGCAAACTCCGCAGCAACAGCAACCAAGTAAGATCTTTTCATTTCATTATCATATTATTAAGCAAGCATCATGGAAACCTTGTAAGTAAGTAAAAAAAAATCAAAAAGAACTAAACGAGGCTATCGCTAAGTTTATCGTCAATTTAAAAAAGGCCGGGGCGGAAAAAAAAACAAAAGAGCATATCATAAGGCGGTTGGAAACTTTAGAAAAGCATTGCGGTGATTATGAAAGAAATCACAAAAGCATATTGGGGTTCAAAGCAGAGGACCGAACGAAAATATGGGTATATTTTCGTTATGCAGATTACGACAGCACTCGTAAGCTGTATTTAGCAGCCAAAGCTCTTGTGGGCAAGCAGCTACAAGAGATAGGCACAGCAGGGGGGAATGAAGGGGATAGCATAGGCCAGAGGCCAAACATCGAGCAAGAATCAGAAGTCCACCGCCCGAGCTCCCCAGGACTCAGCCAGCCTGGACCATCCAGGTGGCAGACATCTCCAGGTACACCAAGTAAGGGAGATCTGCTGCGTAAACAGAATATAAACTTCCCTGCATTCATGCGAACAGCAGAAAGAATAGATATAGATTCAGTTAGTGAGAAATGGGAGTTAGACGACTTCCTTAAACAATTACAATCACGGTGGGCAGCAATAGACGAGCTTCATTGGGAGATATACTTAGAATTAAATGGAGTAAATAATGATTACCAAGAGAAATTTGATAGCTACGAGAACACGTTCCTCTCATTAAAAAATATGGTCTACAAAACACAGAGCAAATATCACTCCACAAATGGAGATTCCTGAATTTAATGGATCCTACAATGAATGGACATCATTTAAAGACTTGTTCACTGAGGCCATTCATAGATAGGGATAGATTAGCTGACCTTATCGAGGCAGCTGTGTTGGACGAAGTCGACAGCGCCAAGCTAAACTTCGCGACCTCGGGGCTGGTGTCAGAAGGGTTCTTCCTTGTGACACCAGCGACCGAGCTATCGAGGGACTGGCTTTTGGAGTGCGACTTCGGACTCTACAACGGCGTCGCGATAAGGACCATGAGAAGGGACCGAGGTAGGGTTGCGATTTGGATCCCAGGCACTAGGAGGGCAACTGATCCTCTCCTACTGCTTAGGGGTCAGAATCGTAACAGGACGGAGTTAAGGCTACCCGAGTGGAGCCTCATAGTCAGAGAACCCCTACCCCTGGGGGAGCGACTGATTGTGGGGGTCCCTCGGGAGACAAACATTCACTTCCGTGAGGGACTTGTGTGGCTCTTCTATCAAGCCACACAAGTACAAGTTAGGTATTTGAACCCCAAACCAAAACCTAAAGAAGACACAAAAGCACAGAGCCAAGTTGACACCGACCCAAACTCTGCACAAAACGGAACCAGCAGTGATGCTCGTGTGCTGGAACCGGCTGGCACGATGAACCCACTCATCGGAGCGTCTGGTGGGGCCCCTAGTACCCCCCCGCCACGACATCCGTGTAAGGAATAGTCGGAGCCGCTGGTACCGCCACAGCACACTAATGGTTACTGAGACCGATACATAAGTGATGCCTTGCATGCTTCTTGAGCGTCCTGCCTCACAGCGGATGCTCGAAGCTATGCGGGGCATCATTATGTATTGAAAAAGAACATAAAAACTCAACACAACATACTTAATGGGAATCACACCCAAAAAACATAAACACACACATAAACACTCAACACACTCACTAAAGATTCTTCAGTTAAACTTGCATCACTGCAGGGAAGCCACAAGCGAACTCTGCGATTATGTGAGTAGCAAGCAAATAGATGTGGCCCTGTTACAAGAACCATATGTGGTGAACAAACGTGTGGTCGGTATGGGTTGTTTAGGGGGAGACCTGACCTACTGTAAAAATGGTGAGTCTGACCCCAGAACATGCATCTATACCAGTAACAGGATCAGTAACTTAGGACTAATTGAGATAGAATGTTACAGAGACCTAGTAACCGTGGAAGCTTTGATTCCTATAGATGAAGACAAGAAACTTAGAATGGCGTTTATGTCGGCCTACATTCCTAGCGAGACCGACTTCACACCACCAACTAAAGAACTCGAAGTAACTGTCAACAAATACAGAGGTAAGCAAATTTCCTTTATAATAGGTTGTGATGCTAACTCACATAACGAGGTGTGGGGCAGTACAAACACAAACAGGAAAGGAGAAGCTTTGCTAGAATTTATCATAAGCAATAATCTCGAGATAATGAACATTGGTAATGAACCAACGTTCGTTACAAGTACAAGAAAAGAAGTGTTGGATATCACTCTAGCATCAGAAGACACTATCAAATACATCAAAGGCTGGAAGGTAGATCGCAAAGACTCGTTCTCGGATCATCGTAGAATCACCTTCCATATAGACAGCAAAATTGGGAAATTGCGCATAAGAAATGCAAAAAAGACCAATTGGGACAATTTTGCGACCCTGATGAGCAAATGGAGACCCAGACACACTTCCTATAACACAATAGAGGAGTTAGATGAAGGTGCAATGGAATTAAGCACAGCACTAAAAGATGCCTTTATTAGTACGTGTCCACTAAGAGAGGTTACACCAGGCAAGGGTCAACCGTGGTGGAACAACGAACTAAAAAAACTCAGGAAGAAAGTACGCAAATCTCAAAGAAATGCCCTTAAAAGAGGCGATGAATTGAGCTGGGCGGAATATAGAAACAATAAGTCGGAATTCCGAAAGAAGTGCAGGAAAGAGTCCAGAAACGGCTGGAAGGCGTACTGTAACGGAATTACAGAATACCCCGAAGCAGCCCGCCTAATGCGTATACTGGCTAAAGACAGAACATGCAGATTGGGTAGTATTAAAGAAGAGGATTCGATTATATCGGACCCCAAAATAGTACTAACCAAGATGACAGAAGCACATTTCCCAGAATGTAAAGAGATCAAGGAAGCAGAGATATCACCGAACACCAATTACTATTGGTTGGACCCGGGACACATCATATCAGAAGAGCAGATTAAGTGTAGTATTATGTCATTTGCACCATATAAAGCAGCAGGACCTGACGAAATACTCCCAAAAATGCTACAGGTAGCGTACACATACATCAAAGAGAACATGCTAGCACTGTTCAAGGCTAGCTTGGCATGGGGTTATGTGCCAACTAGCTGGAGAAAAGTAAAAGCGGTGTTTATTCCGAAACCTGGTAAGAAAACTTATCAGGAACCCAAGTCATTTCGGTGCATTAGCCTATCATCATTTATTCTAAAAACAATAGAAAAAGTGATGGACGGTTATATAAGAAGTAATATAGAACAAAGCAACCTACCACTACATGAGAATCAACATGCATATATGGGGAGCAAATCAACAGAAACAGCTCTCCATAACTTAGTGGTAAGAATAGAAAGAACCTTAAGCAATAAAGAGTTAGCATTAGGTTGCTTCTTCGACATAGAAGGTGCTTTCGACAAAGCAAACCGTAATGCTATAAGAAACTCTATTCGTAGAGAAGGAATATCGAATGTAGTGGGGCGCTGGATAATGAATATGCTAGAGCATCGTTCAATCTCGGCGGAGTTAAGTGGAGCAACACACATTATAAAATCAACCAGAGGTTTTCCTCAGGGTGGGTGTCTCTCACCTCTTTTATGGTGTCTCCTTCTAGATTCATTAGTCAGGGAAATTAATGAAATGAAGACATATATGCAAGCATACTCAGATGACGGAGTCCTCTTAATAACCGGGAAAGACCTAGGCACTATAAGGAACCTAATGAGTAATAGCATTAAAGTAACATTGAGATGGTGTCAGGAAAGGGGACTAAACCTAAATCCTACAAAAACCAAACTAGTACTCTTTACTAACAAAAAGAAAATAGTCAACTTTAATCCTCTCAGCATAAATGGAGTCGAGATACAGTTGATAAAGGAAATAAAATATCTGGGGATCACATTGGATAAAACCCTAAGATTTAGAACTCATATTAAAGAACAATGCAACAAAGCAAAAATAGCGCTTATGCAATGCAGAAGAGCAGTAGGTAGATCCTGGGGTATGAAGCCAAAAATTATGAAATGGGTATATACGGCTATCATACTACCCAGAATACTTTATGGAGCTTCGATTTGGTGGCATAGAGCCAACATCGGAGTCAACAGTAAGGACCTAACGAAAGTACAGAGGATAGCAACACTAATGATTACAGGTGCAGTGCGAACTACCCCATCCGCTGCACTAGAGGTTTTGTTAGGACTATACCCTCTGGAAAAAGCTGTGATGGCCCAGCGGTGCGACCGTGTGAATCTTTAGAGACGATCACGGGTTCGAACCCGGGCAGACACCAATGAGTTTTTCTCTTAAAACTTATGTGTCTAATTGATAATTGCAATTTATCACACGCTTTTCGGTGAAGGAAAACATCGTGAGGAAACCTGCATATCTCTAGAGAAATCTGGAGATATGTGTAACCTACCAATCCGCATTGGAGCAGCGTGGTAGGTCTTAGCTCCAACCCTTCTCTCCCAAAACGGAGAGAAGAGGCCTATTCTCAGCAGTGGGATAGTAACAGGCCGTTACTTACTTATACCCTCTGGATCTAGCGGCCAAAAGAAAAGCCATAGAACAATGATACAAGATACAAGTATTCCAACAGTGGAAGGGTAACTTTACAGACAAAGGGCATACCGAAATAGAGAAAATTTACGGAGACAATCTGTCAATGGTCGTCAAGAGAAGTGACTTGATCAAGAGACAGAAAATCTTCGATAAAAAATATAGGATACATATAGGGGCTAAGGAAGACTGGGAAGTTAATAAGAGTGATATGTGTCAGACCATCTGTTACACGGACGGGTCTAGACGAGAATCCACCAAGCTGGCAGGAGCTGGTATTATCTACAGCACCCCGTCAAACTCGCACCAGATTTTATATTTGGGCAAATACACAAGCGTCTTCCAGGCCGAAGTGGTGGCTATTATGGAGTGTGCCAGGAAACTAAAAGAATCACGCACAGCACCAAAACACAATATAGTAATATACAGTGACAGTCAAGCTGCATTAAAAGCACTCGACCGTATAGAAACAACTTCAGCTATCGTGAAAGAATGTAAACGAGTACTGAATGAACTAGCTGACTTTGGAGAAGTTACGATTGCATGGGTTCCAGGACACCATGGCCATGTAGGCAATGAAAAAGCTGATGAATTGGCGAGAAAAGGAGCCAGCCAGGCATTTATAGGCCCAGAACCTTTTCTTCCAATTGCAAACACTATAATAAAGCGCGTGATAGATAAAAGAATAGAATTTGAATCGAGTAAAAGATGGAGAAACACAACGTTCAGGCAATCAAAAGTGTTCCTCAAATCTTTCGACACAAAGAAAACAAAACAGCTAATGTCTCACAGCAGGGAAAACGTGGCAATTGTAACAGGCATTACTACTGGGCACTGCCTGTTAAACAGACACCTGTCAATAATGAGAATAAAAGAAGACGCAACGTGCCCAGAGTGTGGAGAGGAAGAAACAAGTCTTCACCTTATGGCTGAGTGCCCTATGTACTCGCTGGTAAGATGGGAGATACTAGGTAAGGATGAAATTGAAGTTGAGGACCTAACAAATATCCCCTTCAAGGATATTATCAGGTTTGTAAAAGCAACAGGTAGGTTGAAGCAGGTGACACTGTCGGGACAGCAGTGAAACCCGTGTCCCAACATGGGGAAATGGGTGGAATAGTCCAGTATAGGAGCTGACCACCCGTCCTGCACCGACAGGCGTCCCCGCAATTAGATAGATAGATAGATAGAGGCCATTCACAGTAATACAAGTTTATCAAACGCCCAAAAGATGCAGTTTTTGAAGGGCAAAGTACGCGGCGAGGCCGAAAGGTTAATCCAGCACCTATCCATTAGTTCCGAAAACTATATCACCTGTTGGGATATTCTAAACCATCGGTACGACAACAAAAAGCTCATTTTCACGTCACATATAAACATTCTTTTAAATTTGCCTATCATGCAACAAATATCAATAAATCATATAAAACTTTTACACGACACCACATTGGAGTGTATAAACGCGGTGAAAAATCTTGGTGTAGATGTGAGTACGTGGGACCCACTGCTCATACATATTCTATCTCAGAACCTGGACCAAGAAACACATTCACAGTATTTGGAGTCGCTAAAGGATCCAAGAGAACTTCCTAACATCAAAGAATTTCTATAATTCCTAGAGAGTAAATTTACAACTCTCGAATCATCGCGCAGAAAATCAGAACAAACACAGCAACATACAAAAAACAGTAATTATCGTGTTCCAATACCTACCCAAAATCCTAATTATAATAATGCATACAAAGCAGCAAATCGAAATGGTAACGCATTTGTAAAATCATTTCATATTTCGACAAGCAAATGTGAAATATGCCACGCAAAAGAACACAGAATATTTAATTGTGAAAAGTTTACAGCAATGCCCTTAGAAATAAAGTTCAAATCAGTAAAAAGACTTAATTTATGTGTCGATCTTGATGCCCCTTTCCTTCGCTTGGACCGCTGTTCTTATTTTTTCAATTACTTCATCCCCCGTATTTTGATCGTCCTTTGAGGACACCACAACCGAATGAAGCGGTTCTTGATCCGCCTGTCGATACCCTTTCGGACCGGCAGCAACGCTCGCATAGGATAGCTTCACCGCACTTGTCTCGTTTGCTTTCGTAAGGGATTCTTGAAGCCTTTTTAATTCGGCTGTGTTCTCCATTAAAAGGAGAATCCATGCTCATTCAATTTGCCGGCCAAGTCCAGTTCCAGCTTCCTTTAGCCGGGTCCAACGGGGGGCGAAAGGAGGCGCAGTCCGCTACTTCTGTTTCTAGTTCCACCTTCGTCTTCGTTCCTCCGACTCTACTCTCTGCTCTCTTTACTATCAGGTACAGTCTCGATCTCATGCTTGATCTCCTTTTTCAAATTTCTGGATTGACCCATCTGGACATTAATTGTCCGAAAGCAATTCCACGCTTCTGCAGAGAGGTCACTTAGGTCCGTTATAATTCGGTACGTCTTATCCGGTTCCAGTTCCATGTTGAATCCATCTTCCAACACCCTCTGGGAAGGCCCAGCGGTGTTGTTTCCCAGTAGGTTTGTCATTACCGGTACAACCGGGGAGCTCGTAACACAGATATCGCTCGCTATCTCGCCGCGTACGGTTGTGTTCTCGCTGCGTCTTACGCCAGTTAATATATAGTGGATAGTGAAATTTAAATGTAGAAAAAATATGATCCATTAATCAAATTTCTTAAGCAATCATCTTGATAACTGCGATGGATCACCGCAGTTATATCAACACTGAGAGGGGAAATCGGATTAATTTGGACGAGTCTACGAGGGATATAGAAAGTGTGCTCTTAGAAGAGTTTAGGCAATTTAGATAAGATACACAATCTAAGTTGGAACAACAATTAAAAGAGTACGCATTGCTTCAAAACAGATTTCTAAAACTAGAAAATGAAATGCAAGATTTAAAAAATACAATGAAGGTAGTTCTAGAGAAAGCAAATAAAGTTGATTCGAATTACATGTTAAAGATTTGATGGAAAAAAATAAATATCTTGAAGCTTGTCATAGTAATATAAATCAACAGACTAATATGAAGGTAGTTCAAATACAGGAAGAATCTGTTCCGACGCCTGGGCCATCTTATCGGAATGCAGTTAAACGCAATCAAAAGCAGGTATCCAGCGAAAACTCGGGTAAACAGTGTGTGGCCACGAAACTCGTGGAAGTTGTAAATAATGAAGAGGGACTTCAACAAAGCCAGATAAATAATGTGAAAAAGTTAAACGCTTTCAAAGAAAAGGAAAATATAATTCAAAATGAAAAAGGCAGGTGGACAGTCGTCAATAGGTCGAAAAATAAGTATAATAGGGAAGTAAAAAGAGGAGGAAGTACAAGTGTGTCAGAAATCCAAGGGACAGAAAAGAAAAAATATATGCATGTTTGGCGATTACAGAAGGAAACTACTATAGAAAGTTTAGAAAGTTATGTTAAGAATATATGTGGAAATGATATACCAGTTAAGATAGAAAAAATAAGACATAAGACGGAAAGAGATTATGCTTCATTTATTATTGGAGTTCCGGAAAGTAAATATGATAAACTGTGTCAATCAGAAAATTGGGCTGTAAATATTGAGTTTTGCGAATGGGTGTGGTTTCGTAGGTTCTCCAACAAAACGAAATCTGAAGACTAGGAAAACGAATAAATACACGTCAATTGAAATCTTTTACCAGAACGTGAGAGGGCTTCGAACCAAATTAGAGGAATTTTATACAGGAATTTCATCTTCAAGCTCAGATTTGTTTGCGATTACTGAAACTGGTTGTAATGAATCTATTCAGGACGCTGAAATGATCCCACCGTGCTACACAATTTTAAAATGTGACAGAGCGGATGGACGGAAGCAAGGAGGCGTGTGTCTCGTGGCCACACCGCGTCTTGATCTACGGCGAGTACACATTGACGTCAACATCGATTGTCGAGCGTTTGAATTGGTTTGTGCGGCGGTGTATAGACACGGTAGATTTTTGTTTTTGCTGTGCGTTGTATACATTCCGCCGAACAGTAGCGAGCATGAATACATGGTATTATTTAGGATTATTGAACAATATTGTAACCGTTATAGGGAGATAATAGTGTTAGGTGATTTTAATTTATATTCTTGCTCGACAAATGTAAATAATTATTTTGAATACTTTCAAACATATTGCAGGTTCACTCAGAGTAATAATATTCGTAATTGTAATAATCGCTGTTTAGATTTAGTGTTAAGTTCATTAGAATATGGTTTGAGAGTGCAAGCCGCAGAGACGCCACTCGTGCCGGTGGACGTACACCACCCACCTCTTATGGTGGCGGTCCAGCTGATATCCAGTTTTAACATCGGCTCGCCCCCTGACGTCGACTCCAGCACGTATATACCAAGTGGGTGGAACTTTTACAAAGCTGACTATCGATCTTTATACACGACATTGGCGGGAGTAGATTGGGCCCCCATGTATCAATTAGATTTAGACAGTAGCTTAAAATACTTTTATGACACTTTTAATTCAATTATAGATAACTGTGTTCCAAAAAAAAAGCGAAGACATGTAACGCCGAGGTACGTTTACCCCGAGTGGTACACTGTTGAAGTAATTCGCAACATAGCATATAAAGCAACTCTTCACAGACGTTACAAGATAAGTAAATTACCTGAGGATTACGATAAGTTTTCTAGGTGTCGAGCAGAGGTGAAAAACATGATAAAACTCGCTTACGATAGCTACAAACACCGAATTCAGAATCAATTACTGCGCGATCCTATGTCCTTCTGGAATTACATAAAATCAAAAAGAGGTAGTAGAACTTCAGAAAAAAGTCTGAAGGACGGGGTACTGTTGTGTCCTGACCGGTGTGCCCAGGAATTTGCTCATTATTTTCATTCAGCGTATAGTACACAAAGAGCGAAATTAAATGTGAGCTTGGCGATAGCATAATCAGGTGGGGATAATATGGCGGCGCGGGTTCACCTTAATCAGTTGCGACTGGATGAAGTGTATTATGCGCTGAAGCATATTAAACCAAAAAAGTCTGCTGGACCTGACGGCATTCCACCTTTCATCTTTAGGGACTGTCGTTCCGTGTTAGCGAGGCCTTTGCTTCACATTTATAATTTATGTTTAAGTACATCTGTTTTTCCTGAAATCTGGAAAATAACTAGGGTAGTTCCAGTCCCTAAGGGGGACTCAAAGACAAGGTTAGATGGCTACAGACCCGTGGCCGTGCTATCGTCACCGGCAAAAATATTGGAGTCCGCTATTTATAATGACATTTATAGGCAATTAAGCGCGCAACTCACAGACGCTCAACATGGATTTCGTTCAGCTAGAAGCACAACCAGCAATCTTCTATGTCACATGGCGAACATCGTGGCTGCCGTTGATAGTGGGGGGCAGATGCGGCTTACTTCGACTTCAGAAAGGCTTTCGATACAGTTAATAATGATGTACTACTAAGAAAGTTGGCAGGTGTTGGTTTCACACCTCATTTACTAATTTCTTTGTTAGTTACATGAAAGATAGGCAACATCGAATACGAAGGACAGCGTTCGGAACCTTACTTTACTTGGTCGGGAGTAAGCCAAGGTAGTAATTTAGGACCTTTGCAGTTTATATTAATGATAAAAGACTTGCCAAATGTAGTAAAAGATGCAAAATGTTTATTGTTTACGGACGATCTTAAACTATCATTGACGATAAGAAACCCTAGCGACTGTCAGAAGTTGCAGGAGGATATTGACAGAGTAGTAAAATGGAGCATAGATAACCTCTTGGAATTTAATAGTTCTAAATGTATTACAATCACTTTCTCCCGTTTGAATACCCCAACTGCTTTTAATTATATGATTAAAGGGACACCTATGGTCCGAGTCACCGAGGTCAGGGATTTAGGAGTGACGTTAACAACAAAGTTATCGTTTTGTGACCATATAATTAAGTGTTGCAAAAAAGCATATAGGAATTTAGGTTTTATGCTGCGCGTAGTGAAGGGATTCACTAATTTATAGCAATCTCTGCTTTGTATAACGCTCTAGTTAGGAGTCAATTAGAAGGAAATGCAGTTATATGGGCTCCACATGAAACTAAGTATAGTCTCATGTTGGAGCGCGTACAGAATAAGTTTATTAGGTACATGTACTTGAGATTGTACGGGGTTTATCCGTACTATCCGTTAATGTATCCAACTCTATTTGTTCTAGGTATGGTTGGATATAAGAGAAGAACACGCAAAAAATTTGACCAAAAACAAGCAATATTTGACTAATAAACGATGAATTCTACCAAGAGAGACAAGTCGGTTAGGTTAGGTTAGGTTTTTTTTTTTTTAAATTAATTCTCCAACTTCCCCTGACTTAATCAAGGCCTTTATCAGACAATTATATATATACATTTTATATTTTTGGTTTTACCCTAAATGGGTATTACAAATTTTCGTTTTTACAAGGTTATTATATATTACATTTATTTTGTATATTACATTTTTACAATAATTATTTACATTTTTTATACTAAGTTTACATTTTACTATTTCTTTTCTACAATAAGACTATCTGTATCTTTCTATTATTTATATAATACAATGTTTTTATATCTCTTCGCAGTTTGCTGCCCTAATGTTTCACAACAGTTTTAATAATCTGCATCTCGTTGTTTAACTACTTAAATTACTATTATCTTTATTTCTTTACTAATTTATTCCTATATGTACATCATTACTTAGTCAATTTTATACCTATTTTTATTATTACTATTTATAATTTTACCACATTTACCTATGAATGTTGATAGCATTAATTCAACTCAAGAGTTTTAGTCACTATTTCTTATATACTTTTTTGTTAAGACTTTATTTACTTTATTTTATTGAGGGTTGTATATGAGTATATCTATTTCTAGTAACTGGGTGGCGAGACTCCGCTGCCTGCGACTGATCGTAGGAGCCCCGAGATATGTGCGAAACGACGTCGTGCATCGGGATACCCAAACGCCGACCGTGGAGGAGTTCATTCTTCGCCTTGCGCGCCGGCTGTTCGAGCGCGCGGACAACAGCGCGCACGTACACCTCCATTGTATCGCGCCACTCCATGCGCGACCACCCGATGGACGTTCCCTGCCTCGCGAGCTCCTGCGATCACCGTCTCCGCGGCCCGATGCGGATGACGACGGCGACGACGAGGACGACGCGATGGGCGAGAGGGCGGAAACACCGGATATGACAAAACCACTGACTAAGACACCACCAGACCAAGTAGGTCACCTAGGTGACCTGGGCTTACGGCCCAAATACCGACACCTTTAGGTCACCTAGGTGACCTAAAGGTGTCGGTACCTACGGACGAAACACGTACCGGGCTTAAGTGCCCGCGAGGAGATGCCCGGGTAGTGAGGAATACCACGGAGGCCCGCACCCCGTTTACCCCCATCCGGGGAGTAAGCGAGAAGACCCTTCCCTTCGTCGTCGGCGAGACTCCGACTACTACGTCCACCCATATTACGTAGTAGTTCAGAGTCGGTCCACGCTTTAGAGCGGCGCTAAATCCAAATTTGTACCATAGTTGCCAACAAAAGGTTGGCAACTTGGTAGTAAAGTAATTTAATAAAAAGTAAGTAATAGAGTAATTTAAAGTAAAAAAAATTTGTGTATGCCTTTAGGAGGACTTTGCAGGATATTAAATCAGTTTTTTAAATTTTGTAAATATGCTAGGATGCCAAAGATATGAGTGGATTAAAATTTGGAAAATTCTATTTTAACTTACTTAGGGCTATCATGGATCGCGCATTTCCCGCTATATCCCGGGGTCGGGAAAACGGAAACTCAAAAATTTTTTATTGGGGTGTTTAGAGGGACTCTTTGGGCTATGGGATCCGTTTTTAGATTTCAAAAATATGGGGGGATGCAAGAGATATGGATGGATTACTTTTTTGGGAATTCAGATCTTACTCTCTATGGGACTGGGTGGGGCATGTTTGGGGAGTAGGAGTAGGTGCGGGGAGTAGTATGGGATATTGGAGTTGGGTACACGGGGGGGTGTTGACAGAAAAACATGTCGCAGGTCTGTCGCGCGACATTGCGACACTTCTGTCGCACCCCCGGGGGATATGGAAGACCCAATATCGGGCCCGAATGCTCGAGTATTCGAAATATGCGGACCCAGTGTCGGGTCGGAGCACAGGTACCGGCCGCTACCGACTTAGAGAGAAGACGGAACACGGGGCGGTCACGTGGTGATCACGTGGCCGCCGCGTGATTCCGTCTCCATACAAATTAATTAAATCGTGACCTCATAGGCCTGATCCGACTCGCGCCTGACCAAAACCGATGCTGACATCACGATCCTGGACACGTGACCGCCTTGGGGCCGCGCCCTATAGACTCGTAAAATAACCCCATTTCGGCCACGAGGTTTTTTCCCGGACAGAATTGGACCGAACAAAGTTTATGTCCAGGAAGGAGAGGTCTTAAAAATGAGATGTGCAAATTTTTGTCCCCCTAGTCCCCCGGGAACAGGTCAAAAACTCGGTTGGACAAAAAATTCCCATTGCAAACACCTCAAACAACGTTATGTCGGAGTCAGTCAGAAGGACGACTCTCGACAGATTTTGACTTTAATAAAAAACTAAGAGACTCCCGGGGCTGAAATTTTGCATAAGGCAACTAGGATAAGTAAGAAATCTAATAATATATATGTCATTGCCGCGAAATTATATTAAAAGGGGGGAAATTAAAAGTAAAAATCAAGACATCCCTTCACGGGACCGCACTCACTCTTGTAACTTAGCCCACCATCCTTGTTCCCTTTTTTCTTTTTGAAAAAGGGTGTAAGCGGCTCTGCCCTTTTTGATAGGGGCGAGCCCGCTGCCCAATGCAATGCAAAAGCAATGTTGTTTGGGGGTTGAAAAACACCCTCAAAGTGTTGGTCGTCAATGTTTACAAATTTTCTTTCACTTATATCTTTTTACTCAATAGAGTAAAAAATATGCACAACACCGATTCTAGTTCGCCTTACTGAGTAGTAAGGCTATTATAATTTTGAAATAAATTTTAGACTAATTTTTGGACTGTTTTTTAACCGAAAATTGATTTTACTATAAAATTTTTTAAAGAAAATATTTTACCGAAAATCCAAATGAGGTTCGAAAAATCTGAAATTTTGCACTGGTGTGCTCTGTCTAATAACATACAAGATGGCACTTTCACTTTTTTAATTTTTTAATAATTAATCTCGCGCCGCACGTGGGTTTATACGAAAAACCGGCAGAAGATTTCGGTTGTTTACCGATAGCTTCTTGGATTTTTATCCGATTTCCACCCGGTTTTCACTATCGTGTAGCGCTTAACTTTACGCACACTTTGATGTATAGCACTGCACTGCAATCTAAAATTTTGCCACTTTTCCGATTTTTTCAAACTTTGTATGGGCGCTCCTTAGTGTTGGAGGTGCGCGTTCGCCACGATACTTAGCGCGCGACTACTGAGGTTAGGATAGGTTAGGTTAGGTTAGGTTACCGCCGCAGAGTTGAAGCCCGTTCACCGGGGGGAGACTCAGCGGCGGTAGAGGTGTACTGGTGGAGGGCAGCTCAGGAGGAGCTCCTTCGCCAGTGGAGGTGGCGGCTGGAATCGCCCAGTGCAGGAGCCTGGACGATTTCGGCCATCCAGCCCATTCTCCAGGGCTGGGTCGCCAGGAGGCATGGGGTCCTCACCTTCCGCCTGACACAGATGCTTTCCTGACATGGTTGCTTCGGGAGGTATCTGTGGCGGGTGGCCGGGCGCGAAGCGTCCGGTGAGTGCCACGAGTGCGGCGCCGATTCTGACACGGCGCTGCACACGCTCGCGGACTGTCCAGCTTGGGCGGTTCAGCGGGCGGAGCTCGTGGCACAGGTGGGGCGCGACCTCTCCTTGCCCACTGTGGTTCGCGCCATGGTGGACAGGGAGCGATCGTGGGCAGCGATGGCCTCCTTCTGCGAGCACGTCATCTCGCGGAAGGAGGCGGCGGAGCGGATCCGGGAAGTCGAATCCTTGGATCCGATCCGCCGCAGGCGAGCCGGGCGCAGGCGACTCGTCCAAGACCATCGCATGCCGCCTTAACGGGGACCTTCTGGCCGTTACGAACGGGGTTAATCGGACGCCCTCCTTATAAGGTACCCGAGGCGTTCGATGCGTCTGGTGCTCCCGATGCATCGTCCAGCGGAGGGAGGGGCCACTTTTAGAGAGGCCCCGACCCAGAGGTGGCGCACTCTGGGGTACAGAGTTGCTGCTGGCGGGGATGGGGGGCATGTCTTCATGGGTACCCTATACCCGCCACCAGTAGCGTGGTGGAGCATACGGGTTGTTTTAGTCGGTGCGAGTCCGACATAACCACCGATCGTCCCCGTCGGTCGGTGGTACCCATAAGGGGTTTTTTCCTGTATATAAAAAAAAAAAAAGGTTAGGTCAGGTTAGGTTAGGTTAGGTTAGGTTCCGCCTCGTATGGCGCCTCTGGAGGAGGAGGTTGGCACTGAGTCAGGTGCGCCGAGGGTGTCGGAGTGGGAGTTGGTCGGGGCGGTGAGTCGCATGAAGGCGAAAAATACCGCCCCTGGACCCGACGGCATCCCTGGGCGCGCCTGGTCACTTGCCCTGGGTCTGTTGGAGTCTGGACTCAGGGCGACTTTCAGTGCCTGCCTCGAACAGGGCCTCTTTCCCCGTAGGTGGAAAACGGGGAGACTGGTCCTGCTAAGGAAGGAGGGTAGACCGGCCGATACACCCTCCGCGTATCGGCCCATCGTTTTGCTGGACGAGGCGCGGAAGCTGCTCGAACGAATAATAGCTTCCCGCATAGTCCAGCACCTCCAGGAGGTAGGGCCCGACCTCAGTCGTCTCCAGTGCAGATTCCGCCAGGGCAAGTCCACCCTCGACTGTATCGAGGGTGTGAGACTTCTGGCGGAGGAGGCGACAACCCGGCGCGAGGTGGTGTTGGCGGTGACGTTGGACATCGCTAACGCATTCAACACCTTGCCCTGGGAGGTTATTAAGGAGGCCCTACGGTTCCACCGCGTCCCCATGTACCTGCAGCGTGTGGTCAGTGACTATCTGGCTGACCGCGCTGTCAGGTACCCGACGGCTGAGGAGCGGAGGATGTCGTGCGGTGTTCCGCAGGGGTCGGTTCTTGGCCCCCTCCTGTGGAACATCGGTTACGACTGGGTGCTGCGTGGGCAAATGCTTCCGGGGGTGCGTCTGTTCTGTTACGCAGACGACACCCTCATGACTGCCCGCGCGAGCACCCACCGGGAGGCCCGAGTGCTGGCGACCGCGGCCACGGCTCACGTTGTGGCCCGGATTCGCCGGTTGGGACTGGGGGTGGCCTTGGAGAAATCCGAGGCCATTTGCTTCCACAGGCCTCGGATGGCGCCCCCAGTGGGCTCCCGGTTGGTGGTGGGCGGGACGTCCATCGAAATCTCGGGTACTCTACGGTACCTGGGATTGCTCCTCGACAGCCGATGGACGTTCGAGGCACACTTCCGGCGGCTCGCCCCCAAGCTAACGGCGACCGCCGGAGCCCTGAGCAGGCTCCTCCCAAATCTGGGGGGCCTAATGCGGGGTGCCGGCGCCTTTATGCCGGAGTGGTCCGCTCTATGGCCCTGTACGGCGCTCCCGTGTGGGCGGAGCGGCTGACTGCGGTGTCCCTGCCTCTGCTGCGGGGAGCGCAGAGGATCATGGCAGTCAGACTCGTGCGGGGCTACCGGACCATTTCCGGCGAGGCGGCCTGCGCCTTGGCTGGGTCCCCTCCCTGGGACCTGGAGGCCAAGGTGCTCGCTCAGGCCTACCGCCGCAGAGTTGAAGCCCGTTCATCGGGGGGAGACTCGGCGGTGGTAGAGGTGGATTGGCGGAGGCAAGCTCAGGAGGAGCTCCTCCGCCAATGGAGGCGGCGGCTGGAATCGCCCAGTGCAGGAGGCTGGACGATTTTGGCCATCCAGCCCATTCTCCAGGGCTGGGTCGCCAGGAGGCATGGGGTCCTCACCTTCCGCCTGACACAGATGCTTTCCGGACATGGTTGCTTCGGGAGGTATCTGTGGCGGGTGGCCGGGCGCGAAGCGTCCGGTGAGTGCCACGAGTGCGGCGCCGATTCCGACACGGCGTCGCACACGCTCGCGGACTGTCCAGCTTGGGCGGTTCAGCGGGCGGAGCTCGTGGCACAGGTGGGGCGCGACCTCTCCTTGCCCACTGTGGTTCGCGCCATGGTGGACAGGGAGAGGTCGTGGGCAGCGATGGCCTCCTTCTGCGAGCACGTCATTTCGCAGAAGGAGGCGGCGGAGCGGGTCCGGGAAGTCGAGTCTCGAGATCCGATCCACCGCAGGCGAGCCGGGCGCAGGCGGTTCGTCCAAGACCATCGCATGCCGCCCTAACGGGGACCTTCTGGGCGTTCCGAACGGGGTTAATCGGACGCCCTCCTTATAAGGTCCCCGAGGCGGTCGATGCATCTGGTGCTCCCGATGCATCGTCCAGCGGAGGGAGCGGCCACTTTTAGAGAGGCCCCGACCCAGAGATGGCGCACTCTGGGGTACAGAGTTGCTGCTGGCGGGGATGGGGGGCATGTCTTCATGGGTACCCTATACCCGCCACCAGCAGCGTGGTGGAGCATACAGGTTGTTTTAGTCGGTGCGAGTCCGACATAACCACCGATCGTCCCCGTCGGTCGGTGGTACCCATAACGGGTTTTTTCCTGTATAAAAAAAAAAAAAAAAAAGGTTAGGTTAGGTTGGGGTGCTTTAGCGGTTGGCCTCCTCGTGGCGCACCCTGGGCAGGCCTACGGAATAATGCAATATGAATTCCCTGGACCTGGCGAACGGATCGTGGGGTAGGGGGGGTAGGGTTGCTGATTCTGATTGTCCCTCTGTTAGCAGAGGGCAATTCTGATAGGCTGGGGGCTCTGGGGGGGATTGAGTCTTCAACTGGTTGGCGCGTTCGGTTTTGGCTAGTTCAAGTCTTGCTGGACACGGCTTCGGCCTCCGTCAGCCAAACCCGTAAACCCAGCGATGGGAGCGGGGACCTTTGGGTCGCGAGGAAGAAAACCTCTCTAAAAATTACCCCTAATCCCAAGGTTTTGGGGCTCGCCGAGGGGATGAGTGGCTGGAGGGGAATCCAGTCGCGAGGGCCTCACCTAATCTTAAGGTCATACCTGCCGACAAGATGAGTGGCCGATGAAGGTTCGGTCGTTAGGGTAACCAAATCAAAAAACAATGAAGCATGGACAAACTAAAGGTAATGACTACCCAGGAGGGTCCCGGTTCACCCGGGGAATCCCTCACCGCGACCAGTGTTGCACCGCAGTCCGCGAATTTAATTTTGCGGGTGCCATACAATACTGGCCTCGGTCGCCCCACTGTATCTGGGGGGGCAACCAGTGCTTCGGAGGCGATAGGAGGGGGTGTCGGCGGAATCGAAACCGGCTTAGCTGGTGTTTCCGCCGGTACGTGTGAGGAGTTACGGCGCAATCCCGCGCGTAAAGCCAAGAAGGCTGCTGACATTCGCAGTGCGAGTTCTGGCTCGGAGAGGAGTTCTGATAGGGCTCTAGATCTGGGTTGCAGAGTTGTCAGCATGGAGGATCTGACGGGGACGAAATTGGGCAGTAAGCCCCAAAAACGTCCCAGGACTGCGTCTTTCGGAGTCGCACGAAGAAGCGGGTTCAAAAAAGGCTTCTAAGAAAACTCCAGTAAAGAAAAATCAGCGAGGGTCACAGGTGGGTCTCCGGGAGGCTCGTGAAGAGTTTCGGCGTCAAATGCTCATAGCAGATACGGACAACGAAAGCGATTTCTCACCTAGTGGCCAGTCGACGAGAAGGTCGTCGGCAGTACCGGACAAGACAGTTGTGGCCGAAGGATTCCGCAAGGTCTCTGTAGGAAAGATAGAGGTGAAGACTCTCGGCTCGTCACAGGTTCTCGACGAGCTTCTTAAGAACGTCGAGGAAATGAAGGTGACAGTGGGGAAGTCAAGAAACCTTAAGGGCAAATGTCGTGGCACTCTTAACGAAGTTGCTAAAAAAATGGAGGAGATCGTAAGGGTCTTAGCCGCGCGCAGCGAGACAGAAGAGGTTAAAATCCTCAAAGCTGAAAATGCGCGGCTAGCCGGGGTGGTCAGTAACCTGGCTAGAGAGGTGACCACTCTGAAGGAAATGATCCCTATGATCTCTTCCCACGGACTGACACAAGGGGAAAGCCCTTCCAAAGCAGCGGCTCAAACCAGAAGTCATGAGAGGCCGACCGTAGGAGGTCTGACCATGGAGGAGGAGGTGGTCAGGCTTCGGAATATGTTTACGGCCAGACTCGACGCTATGGAGAGCCGTTTGCCTCCGGAGGCGAGATTGAGGCCTCCATTGGCCTCCGATAAACGACAAGGTCAAGGAGGGAAAGTACTGGAAAAAACGTACGAGGCCGGGAAGAGTTCTGCGGTTGCGGTTGTCTCAGAACGATCGCAGGGCCCTCCACGACCTGTGAAGAAAACGGCAAGTCGGGTGGTTGACCCAGCTGCTGACAACAGCGGAAGGGCCAACCAGCCGAAAAAGAAGAAGGATAAAAAAAAGAAGAAGGGAAAGGTTGCGGAGAATGAAAAGCGACCTGAGCCCCGCCCGTTGCCGCCAGCACCCGCCTCTATGAGTCAAGGGTGGAATGTGGTAGCGAGGAGGGGTACCAAGAAGAAGGCGCCGCCTATACAGGCAGTGCCTGTTGGCGCCACGACCAAAGCGCAGCCGAAGTAAGGGGGGAGGAAACTCCAGACTCCACGCTCGGCTGCAGTCGTGGTGACCTTGGGGGAGGAGGCAGCCGAAAAAGGCCTAACATATGCCGACATATTGACCCGGGCCACTCGAGGTGTGAAAATCGATGACCTGGGTCTGGATGTCGGCATGCGCCTGAAGAAAGCGCGACGGGGGCTCGGATGTACGAAATATTCGGGCCCCAAAAGGCAGAAAAGGCGAGTGCCCTGGCCGGCCGGCTCAGAGAGTTTTTCTCTGACGAGCCGGCAGTACGTGTGTCCACGCCCACGAAAACTGAAGAAATTCGCATCGTGGGCTTGGACGATGCCGCCACCGAAGAGGACGTAGTCATCGCCGTTACCCAGGTCGGTGAGTGTTCCACTCACGACGTACAGACCGGGGTGATTCGTAGGACAGGGAAGGCTTTGGGCTCTTTGTGGCTTAGGGTCCCTGTCGCGGTGGCTAAGAAGATGGGGGCGGCTGGCAGGCTGCTGGTGGGCTGGGTCTCGGCTCGGGTCCAGTTGCTCGAAGCCCGCCCGCAGCGCTGCTATAAGTGCCTTGAGAAGGGGCACTTAAGAGCCGAGTGGTCTTCGGCTATTGACCGCAGCGGCGAATGTTATCGCTGCGGTCAAAACGGCCACAAGGCCCGATCCTGCTCGGCAGCTCCGCATTGTGGGAGCTGCGAACGAGTTGGATTAAAGGCCGACCATCGGGCGGGGAGCGGACAGTGTAAGGCACCGTCCGCTCCAAAGAGGAGGAATAGGGGGGGTGATGGCCCGAGGGTCCCCTCGCCACCTACCGCCGGCCCGGCTCAGCCCACAACGAGACGGTTTAGGGAGGATCCAATGGAGGTCGCTAATTAATGGCCTCCGTCAGATTCCTCCAGGCGAACATCATGCGCTCCGGCAGGGCCCAGGACCTAATCTTCCAGACCCTGGCGGAGCGTATGGTGCACGTGGCTGTGATCTCCGAGCCCCTTTTCGTCCCGTCGGGCGAGGAGTGTGTCGGAGACCGTGCGGGGGATGTAGCCATCGCGACCAGAGCCGCAGTTGGTTCCCCGGCTCTGGAGCGCGTGGTGAGGGGGCGCGGGTACGTCTCCGCTAAGATTGGAGACGTATCCGTCATCGGGGCGTACTTTTCACCGAATAGACCGTTCTCTGACTTCGAGCTTTTTATGGCTGAAGTCGGAGACTTGGCGAATAGGTTACGCCCCGGCAAGGTGGTCCTGGCCGGTGACCTCAACGCCAAATCCGCCGCGTGGGGGTCTGCGGTCACAGACGTGAGAGGGAGGTTTCTGGACGGTTGGTTGGCCTCGACTGGGATGGCCGTCATGAACCGAGGGACGGCTGACACATGTGTGCGATGGAATGGCGGCTCCAAAGTCGACGTTACCTTTGTCGATGCCGCCATGTCACCATGTGTCAGAAATTGGGAGGTAATTGTGGGTGCGGAGTCACTCTCTGACCATCGATACATATGGTTCGAGGTGGCCGCACGCCATGCTCCCATTTCCCCTCGGTCGGGAAGAGATGATGGCCCTCGGTGGTCCGTCCGAAAATGGATCCCGAGTTCCTCGTCGAGGCCGCAATCGTCCAGGCGTGGGCCGCTGGGTCCACGGGTGGGGAGGTTGCCGCGGAGGTCGAGGACCTCCAGCGGCGGATGTCGCTCATCTGCGACGCCAGCATGCCGAGGGTGCGAAGCACAGGGCCGGCACGCGGGGTGTACTGGTGGTCGGAGGAGCTGGCGCGGCTGCGCGATCAGTGCGTGGCCGTGCGCCGCCGTACACTCGGTACAGGCGTCGTAGACGACGCGACGTCGAAGAGGAGAGGCGCCGTTACGAGGCTTATCGTTCTGTCCGCGCCTCCTTGCGGACGGCTATCGCCGAAGCTAAGGACAGGGCCCACAGAGAGATGGCCGAAGAGCTCAGTCGGGATCCGTGGGGGAGGCCGTACAAAGCGGCGCGGAGGAAACTTCGTGCCCGCGCCCCCCCCCCCCTCACCGAGAGCCTTCGGCCGGATTTCCTTGAATCCGTGGTGGAAGCCCTGTTCCCGCAGGGAGCCGAGGTGGAGCCGCCTCGTATGGCGCCTCTCGAGGAGGAGGATGGCACTGGGTCAGGTGCGCCGGGGGTGTCGGAGTGGGAGTTGGCAGGGGCGGTGAGTCGCATGAAAGCGAAAAATACCGCCCCTGGCCCCGACGGTATCCCTGGGCACGCCTGGTCTCTTGCCCTGGGTCCGTTGGAGTCTGGACTCAGGGCGACTTTCAGTGCCTGCCTCGAGCAGGGCCTCTTTCCCCGTAGGTGGAAGACGGGGAGACTAGTCCTGCTCAGGAAGGAGGGAAGACCGGCCGATACACCCTCCGCGTATCGGCCTTTGTCTTGCTGGACGAAGCGGGGAAGCTGCTTGAACGCGTCATAGCTTCCCGCATAGTCCAGCACCTCCGGGAGGTGGGGCCTGACCTCAGTCGTCTCCAGTGCGGTTCCGCCAGGGCAAGTCCACCCTCGACTGTATCGAGGGTGTGAGACTTCTGGCGGAGGAGGCGACAACCCGGCGCGAGGTGGTGTTGGCGGTGTCGTTGGACATCGCTAACGCATTCAACACCTTGCCCTGGGGAGTGATAAAAGAGGCCCTACGGTTCCACCGCATCCCCATGTACCTGCAGCGTGTGGTCGGCGACTATCTGTCTGACCGCGCTGTCAGGTACCCGACGGCTGGGGGTGCGTGGAAGGAGCGGAGGATGTCGTGCGGTGTTCCGCAGGGGTCGGTTCTTGGCCCCCTCCTGTGGAACATCGGTTACGACTGGGTGCTGCGTGGGCAAATGCTTCCGGGGGTGCGTCTGTTCTGTTACGCAGACGACACCCTCGTGACTGCCCGCGCGAGCACCCACCGGGAAGCCCGAGTGCTGGCGACCGCGGCCACGGCTCACGTTGTGGCTCGGATTCGCCGGTTGGGACTGGGGGTGGCCTTGGAGAAATCCGAGGCCATTTGCTTCCACAGGCCTCGGATGGCGCCCCCAGTGGGCTACCGGTTGGTGGTGGGCGGGACATCCATCGAAATCTCGGGTACACTACAGTACCTGGGATTGCTCCTCGACAGCCGATGGACGTTCGAGGCCCACTTCCGGCGGCTCGCCCCCAAGCTAACGGTGACCGCCGGAGCCCTGAGCAGGCTCCTCCCGAATTTGGGAGGGCCTAATGCAGGCTGCCGGCGCCTATACGCCGGGGTGGTTGGGTCGATGGCCCTGTACGGCGCTCCCGTATGGGCGGAGCGGCTGACCGCCAGATCCGTGCCCCTGCTGCGCAGGGCGCAGAGGGTCATGGCGGTCAGACTTGTGCGGGGCTACCGGACCATCTCTGGCGAGGCGGCCTGCGCCTTGGCCGGGTCCCCTCCGTGGGACCTAGAGGCCAAGGTGCTAGCTCAGGCCTACCGCCGCAGAGTTGAAGCCCGTTCACCGGGGGGAGACTCAGCGGCGGTAGAGGTGGACTGGCGGAGGGCAGCTCAGGAGGAGCTCCTTCGCCAGTGGAGGCGGCGGCTGGAATCGCCTAGTGCAGGAGCCTGGACGATTTCGGCCATCCAGCCCATTCTCCAGGGCTGGGTCGCCAGGAGGCATGGGGTCCTCACCTTCCGCCTGACACAGATGCTTTCCGGACATGGTTGCTTCGGGAGGTATCTGTGGCGGGTGGCCGGGCGCGAAGCGTCCGGTAAGTGCCACGAGTGCGGCGCCAATTCTGACACGGCGCTGCACACGCTCGCGGACTGTCCAGCTTGGGCGGTTCAGCGGGCGGAACTCGTGGCACTGGTAGGGCACGATCTCTCCCTGCCCACTGTGGTTCGTGCCATGGTGGACAGGGAGCGATCGTGGGCAGCGATGGCCTCCTTCTGCGAGCACGTCATCTCGTGGAAGGAGGCGGCGGAGCGGATCCGGGAAGGCGAGTCCTTGGATCCGATCCGCCGCAGGCGAGCCGGGCGCAGGCGACTCGTCCAAGACCATCGCATGCCGCCCTAACGGGGACCTTCCGGGCGTTCCGAAAGGGGTTAATCGGACGCCCTCTTTATAAGGTCCCCGAGGCGGTCGATGCATCTGGTGCTCCCGATGCATCGTCCAGCGGAGGGAGGGGCCACTTTTAGAGAGGCCCCGACCCAGAGGTGGCGCACTCTGGGGTACAGAGTTGCTGCTGGCGGGGATGGGGGGCGTGTCTTCATGGGTACCCTATACCCGCCACCAGCAGCGTGGTGGAGCACACAGGTTGTTTTAGTCGGTGCGAGTCCGACATAACCGTCGCCTGTCCCCGTCGGGCGGCGGTACCCATAAGGGGTTTTTTCCTGTATAAAAAAAAAAAAAGGCGGTCGGTGCTTCTGGTGCTCCCGATGCACCGGTTAGCGGAGGGGGGCTTCTCTTTCGAAGGGCCCCTACCTGGAGGTGTTTATTCTCTGGGATCAGAGCTGTCGGCGGGATGGGGGCAATATGTACAATGATACCCTGTCCTCGCCATCGGCAGTGTGGTGGAGCACACAGGTCGTTTCAGTCGGTGCGAGTCCGACATAACCGCCACCTGTCCTCGTCGGGCGGCGGTACCCATAAGGGGTTTTTTCCTGTATAAAAAAAAAAAAAGGTTAGGTTAGGTTAGGTTAGGTATTTTTTTTTTTTTTTTTATATATGTTACTTTACATACCACAGACTTTTTTTACTTGGGGCGCGATCTCTCCCGGTCGACCGTGACATAGCAAACACGGTGGGCAGGGAGCGATCGTGGGCAGCGATGGCCTCCTTTAGCTATGCGGAGGGGGGCGGAGGGAGGCGGCGGAGCGGTTCCACGAACTGTTGTTCTGGATCCAATCTGCTGCTGGTGAGTCCAGGTGTTAGTGACTCGCCCAAGCCCATCGTCTGCCGCCCTAACTGGGGACCTTCGGGTGTTCCGAACGGGGTACATCGGACACCTGGCTTACAGGTCCCCGAGGCGGTCGGTGCATCTGGTGCTCCCGATGCACCGGTTAGCGGAGGGGGGTTTCTCTTTCGAGGGGCCCCTACCTGGAGGTGTTTATTCTCTGGGATCAGAGCTGTCGGCGGGATGGGGGCAAAATGTACAATGATACCCTGTCCTTGCCATTGGCAGCGTGGTGGAGCACACAGGTCGTTTTAGTCGATGCGAGTCCGATATAACCGCCGCCTGTCCCCGTCGGGCGGCGGTACCCATAAGGGGTTTTTTCCTGTATAATAAAAAAAAAAAAAACAAGGTTAGGTTAGGTTAGGTTAGGTATTTTTTTTTTTTTTTTATATATGTTACTTTACATACCACAGACTTTTTGTCCGTGCCTTTGTTTAGTTACTTTGTTTATTGAATCTGTTGTTTTCTTATTGTACTTAAAACGAACTTACTCTAATGCATCAAAAACATTTTTTTTTTAATTTTTTTTTTTTTTTTTTCTATTTACTCTTATACTGATTATTACAATTTACTACAACTTTGGGATTATACGTTGTTAATAATTTTTTCTACAATTTCTATGTTTCTATCTTTCATTGCTATCTTGATGTTGTGTTCCCTTATATCTGTGGATGATGCTTTCTTTGCTTTTAAGATGAAGTAAGCAATTGCATCATCATTGATATCTGTGTAATAAATACACTTGCCTGTGTGACGCGTTACCGCTACTACGGCATGAGGGATGTTGTTGTGAAGTTTGGTTGTTTTGCTTACTGTACGCACGATCACTACTGTCTCGAACGTAGCTCCTTGTGCTTCGTGTATGGTGTTTAGTCTGGAACCCTTGTTGTTCCCATAGCCTTTGGCCTTCAGGGATTCCTTTTCGCTCTGGGTGTGAGTGAGATACAGTGTGTTTTCCGTGTTCGGTATTGAAGCACCTGCGTACCTCTCGATTTCCAGCGAGCGCACCTGAGCTTTGGAGGAGTATATGCCATCATATATCTCACTAATGGCATAGGCTACGTCCAAAGGGTTTCTATGCGTACAGAGTAGTTGTAGATTTATGTTGGTGATAGAGGTTGGCCGATAATAACTCATTGTGAATAGGTTATTTCTGTCAATGTAAGGGAGCTGGTTTATGTCTCCGATCATGAGAATTTTGCTGGCACCCGCTAGTTTTGATGCCATTACGATTGCTCCGAAGTTGTTCATGAGTGCTTCATCTATGATGAGTCGGTTGCATTTGACTCTTGCGCGATTTTTGAAGCCATTGACCAGCATTGAAGCCATCGTTCGAACCTTTGAATTGGCTTTTGGTCCAATTTGAGAAGCCAGCTTTTCCCTCAGATCTCTTGCACCTTCCGTGTTGGTTGTGATAACAAGATCCTCCTCAAGGATGAAGTTTTTTATTATCCATGTTGTTTTGCCACAACCTGGAACTCCGTTTACCCATTTATATTCACCTACTTCCCAGTGTTCCGTAGGTTCTGCCGCTACGATGGAGTTTGCAGTATTAATGATTTTGTCGTTTAGCATCACCCTAGTGCTATTACGACTATTGGGTCTGATAAAGGAGTTTTGAATTTTTCTTTTCCTGTTTTCAGAGTTTCGTCTTCATCCAGATCTACGAACCCCGCTGTTGCGCTATATGCAGCCATATGACTTCCGGTTTCGTTTCCTATTATCGTTTGAGAAGTCTCGTTATTGTATATAGCTGCTTCTGCTTTGTCGAGTCTAACTTTCAATAATCCCGTATTTTCCAGTCGGTATAATTCTATTAAGTTGTTACATGTTCTCTGGTTTAGTAACATTTCGGCTTCGGTTCAACGGGTTTTGTTGCCATACTGAGAATAGGGGGTTCGATGAGACCCATGTCGGATCTGGTCCGGGTTTCCTTGGGTGGTGTTTTTTCCTCTCTTATTTTGTGGGTTGGTGTTACGAATGTCGTTAGTGCAGTTCCTTTCTGTGTTGTTGCAGTTTCTGCACGTTTTCTGTTCCTATCATCCGTTGGTCTTTTTATCATAGTGTTAATGGTATTCATAGTCAATTTCATTATTCCCGTCGCAGATTTTTGGTATGTTTTTGCATTTCCTGTTTGGTCTCTTATATTTTGTAGTCTTTCTGATCCACTTAACGTCGTTGAAGTGGAAGTGGTCGGGTTTACGTTGTCAGTGGTTCTGGGATTTAATGGTCTTAGAAAGTCGAGGTTTTCATCTCTATTTTCATAGACCACCAGCTCATGGTTTTCTGAGGCTTTCAAACATCCGATGTAGTCTTCCACTGTTCCTTTTACGTACCCGACAACCATGGCATCCATGCTGATCCGCCTTGGTGAGAGTGCATCACTATCGTTAGTCTCTCCAAGTTTCTGCAGCATTGAACACGCCTTTGTGAAAGGAGTTTCATCATGGTCCCATTCGAGTAATGCTACCGTTTTGTTCCTTGTACGAACCAACCTGCATTTCGTTGAGGCCACTGTTGGTTCCGGTAGTGCATCGTATTTTCTGCGCTTCATAGTGTTTCGTGCTGTACCTCCATTTAGTAGAGCCGCTAAGCTGGGTGAAATGACTACACTACTTCGCGCGTTGGAGTTGCAGAAACTTATACCAATTTTTTCTGTATTATTATCCATGAAAAGAGCCACTCCTCGAATCCTGATTCCCGGTTCACCTCTGTCGCCAAGTACTAGGAAACTGTTGTTGCTGTTTATCATTAGTTGGTTGTTTTGATTGTCCTGAATATCTGCTGTAAAAGACGGGGTGGTGGTGTGTCCTGGTATATTTTTATTGTGTTTTGTTGTTGATGTGATTATATGTTCAAAGTATTTTAATAATTTGGGTCTTTTTGTGGTATCAGCCAAGATATAATGTAAGTTTGATTCTGTTGACGTGACGTCAATATTTGCCTGTAGGTCCATTCTTTGTCTAGCAAAGCGCGGGCAGTCTAGTACGATATGCTGTACTGTTTCATTTATGTTTTCATCGCATTCACATCCAGGGCTGCTTCTTAGCTTGAAGCGGTGAAGGTACTCTGCCATTCCACCGTGGCCCGTTAGAACTTGGACTACTTTTGGCGTCATCTCTCTTCCCATTTCCCTTACTATCTTAAATGCTTGCTCTACGTCAGGGAAAAATGTTTTTGTTATTTTCCCTGTGTCGGAGGTAACGTAGCGATCTTGCCATTTTTTTACTGTTTCCTCTCGAATCTTCTTTCTGGCATAAGATAGGGGGATTTTTTTGTAGTCGTGAGTGTGGTCTGTCTCTTTTGTTGCTGACTTGGCCAGTTCGTCTGCTCTCTCATTTCCTGGTGTGCCTACGTGTGCTCTAACCCAGAAGAGTTTAACCGCCCTTCCTTGAACTCTTATTTCTCCGATTGCTTGTTTAATTGATTTTACCAGAGGGTGGTTTGAAGATGGCCGTCCCAGTAAGTCGAGCACGGATCTTGAGTCGCTGAGTATGTTTACTGTTAAGTCACTATTGTTTTTTGCAGCGCTAACAGCCCTGTGCAGTGCAAAAAGTTCTGCTTGAAATACTGAACAGGCAGAATCTAATCTGAAAGTGGAGTACCCGGTTTCTCTGCCATCTTTCCATTGTGTTAGGGCTGCACCGACTTTTCCATCTATCTTGCTACCGTCTGTGTATATTTGTACTCCTTTGTTATGATATAGAGATTGAATGTCAGTTTCCGGGTCTTGTATAAGTTCAAAATCTATATCTGTATTTGTGGAAGGGTGTTGCTGGTCCAAGTAGTGCACCCAGGTTTCTAATTGTCCTCCTGGTGGTAGATAGTCGTTTATAAGTTTCTTTTTTGTCAAGTATACGTTAGCTGCTTCTTGAATCCTTAGATCCAGAGGAAGAAGGCCTGACAAGACCAGTGCGGATGTGAGTGAGACAGTACGGTATGCCTTGCAAATTTTTTGGGCAAAGCCTCTCTGTATTGTGTTTAATTGGCTTAACACCATCTGGAGTTCGGTTGAAGTTGCCCATACGCTAGAGGCATACAGGATTATTGGTTCAATTACAGCTACATAAATAGTTCTTATTATTTCTCCATTTAGACCCCACGTTACTTTAGCTGAACACGCTAATTGTTTATATATATTTGCTGCTTTTTTACATACTGCAGTCACGTGCGGGTTAAATGTGAGTTTATTGTCGATTGTTAAACCTAAAAGTTTTATTTCTTCTACTAATTTTATACTATTACCAGACATTATGAGATTTGGTAGACTATATTTTATTTTCTTGGTGATTATCATCGCGTTTGTTTTGTGGGCGGCAAAGTTTAATTTATTATTCTCTCCCCATTTGACTATCTTCGCCAGAGTATCATTTGCGTTCTGCTCTAAGATAATCGATTTCTGAGCAGTAAAGACAAGGACCACGTCGTCTGCAAATGCTTGGCAATAAACCCCTTCATTTGAAAGCATGTTCACTAAAGGGTCTAGGATGATGTTCCAGAAAGTTGGTCCGCCAATTGACCCTTGGACACAACCTTTCGATGTTTCTTTATCATACACTGCTCTGGCGTAGTTAACCCTGACCTTTCTGTCTTTCAGATATGAGTATACCATGGTGTAAAGATTTTTTGGGCATTTTCTACAGATTAGTTCTTTTTTAAGGGCTGGCCACCAAGCGTTGTCGAACGCTCCTTCTATGTCCAGAGAAATTATAAGTGCAATCTTCTTGTCGCTTACTTCCGACTTCACGTACTTCATGAGGTCGTAGAGAGCATCCTCCGTCCTACGCTGTGGTATAAACCCGTATTGGTTTCTGTTGAGAGTTGGAAGAATGTGCCATTGAATACGTCCTATCATCAGTTTTTCTAGAATTTTTCCTAACACCGATAATAAACCAATCGGTCTATATGATTTTGGTTGTGTGTAGTCGTCTTTTCCTGGTTTACGAAGTATGATGACATGAGCGATTTTCCACTGTTCCGGGAAGTGTGATAGTGACAGGCATTTATTGATTAATGACAGAAATATTTCCCTTTTGCACTTTATAGCTCACGTGCAAATATCTGAGGTCAGTCCGTCTGGTCCTGGGGCTTTTTTTGGGTTTTGTGCTTTCAAAGCGGAATCAAGCTCTCCGAGTGTAAATGGTGGGTCATCCTCTGAAAGATGCGCAGAGACAGATTGGTGTCCCTCTGTCAATCTTCTTACCTGTAAATGGTATGGATTGTCGGACGTTGATGAGTCATTGGGGTAAAACGATTTTGCCAGTAATTCAGCAGATTGCTCCGGGTTTAAGGTGTCCCCCTTTGAGCTCTTTAGAAGCATGTCATCCTGTCTGCTGGCTGTTCTCCTAATTACTCGGTATATTCCATCCCACATGCTTTCTTTTTCTTGGTATGTACAAAATTCTTTCCAACTCTTCGTTTGTGCTTCTCTTGCCATATCGTTGTATGCTTCTTTTGTTGACAAGTACTCATTTATGACTTGTGATTTTCTAGTCGGGGCGGCATTTTTTATCCGGCGTTTCTTCCTCAAGACACTCTTTTTTGCTTGTTCCAAGTCTTTCGTCCACCATGGTGGTATAGCGGTTCCCCTCCATGTTCCTATTTTTGGAATGGTGCGGTCGCTAGTATCTTGAATGACGGATACATATTTTGTGATTAGGTCCTCCAGTTCCTCGGAAGATTTTGCTTTTTGGAACGCGTCTTGTGTTATATTACTTTTTGATATGGATGTTTTAAAAAGAGCGTCAAATTCCGGTCATCGAGCCTTTTTTGTGTTGTATTTACGTGTCGTAATTGGTTTTCCTGCTGTCAGTACTGCAGCCATGTGTATTGAGAAGGTAATTGCGTTGTGGTCCGATGTAGTAATTTTCCGGTCCACCTTCCAGTCTTTCACCTTACCCAGCAAGGGGAGACTACACGCGGTAACATCTACTATGCTTGTGTATTCTCTTCCCGCTCTCCACACTTCGAATGTTGGTGTATCTCCAGTGTTTAGGATGTGGAGGTCCATACTATTCAAAAAAGAATTGTATTCAGTTCCTCGTGAGTCTTCTGAGTTGCTACCCCACCAATGGCTCCAGGCATTTACGTCACCTGCCACTATGAGGTTTTTGGTGCCTAATTTGTCGCATACCAACTTTGTACGTGCCAGGTACGGTTGTATGTCTTGGTCGCCCTCGTAGTAGACAGACACTACCCCTAGTTTCAGGCTTCCTGTTATCAGTACTGCTGCTGCCTCAGTTTCTGTTACAAGCTGAGGGTCGTGCATTATTTCTAGAAGATCGCCGAATACTATTATAGCAGCTTTTACTGGTTTTTGCTTGTTTAGTGTGCATTGGATTATTTTTGTGCCCGGGTACTGTTTGAGGACGCCTGCATAGCCTACGTATGGTTCCTGAACTATAGCAATCGAGACTTCTCTCTTAACTGCTGCTTCTATTAATTCTGCTGTGGCCAGTTGTGACCTTTGTAAGTTAGCTTGTATTACTCGGAGCTGGGTGGGTTTTTTGTTATAATTGTTACTATAATTTTCGTTCTTTGGGCTGCCTTTAGCAGTAAGCTATCCTGGATCTAGCTATGGCATCCCATTTCTGTTTTTCAGGGCAGTCTTCACTGTATGCTATGTGGTTTATATTGTTGGTTTTGTTGTTTGCTCTTTGGCAGTTTTTGCACGTGGGAGGTCTCTTTTCTAGTCTCAGTGGACACTTTTCCCATGTGTGTGCATCTCCGCAAAAACTGCAAAGACTGTCTTTTTCCTTGCATAGCGTTTTTGTATGGCCAAAACCAAGGCATTTAGTGCATTGAATGAGAGGTGACTGGTCTACTATCGGTCTTCTCTGCAGACCAATATGTATTTTTCCTGCCTCTATCAGACGTTGGTAGATTTCTGGTGAAAGTTCGAGGAGTGGATGGCATTCCATATCATTTCGTGCTTTTTTCCTGTACCGAACTCTAATTAAGCTGTCTTTCACCGAGATACCCTCCAGTAGATGTTTATTCTGAGCCAAGATGTGTTCTACTATCTCAGCGTCAGTATGGTATGCTAGTACATCCTTGATTTTTGCTAATGGATTGTTTGTTTTGGCTATTTCTACAGTTAAACCGTTTCCTTTTTTTATATTGTTGTGTACCATGGTCATGTCCTCTTTGGAGTTACAACTGAGAATTACTTTTTGATTTTTAGCTTTTCTGACTTTATCCACTCTTGCACCAGTCTTTTTCAGATCTAGAGCTTCTCGGATGTTTTCTATTACAGTCTCGCTGGTTTTTTGGGGATCGGTAGATGATATTATGAGGGTGTGATTTGGCTTTGGTTGCCATGGTTTTTGTATCACTTGTGTATATGTGGGCTTAGGTGGCCTTTTACTCAGCTCTGCTAAGGCCAGTTCGGTTTCTAGATTTAATGCTGGTGGTGGTAAGCGTTGCTCCGTATCCCTCAATGTTTTTAATTCCGTAGAGACTGTTTCAAGCCGTTCCGTGATTGGTCTCAGGTGGTTCACCAAATCTTCTTTTTGTACTGCTGGTAGCGGTGTTGTTGTTGTAGGTAAAGTCGAGATTGATTTTTGTATATTTATTTCCGCTTCCTTTATAATAGATTTGAGTTCTATAATTTCTTTGTTTTCGAGTCTACCAAGGGGGTCTGTTTCCGAGTGGTGGCCAGTTTGGGCTTCTAGGATCTTTTCGCTAGATATTTGTAAGTTTTCAGTACCTGTTTTGACTTTGTCTAGGTTTCTTCTGAGTTCATCTAGCTGGTTCGAAAGCCTCTCTATCCCAGAAACGATATTGGTGAGCATGTTACCTGGGACTACTGACTTGGTCTCTGTTATTTTGCCCGTATTTATGTTAGGGAGTGTGGATTGCAGGAGGCGCTCTAAGTCTCCTATTGATTTTCCGATTTTTTCTATGTTTTTGTAAGGTTCTCTGGTTTCGTAGCCCAACCAGGTACGTATCGCTTTAGTTTCCTCTCGTTTTTCTGAGATGTCAGTTTGAACCTCTCGCAGTTTCAAGGTCAGTTCTTTTATTGTATCATTCGTGGATTTGCTATGGGCGCGTTCAATTCGTACTAGTTCTTGTGCGTGGCGGGATCTTTCTTTCTCCAAGTTGTGCTTGTGTCTCGACCTGGAGTCCGAGAGTGCTAAAACCGTTTCGTAGAGTGACTGCAAGCAGTCCAAATTTGTCTGCTTGCACTCTCTCTTCATATTTCCCGCTGATTCTATAGCTTCTTTAGCTCTTTGAAGCATATCGTTCGCCAGTTTATTGGCCACGTCCATCTCTATTCCAGCGCGTGATGAGGTTAGGCGGATGATGCTTGGTCTTCCTCTTAGAATTGGTTCCGTTGTTATAGAAGATCCGTCTGATAGCTCGTCATCAGATTGTATTGGACGAGGTGGGATCTCTTCCTGGACCCATGAGGAAATTTTTTGGGCCACCTCGTCAAGAGGCGTTTTTTGTTCTCGTAGTAGGTCCGTGCTAGTTAAAGACATTAAGTCTATTTTATCTTCGCTTATTGAGGACCTTGCTGTTGTTCCTCGTGTGAGGACTTTTTCTCGTAGAGTTCGAGACCCTTTTTTAGCCGCTTAACGAGACGATGACACAGATTTTGTCGAGGAACTTTCTATGGAGGGGACTGATTCATTCTCCACCGCCGACCTTGGTTTTTTGGTTGTTTGAGATGCTGTTGTTGACATTCTCTCAGTATACTATTGGACTGATGCTTGAACCGGTTAGGTGGAGGTTATAAAGTTATATCAGAGTAACTATATTAATCAGATTTATTTATACTTTGTAATGCTTGTTTGTTGTAATGTATGATATATTGATGCTTTAGAGTATGCTGCGTTGCGCGACAAAGTCCAGTGCTGGACTCTGCGAGATATTGATTTTGCGTAGTGTGTTCCCTTGTGTAACTGCTGTCTTCGGTTTCCGATGTTCGGTGTGCTGTTTGCACCTGTTGTTCTATGTGTGCTTCAGATTTTTTTTTTTTGGCACGTGTTTTATTGAGGTTGTGAAGCACGTTCTCAGCACGTGTTATTCACTGCGTAGGTATCACGTGCTTTGATGAGGTTATAAACCAGGAGTTGTTGGCCGCGTGTTCCGCACGTTTTTTTATGCCTCGTGGTTTGCACGTGTTTTGTTGAGGTTATGAAACCGCGTTGCTCGCCGTGCTCTCAACACGTGTGGTGTTAAGGTTATAGAGCACCTGTTTCACTAAGGTTATGAAGCACGTGTTGTTCACCACGTGGTGTGCACGTGTGGTGTTGAGGTTATAGAGCACGTGTTTCACTAAGGTTATGAAGCACGTGTTGTTCACCACGTGGTGTGCACGTGTGGTGTTGAGGTTATGAGGTATATATGAAATGGTAAGGTTAGGTTAGGTTAGGTTAGGTTAGGTTGGGTTGGGTTGGTTGGGTTGGGTTGGGTTGGGTTGGGTTGGGTTGGGTTGGGTTGGGTTGGGTTGGGTTGGGTTGGGTTGGGTTGGGTTGGGTTGGGTTGGGTTGGGTTGGGTTGGGTTGTTTTGGGTTTTTTTTTTTTTTTTTTTTTTTTTTTTTTTTTTTTTTTTTTTTTTTTTTTTTTTTTTTTTTTTTTTTTTTTTATTCTATTCCTTCAACATGATCGGAGCCTATTTTTTCTTATTTCACTCTTTCATACCAGTTCTCGCAGTTACTCTTCGTTCATTCCGCATACTATCTCTTTCTTTTAAACATCTCTTACATTACTTGTACAGGTGGGTCTCCTGCCTATCCGAGCTAACTAATCCTTACATTATACATGGGGTAATAAGTTTTATTACAATATTTTTTATTAAACTATAACATCAATACATATGACTAAACTTATTCTATATACTTATACTTAATTCTATTTCTACACATTACATTTGCACTTTTCTTATCACCAATTACATATTACAAGTTCAATTTTATTACGTTTTCTTTTTTAGAGCTATTTTATATTCTATGCTTTGTTTTTTACATAATACTTATAACATAATATACAATTCTATAATGTTTAAGTATTTATTTATTTATCAATTTTTATTTCTTGCAGTCACAATTTCTACAACTTTTAAACAATAGTCCAAAAATATTTTACAGTGTTTACTTACTAAAATTTTATTTATGTTTTTTGGTTCTATCTTGGTGCCTACTATTTGTTCCGTGCAAAAACGGGCATTAATTGTAACAGGGCATTCGCATATTATGTGTGGTATGTTCTCAGGGATATTTATGTCGCAGATACACGATGGGCTCTCCTTACACATGAATCGGGCCAAGTATTCGGAGAACCCACCATGTCCGGTCATCAATTACGTAAGTTTTCTGTCAATGCCTATTTTCCGAGTCATCTTATATGCTTCCAGCACATTGGGAAAGAATATTTTTGTAATAGCTGCCGTTTGACCTGACTTATAGCGTTCATTCCATTCTTCAAGCGTCTCCATTCTAATGCAACGCTTGACGAATGAAATCGGGCAATGGCTATAGTCTGGTTTCTTTTTGGAGCGCATGGCTGCTTCCTTTGCGAGTTCATCCGCCCTTTCGTTTCCTTCCAACCCCGCGTGCGCTTTTATCCACGACAAAGCAACTACTTTGCCCTGTTGGAACGCCTGGTTTATGTTCCATCTTATTTGTACTGCAAGGGGGTGGAGGCTACTTGGAATACTCACTGTTTGAATTGCAGCCATTGAATCGCTCATTATTCCAAAGGATTTTGCCTCGCTTTTCGCTATTTCCACACTTGCTCTGTGTAGCGCCAGCAGTTCCGCCTGATAAACTGTGCAGTAATTGGAGAGAGTAAGCTTAACGGTTTTAGTTTCGGTATTGCCATTCCATATAGAAATGGCTGCACCAACCTTTCCGTCAATCTTACTCCCGTCCGTAAAAATGCGTACCTCAGGGACACCACAATAGTGCTGCTCCCGGTCTATCAGGTTTGAAATGCTGATGTCCACTTGTTTCGCAGGGTGTGGTGCTTTAAGAGCCGAAGCCATTCGTTCGACCTCCCTGTCCCTCAGCATCGGCAGGGGCATTCCCCTCTTTGCCTCGTACAACAAGGCCATCTCGCGAACTCGAAGGTCAAGTGGGAGTATACCTGCCAATACCAGTGCTGAGTCCAGGGAGACCGTACGATAGGCCTTGCAAATCTTTTGGGCGATTCCCCGCTGAACGGTGTTTAAAAGCTTTTGTATCCCAATTTTATTGACAGCCGGGGCCCATACGCTGGCTGCATACAAAATGATTGGCTCCATTACTGCTGTGTATATGATTTTTACAATCTCAGGGTTTAATCCCCAGCTTACTTTAGCTGCTCGTGAAAGCTGCCGGTAAATATTTGCTGCTTTTCTTGTTACATTAGAGACGTGTGAATTAAACGTCAGTTTGTGATCAATGGTGACACCCAGCACTTTGATTTCGGTTTCTGTTTTAACGCTAGTCCCTCCCATGCTCAGGCGTGGTGTGTCGTATTTAAGTCCTTGTTATATTTATAGCATTGGTTTTGTGAGCAGCAAAACGCAACTTATTTGCGACACCCCACGCCTGGACGAATTTAAGTGCAGCGTTTGCTTCCCTTTCAATGTCTAGTGCGGTGTCACCACTGAACATCAAAATGACATCATCAGCAAATGCCTGACACCTGTGTCCTCTTTCAACAAGTCCTTTCAATAAAGGATCCAGGAGGAGATTCCACAACAGTGGGCCACCAATCGAGCCCTGAACGCATCCTTTGCTTGTTTCCCAAATGTGCTCTTCTCCGGCGTACCTAACTCGAACACGCCTATCGCTCAGATAACTGTCCATGACCCGCCTCAGATTTACCGGACATTTTTCCTCTGCCAGCCGGACCTTGATAGCTGGCCACCAGGCGCTATCGAAAGCTCCCTCTATATCCAGTGAAACTAGGGTGACAATTTTCTTTGCGCATACCTGATTTCTGGTATATTGCAAAAGAGTATAGAGGGAGTCTTCGGTGCTTCTTTGTGGCATGAAGCCAAACTGGTGGGAGCTCATCCTAGGAAGCAAGTAGAATCTGAGACGTGCCACTAACATTTTTTCGTATATTTTTCCGAATATTGGTAGTAATCCTATTGGCCTGTACGCCTTGGGAGAAGCATAGTCGGGTTTTTTCGGTTTCTTGAGCACGATGACTGTGGCCTCCTTCCACATCTTAGGGAAGTGGTAACAGGCCAGACACTTGTTTAGTAGAGCGAGGAAAAGGTCAGGATCTTCACTGATAATTTTGTAACATATGTCGGCTGTGAAGCCGTCAAACCCAGGGGCCTTTTTTGGGTTAAAGGATTTTGCCGCGAGTATGAGCTCCGCCTTGGTGAATGGTGGTTCCCAATCATCATATTGTTCATCATCATTCACATTTAGCGCTTTAGCCCTTATTTCTTGATGTTTTGCGTTGTCCTCACTTGCTAGGTCCTCCGGGTAGAAGGTTTCCGCCAGAAGCTTTGCAGATGCCTTTGCATCGAGTATCCTTCCCCCCTCCTCCAGTAACTGGTCTTCAACTCTGCATGTCGTTCTGCCAATGACCCTGTATATTCCCTCCCAGACCCCTTCCCTATCCTGTTTGTTACAAAACTGTTTCCAGCTGCTTGTTTGTGCTTTTGCCACATCTTGTTCATAATATTGTTTACGTTCCAAGTACTCATTTACTACCATAGGTCTACGTATTTCTGCCGCATTTCTAATTCGGCGCTTTTTGGTCGCGACCTCCTTTTTTAGTCTCGCCAGGTTTTCGGTCCACCATGGTATGGTTATCTTTTGACTAGTTTTCTTTTTGGGTATTGTTTCTGTGCATATTTTGCAAATTGTGTCAGTTAACCTACTAACCATTCCATCAATTTGCTGTTTTGTTTTAATTTTTTGTATTTCTAATTGAGTAATATTGTTTTCTATTTTTAACTGTTTAAATCTTTGTTTGAAGTTTTCCCAATTTGCTTTTTGAGTGTTATATTTACGAGTTGTTCTTTCAATTTTGACTCCTTTTGATTTTGTTAAGTTAATTTTGAAAACCATACCATTGTGATCCGATCCTGTGAGGCTTTCATCAACTTTCCAGTTTTGTATATGGTGGAACATATTTGTTGAGCAAGCTGTAATATCAACGAAGCTGGAGTAACGTTTTCCTCCTCTAATTGTATCGAAAGTAGGAATTGAGCCTGTGTTTAGGATGTTCAGCTCCATTTCATTGAGGATTCCCGTTAACTCGTCGCCCCTGCGATCTGTCTTGGGGCTGCCCCACCACATACTTTTTGCGTTTGCGTCGCCTCCAATAAGAAGTTTTCTTGAGCCCATGGTCGACTTTACATTTTTTAGCTTCTGGAGGTATGGTTCTATTTGTGTATCTGGTTCAAAATAAAAGGAGACTGCCACAATCTCCCAAACACTCGTTCGGATTCCCACCACAACCATGTTGTTTGTGGTGAGTTTTGGGAACTGTATGACGTCTAGGTCATCATCAAAAACTGCTATTGCTGCTTTAACGTTCCCTTCTCCTACTGGGGTGTTTTGGAAGATTCTGGCGCCTTTGTAACTTTTCATTGTTTGGCCTCCAAGTTTATTTGCATTATTAAATAGTTGTTTCTACCCGGGGCAACCTTAGCAGTAGGCAACGGTCGACCTAGCTATTTCATCCCACTTTCTACGTACTTTACACTCGGCGTTAAATGCGTTGTGGTTTCTTTTTTCTATTCCCGCCTTTTTACAATTTATGCATGAAGGTTGTTAATTCACCACTATGTCTGGACAGTCGGCCTTTAGGTGTGGTTCGCCGCAGTGGCTGCATAGGTCGGCTAACTCTTTGCAGAACCGCCGGCCATGCCCATATCCAAGGCAACGTGAACACTGTACTAGTGGCGATTGATCCTCCACTTTTATCCAGTGAATATCCATTTGTAAGACTCCCGCCTCGATCGCTTTTCGCCATATCGCTGGTGCCACACTCACTACTATATGGTTTGTATGCGGATTTCGTGCCTTCCTTCGGTATCTTATCTTCAGTCTATCTTCCTCTTCTTTGTGGGTATGAAATACTCCTTTATTTTGATTTCTTAATGCTGTCATGACGAACTCGTCATCACGATACGATTGTACATTTCTAAGAATTAATAATGGGTCTTTGTTCTTTACCTCCTCGATTGCGAGACTGGTTCCCTCTCTTTGTAGTCTTTCTTTAACTTTCTGTCGCTCTTCTTCCGAGTTGAACCCCATAATTACCTTTCGGTCCTTTGCTTTCCTGACCTTTGCGATGTGTATCCACCCTTCTTTGGCATTCATCTCTTTGCTGAGTTTTTCCATTACCATCTCGCCAGTGTCTCCCTCGTTTTTCGAAGTTATCACCACTGAGTGTAGTGTACTTCGCCTCGGTTGTTGTGGTTCTCCTTTTTGGGTTGCGACAACACTTGCATACGTTACTACTCTTTCTATGGTTTCCTTGTTTGACCCAATGACTGATTTTAATTCTTCCATTTCCTGTGTATTTGATTTTAACATTTCAGAATGCTCCTACATATATTTTATCATAGTTTTTATTTGGGTGTCTAACTGAGAGTGGGACTCTACTGGTCTGTCTTTTGTTAGGTCTACTGTCTGGGTTTGTTCCACATTTTTACCAAGTTTCAGAAGCTTTATTTCGTTCTCTGCCTCCGCGAGCAGTATCTTGTATCGCCTGTTTACTTTTAAGACTATATCCTTTATATCGCCCCTGATGTTCTTAGATTCGTCCATACCGTTTTCTATTATCCTATATAGATATGCAGTCTCTGCTTCGCGATTTTTGAAACCTGTTTGTAATTCAAAAGCAGTAGCCTTTTTTCGCGTAGTACCTACATTTTTTGCAGGTTCCTCCTGTGACGTCGTACTTGATGAGGGTAGTTTCCCATCTACACTTTGTTGAGATAATGTTATTGTTTTGTTTTTGTCGCTATTATTCGGCGGTGTAATACCACGTCCTTTTGGGTTTGTTGGAGATCTATACATGTTGGAGGCGCGTCAAATCGTAAATTTGTCAAAATTTTGTAAATAACTATATAATTGGCTGAGATATATGATATTCCAGAGTAATGAGAGTTAGCCAATAAGCCAATAATAATAAAATACCTCCCTGTCGTATATTGCCTTACTTCTATAATAATTTAAGGTGACTCTACCTGTAGAGTCGACCTTAAGTCAATATATTTTACTCAAGAGTAAACTCTACTCGGTTGACTAATTACTAACTAAAAATACAATAGTTTTTCCTGTAAAGGGAAAAACTAGGTCAATTTGGATAAAGTTGAAGTCAAAAACAAAAGAAAAAATTTTTCGACTCTACCTAGAGTCCAGTTTAAATGCTCAGCAGATAGCCCTCATCTAGCCCTTTACAACAAAACCAATCTCGATCTTCTACGTCCACGGGTTCGGGAGTTATGACAAATTCTATTTTTTCAAGATGGCTGCCTGAAAAGTCAGAATTCGCCGTATCCTCCGAACTAAGCGTCCTAAGTGGGTCGAGTTTTGGTTTGCCGCACTCGTCTCGGTGAGCTCTATCGAATAGGCTTGTTTCCAGACTCGAAAAAATTTTTCACGATGAAACTCCTGAAGAGTGACTCATTTGTTAGCTGCTTAGAGGCCAGTGTCAATAAAGAAAACCCCGACTCTCTACGATGCACGGTTTAGAAAATATAGAAGTTTTAAAAAATTCATGATGGCGTCGTGTTGAACTTTGATTTGCTGTAGTTTCGTCCCCGTTTGTCGCAAGTGGTCAGTGTTTGGGGTTTTTAGAGTCAGCTCAACCTGCTCTACCTATCTAGATCACTTTCCAATTTTGCAAAAAATAAGTGCACCTTTCGGTTTCAAATTCTGGGGACAGACGGACACCAACCCCTTCCACCCGAAAACCAAAATCCGAAGTTTCCTCGACCTCCGGGACCAAAGTTACGGCCTCCCGAAGTTTTCCAAGATGGCCGCCGAGATGTCAATGTTTGAATTAAAAAGTTGATAACTCGACAACCGTAGGTCGTAGAGACACCCGGTTTTCACTCCTGTGGTTGGCTTAACTTATTCTACGTACCGAAGGTGGTTTCAGTGCTTAATTTTGAAATATCTAGATAACAGCTTAAGTCTAATTTTATCATTTAGTCTGCCTTTCGCCCTGTCTACTGTTGGAAACGCGGAGTCTCTAGGCTCAGTGTTACACCGGAGATATATTGATTCAAAAATTTTCCGACAAAACGTATAAATGGCGGAAAAGTTTGAATTCGCCGTTTTTGAAGATATCAGGCCCAAGTTTGGGCTCTAATATGTTGAAAATACTGTTATAAACCTGTTTTAAACGTTAAAATATTTAATTTACTATTATTTTTGGATTTATAAGAGAAAAACATTAAAAATTTAATATCTCCGGATATACTAGTCCTAAATTCGCGAAAAAATATTTAAAATTTTGATAAAAATAAGCTCTATTTATACAATTTCGAATCAATAATTTTTCCCTATAAAATTTTTCAATAGAAGCAGAAAACTGTTTTTCAGGAAAAATTTTTGTTTTTTATTTATAGCTCCGGAACTAATTGTCAAAAATTTCCAAAAATTTGTGCACAAGTAAAACTTTTTAGTGCGCAAAAGATAGCAGTTCAAGAATTTTAAATTTTTATTTAGTTCGGGAGTTATTTTATGCCAAAGTTTTAAATTTTAAACTAATATAACTTCAAGAATAAATGTCCAAAAAATATTCTCTGACCGGTTTCTGTATTTTCTTGGTTGCCGTCTTCTTCACCAAAAATTTCAGGTTGCTGGCACTGCTCCTTCTCCGACCTCGTGGCATAAAAGCACGTGGTCGTTTTCCGAAAAACGAAGTTTTTGGCGCCAAAAGTTTTTTTTTTTTTTTTTTTTATATCTAATTGATTATAAATAAGTGGACACGTTGAGACATATAATTCTTACTTAAAGTAACTTAATAGGTGACCGCATTCCTCGCGATTTGATACGTTGGAATGCGGCCTACTTGTATATTTTATTGGTTACGTAAAGCCCTGTCAGCGCGCCTGCCGATTGGTGCTTTAACTCCTTAAAACTAAATTAAAAATAAAGGTAGAATAAAAATAAAGTGACAAGTTATCTTCTCGTGGATTAAGTACATATCGGTAAAGTAATATACAATTGGATGATGTTGCCTTAAATCAGTTGAATAAAAGAAATCACAATTTAAACTTAAACTAAACAGTCTGAACATAGTTATTTAACATGAATTACAATGTTAAAGGAATAAAACTAGTTTGACAGTTTTTTCCTCACGTGGATTGGATGGCATGCTCATAGTATAATATTCAATTGGATGATGTTGCTTAACACAGTTGTACAGGAAATCAAAAACAAACATAAGCTTAAACTAGAATTAGCCTAAATTAAACAATTAAAATGACTGGTGAAAGATGTGTTAACAATTAGTAGATGATAAACGAAGGATGATGAGAATAATACAATTTAAAATTTGATGTCTAAGGTTGCCCCTGGTGAGGGTTTATTGCTTTATTGAAATTCTTTAGCTGTTTCATTACCGTGATTATAAAATCCACAAAGGACTTTAAGCATGCGTCTTTTTCCATGACGCATTCCAATTTGAAAGGATCGTCAACCTCTAGGTGTTCACACAGCTGAGTGTGATTTAATCTGGTTGTACTAAAAGTTACGCAGTCTGTTAGTAAATGGTCTAAAGTCTGAGGTGAGTAAAAGTCACAAGGGCAATGGTCATTATCTGTGATTTTAAAACGATGTAAGTAAGTCTTGTGGAATCCGTGGTTCGTCAAATACTGTGTAAGAAAGAAGTCAGTTGGGGTGGCAGTAAACAGTTTCTTTATGTGGTCTAGTCTGGGCAACAGATTCCACGTATGCCGTCCTTTGCTATCGTTGTCATACCTGTCCTGTGCGTCTTTGTCAGTGTCAGCTCTGATAAGTCGTTTGGCAAAGCTTATGGGAAAGTTAAAGTAGTCGGGTGTCTTATGGAGCAGCGCTCCGTCCTTGGCTGCTACATCCGCGGCCTCATTGCCCGGAATCCCAACATGACTACGTACCCATGCAAACGCTAGCCTATCTTCTCCGTGTTTATTTATAGTGCGGTGTGTGGCATGGGCCAGAGGGTGTGTGCTGTCTCGGTCTTCTAAGGCTTGCAGTGCCGCCATAGAATCCGAGAGGATGGTGATGTGGCGATCAGGGAATTTGTTGGTTCCCCAATCGCAGGCTTTTGCGATGGCTAGTAATTCAGCTTGGAAGACGGTGCAGCTGTTATGCAATTTAAATTTTCGAGTAGTAGTCCGCGTTCCATCCAGACGACATACGAAGGCTGCGCCAACCTTCGTGTCTTCCAGCTTGCTGCCATCTGTGTATATCTGTAAGGAGTCGGGTGTGATGTGTTCCGCGATCTGGTCCGTGTTACTGTTTATCGTGAAATGTATGGAGATTCTTTCTGCAGGGTGGAGTAGCGCAGATGTGGGTACAGGCCGTTCCAACAAAACATCTTGAGGTAGGAACCTGGAGAATCCCTTTTGTTTAATGAGGTGTAGTGCGTGTACCTCTCGAACCTTAAGGTCGAGAGGGGTGAATTGTGCCAGCGCAATCGCCGTCACAGTGGGCAGGGTTCGGAAACCTCTGATCGCTCTGATGGCGAATGTGCGCTGCAAAGTGAGTAGTCTTTTTCTATTGTGCGCTCTGCTGGCCGCATGTCCCCATATGCCGGCAGCGTAGGTAATAATAGGTTCGATCACCTGCCGGTATATGATTCTGACATTTTCTGGGTGCGCCCCCCAGGTCGGCCTGCAGTATAAACTGAGTTTGTTGAAAATTCGTCTTGCTTTGTTGATTGTGTAGTGTATGTGACTGTTAAAATTAAGCTTAGAGTCGATGATCACTCCTAGGAATTTGAACTCCTTCTCGAATTTAATATGCGTTCCCCCCATACGGATGTTGGCTTTTTCAGCCCCGGCCGAGAAGGCAACTAACTGGGTTTTGTCCGGTCCGAAGTGTAGTTTGACTCCCAAACCCCAGTTCCTAATATCGTCCAGAGTTCTGTTAGCGATTTCCTGGAGGTCATTGACGTTTCTAGCGCTCGCGATGAGTAGAACGTCATCGGCGAATGCCTGTAAATGACATCCCTCCGGTAGTGGGATGTCCAGCAATTCGTCCAGAATGAGGTTCCAAAGCATAGGGCCGCAGGTGGATCCCTGGATGCAGCCTTTAGTCATGCCTTTCGAGACCCGATGTCCTGCATAGTCTAAGATTACCTCTCTGTCCTGTAAGTAGCTGCGTACGAGTCCAAAGATGTTGCGTGGGCAGTCAGTCTGAGTTAGTCTGTGAAACAGCGCAGGCCACCAGGCATTGTCGAATGCCGCCTTTATGTCCAGAGAGACCCCAATGACCGCCTGCCGTCTGTCCTTGGCGCCTCTGATGCGGTCGATGGCGGTTTGAATGGCGTCCACAGTGCTGTTGTGTCGTTTAAAGCCAAACTGTCGCGAGTTAGAGTGTCCGTTGACGTCGTTACCGTGAATAATCCTGCCTATGAATAGTTTTTCCAGGAGCTTGCCAAACACAGGAATCAGTCCAATTGGTCGGTACGAGTTCAGTTGCGTGTAGTCCTGTCGATTTGGTTTAGGTATTATTTTAATGAAGGCTTTCTTCCACTGACGAGGGAAGTGCTGCAGCTCCAGGCACCGGTTGAGGATGTCATGTAAAAGTTTGGGGAAGAGGTAGGAGAATTTGGTGCATATGTCAGATGTTAAATGGTCGATGCCGGGAGCTTTATTCGGATTCATGTTGCGAAGAATGTTCTGTATTTCCAAGATCGTGAATGGAGGGTCTTCGTTACTATTTGGGGTAGATGAATCCAGTGACTGTCGGAGTTGCTGATGTCTAGGGTGAGAGTCGGCGTCGTCGTCAGGGTAAAAGTGCCGTAGAAGTTCGTCTGCAGTGTGTTTGCCGTCCGTTGTGTATCGGTCATTAATTTTTAGGGTAACAGGAGGTCGAGTAGGGTTGGTGTCTTTGAGTAATCTGTTAGTCAAAGTCCAAACATTTTCCTTCGTTTGGAGCTCGCAAAAGCGCCGAAAGTTATCTATCGACGCCCTGCGCATCTCCTCCGCGTATTGTTCCTTGTTACCCTGGTGTCTCTTTATCAGTTCCTCGGTGAGTTGTCCGTTGCGCTTGGCAGCGTGCATGGACCGATGGCTGTCAATGACCTTCTTTTTGAGGGCCTTTAGCTCTTCGCTCCAGAAAGGAGCCTTGCACTTAGATCCAGGCTTTTTGACAGGCATCGATTCATCGCACGCCATTTGTATAATGGTAGTCATTTTGTCAATGGCCTCCTCGAGTTGGACAGAGTTAAGTGTCTTTATGTCAATTTCCAGTAAGTTGGAGGGTTGGGTTGGGTTGGGTTGGGTTAGGTTAGGTTAGGTTAGGTTAGGTTAGGTTTTTTTTTTTTTTTTTGACCACCTCATATATTGAGGTAGTCCCTATCTACCTTCATCTTGTGAAAATGAAGCCCTTGTTTTACTCTTTAATTTAATTATCTTTCATACAAGTTCTCGCGTTTATATTCCTTACATTCTTCATACCGATTCTTTCTTATATACAATCTATTTCATATTAACTATGGGTGGGATTCCCATCTAACTATCTAAACTTCTATTTATTTTTTTTTCTATTTTTATTTTTATTTTTATTTCGGGTAAATAATTTTTTCATTATTTGTTTATTCTTGTACAATTTTCTTATAAACTAAAATTTTACTACTAAACATCCATTTTACATTTTGCAATATTTCTTTAACTGTTTTCTTATACGCTAATTGTTTATATAATTCTGCATATATATATATATATATGTTGTCGCCATTGACTTCCGCTTTGTATTTTATAGCAACACAGTCATGAAACAAGAGTATCGCGCCCTTTTTGATCAAAATGGTACCAACACTGTGACTTGTTGTTACTGGTTTAGTCTTCTTATTGATAAAACGTTTCAGTGACAGTCAGTCTTAGTTGGTCGTTCAAGAGAAGTGCATCTCGGAACGGGAATAGTGGTATTCCTAATATATCGTGTTATTGTATATAGTGTACACTAACATCAGAAGTGTGAGTTAACTCGCGTCGCCGTTGTCCGTGCATCCTGATTTACGGCAATTTTGGCTTTTTAAACTTACTCTTGCCTAATTTTAATAAAAATCATTTCTTGGTTTGTATATTTTTGCGTAAGTAAAAAGTGATTACAGTTATATATTACGTATAACGAATGTTTCTGGTGAGTCAGTGCTTTTCAATTTTCTTCGTATTAAATAGTGCAAAAGTATGGTTTATTTGTGATTAAGTTTTGGATAACTAGTCAAATTTTATCCGAGAATGTTTGTTGAAATTAAAACGCCCAAGTAAATTTTATCTTTGATTACCAACATTTAAACTGAGAAAATACTTGTATTCGTAGATTTTATTTTCTAAAAGAGCAGAAATAGAAACCGACTGGACACTAAAATTTTACATCCTAGCTAACAATACAGATGTCGTAGTAGTACATTTGCGAGTAACATTGATTGAACTGAAACCATGTGTCAAATTTTGAATAGATTATTGTCACTAGAGGACGGATATCTTCCGATTTCGTCACATGCAAATGAAGCCACTTCAAGGCGGTTGATCCATAAATGTGCTGGTGTGATCGAACCAATATTTTAATTTCTTTTTGAGCCGCGTATTCATGATGAGAGTACATCATTTTCCTAAATCTTTTACGTACAATTTAAAATTGAACTCATTTAGAATTTAATTATTTTTAGATTTCAAAGTATTAGTTGTTTCAAAAATGTTCAAGTCTGTCATAAAAGTATTAATTGTCCTAAGAAATCGAAACCGGTTTACAACAATAAGGCGTTAATTTGTGTTGGAAAAGTGAAGGTATGAGGAAAAATCGTGACGTTCTCACCGAAATTATTGCGAACGTACCTACAGATGTACTTATTGATAGTGTTTCGTGTCTCTATAACGTCTAATAACTTAATAAAAGATTCCGCGAAGATTGAACGACTTATTTAACATTAAAGATTTAGGAGGTATAAAAGTAGAATCAAAAGCTTTAATTACATCGCCGATTGAATCAACAGATATCCCTTTAGAAGCAGATTTTTATATCGTTGATGGTAAATACTGCAGTAATTATTGGCACGGTTATCTTGTATAGAAAAGGTGTTACATATTTGAGAGGCCCTTACGAGTATACATAGTGGAGCCACTACACATAATAAGATATTTTATACATAGTGGAGCTATGGTGAATAATGTGCAGACAGATCTTAGTTTCTTGGAAATACGATAATTACCCAAGTAACATGAGATATTGAAGAAATACTATTTGAAGTGCTAAATAAAATAGTGTCTTGCTTAATGTTGACCTAATCCTATGAGGAGAATTTACTACTTTAATTATTTACTTTAATTATTGAGCTGAGTAAGGTTATATATAATTCGAGAATCAAGTCGTGCTGTGTTTATTGGGCTAGACATTGCTCTGGTTGAAATCAATTACGTATTAGTGAAAATTCCATTCATAAAACCGCCTTTATAATTATATATACTATGATAGCCAAGGGACATCGCTAATAATGTTAAATGTCTGTTATTTGTTGTTAATTACCAGAAGACTTTTTGTACATTGACTTACGACTTACTTATGGACCGACACAACAAAAGTAAATCTCGTTTTGCTTGATTCAGTGCCTGGAACATTAATGAAGGCTGCTTTTTGGAAATAGATTTGATGTACTTAGTAATGAGGTAAAAAAAAAAACCAGTGAAGGTCAGGTACGACCAACCGATTTAAAAATCGAGTTTAGTAAAGATTTGATCTTGAAACATCTTTGGTACGTGTGTATGTGACAGTTTGTAACTAAATATGTGTGCTTATAGAACTTACACCGCAAATCGCAGAAATTGATGATATGAGAGAAAAGTTCAAGTTCGAACCACATATTGCAACAACTTGCGCAGATAACCTCGCATACAGTATAAGAACATGACTTATAAGCCGGACAGTTGCCTTAGACAAACGATAGCCGAATGGATTACGATTAAATTGTAACAGATATCCAAAGTGAACACTGTTGCAATGATTGCATGGTGATACACGTTTAGAGTGGCCTCAGGCATCTCTATTCTAAACCACGATACATTTATTTATTTAATTTTGGCCTACCAACAAAATAACATGTTTGTTAAACCATAGGTACTTGGTCTTATTTGCTAATTACATACAATTTCACTTATAGGTAGAAACAAACAGACTGTAGGCAGAATGTAGTACTAAAACTATTATTAACATTTATTTAACTAAAACTATTGTCTAAAAATACACTATTTCCTACATAAAAAAAAATATATATATATATATTAACATAGGATACCGTAAAAAAATAAAATGAAATAAATTAAACAGTAGTCAGTGCTTCATCCACTTTTTTCTTAAAATCATCTAATTTATCGCGAAAAATATCGATCAGTATCTTTGTCAACAAGTTCCGTCAGCAATCTGCACAGTCTAGGAATCAAAGAATTTCAAAGCCGAGATTTGTTTTACAAACTTTGTGTGTGAGCAAAGAGACGGTATGTTGGGGCAATCCAGAGTAGATATTAAAAGAGATTTGGATGAAAAGCTCAGAATTGTCTATCTTTCCATTCAAAAGTTTGTATAGGAATATCAAGTCATGTACTTTACGATTATTTAATAATGATCTTATTTTAAAACTTGTAGTCTCGTACTATAAGGTAGTCTCTTATCACCTCCAATAGAATAAAATTTTGTAAATCTGCGTTGGATAATCTCCTGACTATCCTTGTATATTTGATAGTAAGGATTCCAAATTATAGTACCATACTCGGGTTTGCTTCTACAAAGGTGGTATACAGAAGTTTCTTAGTATGAAGTTGTTTAAATGATTAGGAATTTCTGAATATAAAACCTAACATCCTGCGAGCAGATCGACAGATATGTTCAATATGGTGTTAAAACCGTAGTTTAGCATCAAATATGATACCCAAATCGCGCACATACGCATTTTCCTGGATCAGTTTTTTTTTGTTTTTTGTGGATTGTATATTTAGAATTGATGACAAGATTTCAAGAAAATCGAATAAAAGAACATTTATCGGGATTTAGAATCATACCATTAAACGCTCACCAATCAACTATTCGGTTGGAATTTTCCTGTAGTAGTAAAGCAGGATACATGAACAAGTTATACGACATGGCCGGATGTTGTCTTAGATGAAGGATAGCCGAGCGGATTAAATTGTAACAGAGATCCAAAGTGAACACTGTTGCAATGGTTGCATGGAAGAAAAGTTGTGCGACCCTTTGCGGTCTGACGAGCCCAAACATCCACGCTGGTTATCCGATGTTTGGATATATAGTTAGATATAGTCAGAATTCGGTATTCACATTTAGATGGAACATTAACAGCCTAATGACTCATATTCATTTTGTAGATAACTTGTTAACAACAAAGTTTAGTTTTCTGATTATTTGCCTTGTCTAATGTATTCGCTTCAGACAAAGGATACCAGGGTGGATAAAATTGTAACAGAGATCCGGAGTGAACACTGTTGCAATGATGGCGTGGTGATACGCGTTTAGAGTGGCCTCAGGCATCTCTATTCCAAACCATCATTCACAAGTAAGTTGTACGGCCCTTTGCGGTCTAACGATTTCAGCTACCATCCACGATGTTTATCTGATGTTTAACTGAATTCAGTATTCACATTTCACAGAACATTAACGGTTAAGTGACTCCATTTCACTTTGTAGATAACTATACTCATGAACATAGTTTGTCCTCAGCTTCTACATTAGACTAGTACGTGTTCGGGACGAACACGTATGCAGGAGGGCCGGATGTTGTCGCCATTGACTTCCGCTTTGTATTTTATAGCAACACAGTCATGAAACAAGAGTATCGCGCCCTTTTTGATCAAAATGGTACCAACACTGTGACTTGTTGTTACTGGTTTAGTCTTCTTATTGATAAAACGTTTCAGTGACAGTCAGTCTTAGTTGGTCGTTCAAGAGAAGTGCATCTCGGAACGGGAATAGTGGTATTCCTAATATATCGTGTTATTGTATATAGTGTACACTAACATATATATATATATATATATATATATATATATATATATTTACTATGGTTATAAAAATTTTATATTCTACACGCCAGACTCTCTTTACTTAATTGTAATTCACTACTATACGACGGTTTTTACAGCACTAACAACGCTTTAACATTTCTTATTCATAACATTCTTTACACTAGACTTTACTTATATTCTAATAATTTATACAATATTACTTATACTGTTTATAATCTAATTTTTATATAAATCTTTATATGTATTTATTATTATTGTGTATTATTTTTATTTTCTATATTTACATTAACATTTACGCTGTCTTGCATTTATACTTGATATATACATTATTAAAATCATTCGTGTTTTATGTATTATTTAGTGCGTCCAGTTCCACCCGCTCCGTCAACTCCAATCAGGGGTTCTCATAGTATGCAACCGTCGACCTAGCTAGTTTATCCCATTTCTTCCGAATAGGGCAGTCGGAGCTGAAAGCATTGTGTTCTGCGTTATCAAGTTTGGCTTTTGTGCAGTTGCAACATGACGGCGGCTTCCCTGCCGCCCAGTCCGCGCACGCCGCCTTTACGTGGGGCCCTCCACAGTGACTACAAGTGTCAACTGTTTCGGTGCAGAAGCGCTTCCCATGTCCGTATCCTAGGCAGCGCGTGCACTGGACCAAAGGCGACTGGTCCTCCACCCTCAGTCGCTGCAGATCTATATGCACATAGCCCGCCCCGACTGCTCTTTGCCAGATCGACGGCGACACACTGATCACTACATGGTTTGTGTTGGGGTTTCGAGCTCTTCTTCTGTATTTTATTTCCAATTTATTATTCTCGTCGGAAACGCCAAAAATGTCTCGGTTTTGGTTATTAAGAGCCTTGATAATATCTTCGTCTTTATTGGTGGCCGATACATTCTTGATAACCAAAAGCGGGTTCTTGTTTCTGACTTCTTCGACCGAGAGCTCAGTCCCTGCTTTCCTCAATCTCTCTTTCACCTTGTCCCTTTCACTCGTAGAGCCGAAACCCATTATTACCTTCCTGTCTTTTGCTTTCCTCACCCTTTCTATTTTCACCCATCCCTCCTTCGCATCCATCACTTCCCTTAGCTTCTCAAGTACCACATCTCCGGTATGGGTCTCATCCTTAGACGTGACCACAACCGAGTGCAACGTGTTGCGTCTAGGTTGTGGGTTTCCGCCGCTACCCGCCGCTACTACACTCGCGTAGCTGGCTGGCTTTTCGAGCGAGGCCCTGTGAGCTTCAATAGCAGTGTGTAGCCGTTCCATACTATTTTTATTTTCGGCGAGCATCCGAGAGTGTTCTTTGATCTGCTCTATCATGATGCTCGCCTCTGTTTTGTTGTTAAGCATCGCTGACTCATTCAGGGACGGTTCTGTTATATGACCTATGTGTTTGTCATTTTCATTTGTTAAATACTCCCTATCCCCTTCCATTTTTATTAAATGTTTTTGAACTGCTAAAAAGAACACCTCTAAACCGTCAAGATGTGCTTCTATCACCTTTTTTATTTCCCCTTTCAAGTTTCGAGAATTGTTTACTTGTTCCTGTATGTTATTCGCAAGTTTATAGAAAACCTCTTCCCTAAATTCTGCATAATCATACCCCTTGCTATTTTCAAAATCAATATCCGGCATTACAGGTATTTCTTCCTTTCTTCGAATTGCCATCAACGACAGTCTCTCCTGTTTCGGCATTGTTTTCCCTATTAGTTGAAACTATTTAAAAGTCAAAGTATATAATTATAATGTCAAGTTCACCGTTTACACAATAGTTCAATGTTTATAAAAATTTTATGTAGTGTTCCTTTTATTTGCAATGCTAGCAAAAAGAGGGCAGTGCAGGCTGATTCCGATACCTCGATGTCCGTCAGTCAGTTGGTTACATGTAAGTTAATACTTAATGGAGGGAGGATTGTAATTTAACAACTGAATTGAGGATCCAGTTGTCAATTACAGCTCCTGAACTCGTTCATTGAAGATGATACGAGCCCAGAGTTCGAGCAGGAGAACTCTGGAAAAATGGAGGTAAATTAATTTCGAAACGTGCGGAGGCAGGTCGTTGCACATACTAGACTAAATTTTTTAAAAACAACGCCATCTAGCGAGAATGTTCGGAACTAGCTAGAGAACGGCAATTTTGGGTTCCGACTAGTTCACTTACTAGTTCACTCAGCTTTTACAGATGGCGCTGATACCAATTTATTTAATTGTTGTTAACTGAAGGCTAACAACTTAAAATGGATAAATATTGTTACCGCGTTTAAATTAAAAGAGAGTATTTATTAAATTAAACATAAGATGCAAAGATATATAAATGTAGTTTCTAAGAATATTATTTTAAATATCACCGCAAAAAGTTTTTGCGACAACGCCATCTAGCGAGAAGGTCCGGAGTTAGTTAGAGAACGGCTTGGGTTCCAACAGGAGTCTCGTGCGTACGCGCGCAGTGAACGGACGCGTATTGTGAACGTTATCGCTGCGCGTATCGTGTGAGACGCTAAGTTCGCCAGTTTCGGTTATCGCCCCTGCACCCCTGCCCCCGGCGTCAGTTGTACTCGCCGCGACCCGTGTCGCGGCTTGAGGAAGCGGTCGGCAGCGCATCGCGTGCACCTGCTTCGCCGAAGCTGTCCGGACACAGCGATCTGCACCGCCTTTCATTGGAAAAGGTGACTGTAGACGTGCCCACGGTAATACCACCGTCCTTCCTTCCCACGCGTGTGTGGTTTCCGTCCCCGCTCGCGGGCGCTTAGCTGGGCCTCCCCTAGGGGTCTCACCTGGCTGGGTTGCACGCGCCGAGGGAGTGCGGTGCTACACTCGCTAAGAAGTAGGTTAAGTTAAGTAAAGAACAACTGCTCGCACGAGTAATCGTGCATCATGTCCGGCAGGGGGGAGCCCCCCCCTAAGGACCAACGTATCAGGGGAGAGCGTCCCGCTTTCACCCACGCTGTCGTAAGACGCGAGTTACGGGATAGCACTATCCCGTTCGTGCCAACAGCGCCACCACCGGCGCCACCAACACTCCGTCCCCGCTTCCGGGCAATAACCGGCGAGCGACAGTCGCCGGAGTCCGCCGCTTCTTTAATCACGGCCGAGGTATCTGAGAATACATCGGGCGTCGATGCCCCGAAGCGGCCCCGTGCAGACGACTCATCACCCGGATCACAGGAGGGTGAAGATAAACGGCCCAAGACAGCCCGATCACCGACGCCACTACCAACACCACCACCACCACCACCTGTGGAACCTGCGGGCCTACGTACATATGCCCGGCAATCAAAACCACTGCCTCCCCCGCCACAGGACGTAACAGGAGGGCAGTCTTACAGCGCTGGTGAGATTCAGGAGTCAGGCAGCTTGCTTCGAGACTCCACCAGCTACGCTGGTCTGGCGTCACTGTCCCCAATGATGACGTCCCGCCCCCCCTCACCCCAGGCCGGTCCCTCCGGCTACGCTGCAGCCGCCGCCGCACCGCCGTCGACTCGAGCGCTCGAGCAGCGCCAGGCCGAACAGCAACGCCAGCAGCAACTAACTGCAGCAGGACTGAAGACGGCACGGTCCGAGTATCCACCCATCACGGTGGAGTGCTTCCCCAATTGGACGAAGCACTTCAGCGCCATTAGGGGCCAACTTGGACATGCACCCAACGCCCGCCCCATGGGGAAAGGGGTGCGTTTCCTACCAAAATCAGCGGAGGAATTCCGGGTCCTCCAACGATACCTCATTGACGCCGCTAAGCTGGAACCCGCCATATCGTGGTTCTGCTACAGCCCGGCGTCAACCCTGCCCACTAAGGTAGCCATCAGGGGGCTACCTCAAGATACCCCGCCGGAAGAAGTCGTCGCGGCGCTGCGCACCCTCGGGTACCCGGCGAACCGAGCGAGAGCCATCCCGGCGGTCAGAGGGCGGCACGGCTGCACGTTCTTCGTGGAGTTAGAGCACCTGACACACGAAGAACTCGGCCACCTATACCGCGAGACCGAGTTGCTCTCGATGCCCGGCCTCATCATTGAAGCCTGGAAGGGGGGGCGTGGGCCACCGCAATGTCACCGCTGCCAGCAGTTTGGCCACGCATCCGCCAACTGCCACCGGCCTCCAAAATGTGTCCGCTGCGCAGGCGGGCACATCAGCCAGGATTGCGACAGGGCCCCTGAAGAGGCCCCCAAGTGCGCCAACTGTGGGAGGGCGCACGTGGCGCGAGACCGAAAGTGTCCTGTCTTTCGGAGAGAGGCGCGAAAACGCGGCATTGACATCGCGCCACCGCGTCCGAACGAGCCGGTGAAAAAGAGGGCAGGGGGGAGCGGGCAAGGTCCCCCCCCAACCACTACACCCGCCGGCCCTATACCCGTCGCCGCCGTCAAAACAACCGCCGTACCCCCCCCACGTCCTGCACTCGCTGTACGTGCCACTTCAGCCCCCACCGCACCCCGTACCGCCCCTCCAACGCCCGTCGCTCCTACAGCCGAGACGGACGCGCCGCCAACGACGCTACAGCCGCCGGCGAACGTCCCGACAGCCAGGGGGGAGCCGCTGGCCGGGAAAAGCAAGAAGAGGAACCGACGTAGGCGTAGGCAGCCGAGGCCCGCTAACGTCGAGCCCGCCGCCGCGTCCACACCGCATCCCCGGCCGCCATCAGAAACAGTAATGGCGCCTCAACCACCAATTGCCGAGGCGCCGAGAAGCCGCGGCCACCAAGTAGCTATGCGAGAGGCTGAGCCACAAGCACCGCAATACCCATCGTACCACCCGCCACCCCCCACACAGGACTCGGGCATAAACAACATTGTCCGGGTCCTGATTGAGGCGCTTATGGCGGCGCTTACGACCTATCTGGCTACCAGGGACGTCGTCGGCGCTATCACGGCGGCTATCACCCAATTCGGACGGTCTTATCAATGACCCTCCGAATTTTATACTGGAATCCGGGCGGCATAAGAGGTCACGTCCGTGAGCTAAGTCTACTCGCCCAGTCGCAGGACGTCCATGTTATCCTCCTGGGCGAAACCAAACTTACTGACAGCGTCGAGCTCCGCGTGCCCAACTACTTCGTGTATCGCCGCGACGAAGTCTCTCCCCGGGGCCACCCGTACAGAGGTACGGCCGCTCTGGTGCGGAGGGACATCATACACGAAGAGTTGGAGCACACCCCATTCACCAGCACTCGCACACAGGGAGTGCGAGTCAGCGTGGGGAATGAAGAGCTCCGCATTTATGCCGCCTACAAACCACCCGGACTGACCTTTTGCAACACTGATGTCGGGACCATCTTCGCACAGCAGGGACCCGCAGTGATCGTGGGCGATCTCAACGCGAAACATCACGCGTGGGGATCGCGAATCATCACTGCGGTCGGGAGGCACCTGCACGAAGATAGCGTGAGGAGCGGGTACGGTGTGGTGGGGCCGGGAGCGCCGACCCACATACCCACTGACCCCCGCGCCCAGCCGGACGTCCTCGACATAGTGTTGCACCACGGACTCGACCACCCATTTGATGTTGAGGTCCTCTACGATCTCGACACTCAACACCTACCGGTTCTGGTCACCCTTGCCACCCAGGGAGGCTTCCTAGTGCCCCGCCCGCCGCGGACGCGGACGAACTGGGAGCGCTACACCGCCGAGCTTGCCGGGCTTGAGCTAGCAGGCCCGATTACCACCCCTTCGGAAGTCGACGATGCTGCTGCGCTCGTCACGGAGGCTATCATTGCCGCCAAAGCAGCAGCCACCTCCACCACGTCGACTCCATCGGACACCAACCGAAGGAAGGACCTGCCGAGCTCGCTCCGCTGCATGCTCAGACGGAAGCGCACCCTGCGCCGCCTATGGGCCCGCACTCGTTGCCCCAGGGTGAAGGCTGACCTGAACCGGCTTGCAGAGAAGATCGCACGTGCCATAGTCGCTCTCGACGAGGCGCGGTGGGAGTATACCGTCGATCGAGCGACGGAACATGACACAGCGCTGTACTCTCTCTGCAAGCAACTTACCGGACGTGACACCCCAGTTTACCCCTTGCTCGATGCATCGGGTAAACGCACCTATGCCGCCAAAGATCGTGCTGAGATCCTGGCGGCTCACCTGGAGAAGACCTTCACGCCCAACGCCCCCAACACCTACAACCTCCACGTCATCCGTCATCACGCGGCTGTCCAGGACAAACTGGAGAGGTTCCTGTCGGCCCCTATACCGCCGCTCCGGGGAGAGGACTTCATCTCCCTGTCAGAGCTGCGGTCGGTCGCTGCTCGCCTTGATAAGCGAAAAGCGCCAGGACCCGACGGAATCACCAACGCCGCGCTGATGCTTCTGCCCCGAACGGGTCTCGTAGCGCTCACGAGACTGTTCAACGGAGTACTCCGCACCGGTCACTTCCCAGAGGCGTGGAAGACCGGGAAGATCATCGTTCTTCCCAAGCCGGGGAAGGACCGCCGCCTGCCTGGAAGCTACCGGCCGATCACCCTGCTCTCGCACATAGCCAAGCTGTTCGAGCGTCTGCTGCTGCGTCGAGTCACGCCCCATCTGCCCCTGCGCGAGGAGCAGTATGGATTCCGCAGCGGCCACTCTACGACGCTCCAGCTGGCGAGGGTCATTAACCAGCTGACCAGTGAGCTGAACAACGGGTGTTACACCGTCGGGGTCTTCCTCGATATCGAGAAGGCCTTCGATCGTGTGTGGCACGCCGGGCTCCTGGCCAAGATTCTGGATACCACCATGCCGCCTGCTTATGTGCGAGTGCTGGCGTCATTCCTCAGCGGCCGTAGCTTTTACGTGGCAGTGGATGGTGCCGAATCCCAGCCACGCACCATCCAAGCTGGAGTACCCCAGGGCAGCTGTATATCGCCGCGCTTATACGCGGCGTATACGGATGACATCCCCACCCTGCGCCACCATCTGCGGGAAGGGGAGGAGGACGTGCTGTTGTCGCTATTTGCTGACGACAGCGCGTATTTCGCGTCGTCCTACCACCAGATCGTCGCCACAAACCGCATGCAGCGTCTGCTGGACTTGTTGCCGGAATGGCTGGACAAGTGGAGGATGGCCGTCAATGTCGGGAAGACGGCCGCTCTGCTCACTAGCCGCTCCAGGCCGCTACGCCAACTCACTCTGCGAGGCCAGGACGTAGAGTGGAAGACCACAGTGAGGTTTTTGGGGTGTGAGTTGGACCGCAGCCTGCGCATGGTCCCCATGGTTAACCGTGCCGTGGGCCAAGCTGCTGCTGCCAGGTCCCAGCTCCACACGCTGTTCACATCCCATTTACCTGTCAACACCAAACTGCGAGTCTACGGTGCCTACGTCCGCTCGCGCTTGACGTACGCGGCACCCGCCTGGTACGCGCTATGTTCGGCGTACCAGAGGCGAAGGCTTCAAGTCCAGCAGAACCGCTGCCTGCGACTGATCGTAGGAGCCCCGAGGTATGTGCGGAACGACGTCGTGCACAGAGATACCAAGATGCCGACCGTGGAGGAGTTCGTTCGTCGCCTTGCGCGCCGACTGTTTGCGCGAGCGGACAACAGCGCGCACGTTCACCTCCACGGCATCGCGCCACTCCACGCACGACCACCCGAGGGGCGTTCCCTGCCTCGCGAGCTTCTGCGATCGCCGTCACCGCGGCCCGACGCGGACGACGATGGTGACGATGAGGACGACGCGACGGGCGAAAGGGCGATACCATCGGATTTGACACCACTACCGGATTTGACACCACCACCTTCTTTGACACCACTACCGACGTTGATACCACCACCGGAGATGACACCACCCGAAAACGACATCGCGGTCTGGGAGCTAACATTCCCAGACCCCCCCGAACCAGAGATCCTGTAGGTCACCTAGGTGACCTGGGCCTACATGCCCGAACACAGTCCAGGCTACAAAGCCTGCGAGGACCGGCCCGGGCAAAGAGGTCCGCCTCGAGGCCCGTACCCCGCCTACCCCTCAAGGGTATGCGAGAAGACCCCCCTGGGTTCCAACAGAGCAGAGAGAGAGAGCAACAGAGACCGCAGAGCTGCGGTCGGTCGCTGCTCGCCTTGATAAGCGAAAAGCGCCAGGACCCGACGGAATCACCAACGCCGCGCTGATGCTGCTGCCCCGAACGGGTCTCGTAGCGCTCACGAGCCTGTTCAACGGAGTACTCCGCACCGGTCACTTCCCAGAGGCGTGGAAGACCGGGAAGATCATCGTTCTTCCCAAGCCGGGGAAGGACCGCCGCCTGCCTGGAAGCTACCGGCCGATCACCCTGCTCTCGCATATAGCCAAGCTGTTCGAGCGTCTGCTGCTGCGTCGAGTCACGCCCCATCTGCCCCTGCGCGAGGAGCAGTATGGATTCCGCAGCGGCCACTCTACGACGCTCCAGCTGGCGAGGGTCATTAACCAGCTGACCAGTGAGCTGAACAACGGGTGTTACACCGTCGGGGTCTTCCTCGATATCGAGAAGGCCTTCGATCGTGTGTGGCACGCCGGGCTCCTGGCCAAGATCCTGGATACCACCATGCCGCCTGCTTATGTGCGAGTGCTGGCGTCATTCCTCAGCGGCCGTAGCTTTTACGTGGCAGTGGATGGTGCCGAATCCCAACCACGCACTATCCAAGCCGGAGTACCCCAGGGCAGCTGTATATCGCCGCGCTTATACGCGGCGTATACGGATGACATCCCCACCCTGCGCCACCATCTGCGGGAAGGAGAGGAGGACGTGCTGTTGTCGCTATTCGCTGACGACAGCGCGTATTTCGCGTCGTCCTACCACCAGATCGTCGCCACAAACCGCATGCAGCGTCTGCTGGACTTGTTGCCGGAATGGCTGGACAAGTGGAGGATGGCCGTCAATGTCGGGAAGACGGCCGCTCTGCTCACCAGCCGCTCCAGGCCGCTACGCCAACTCACTCTGCGAGGCCAGGACGTAGAGTGCAAGACCACAGTAAGGTTTTTGGGGTGTGAGTTGGACCGCAGCCTGCGCATGGTTCCCATGGTCAATCGTGCCGTGGGCCAAGCTGCCGCTGCCAGGTCCCAGCTCCACACGCTGTTCACATCCCATTTACCTATCAACACCAAACTGCGAGTCTACGGTGCCTACGTCCGCTCGCGCTTGACGTACGCGGCACCCGCCTGGTACGCGCTATGTTCGGCGTACCAGAGGCGAAGGCTTCAAGTCCAGCAGAACCGCTGCCTGCGACTGATCGTAGGAGCCCCGAGGTATGTGCGGAACGACGTCGTGCACAGAGATACCAAGATGCCGACCGTGGAGGAGTTCGTTCGTCGCCTTGCGCGCCGACTGTTCGCGCGAGCGGACAACAGCGCGCACGTTCACCTGCACGGCATCGCGCCACTCCACGCACGACCACCCGAGGGACGTTCCCTGCCTCGCGAGCTCCTGCGATCACCGTCACCGCGAACCGACGCGGACGACGACGGCGACGAAGAGGACGACGCGACGGGCGAGAGGGCGATACCACCGGACATGACACACCCACCCGATCAAGACACCACCGGACGAGACACCACCGAAACTGACTCCGAGGTCTGGGAACTACCATTCCCAGACCTCCCTACCGAACACCAAATCCCGTAGGTCACCTAGGTGACCTGGGCCTACGGCCCAAACACAGTCCAGGCCACAAAGCCTGCGAGGACCAGCCCGGGCAAAGAGGTTCGCCTCGAGGCCCGTACCCCGCCTACCCCTCAAGGGTATGCGAGAAGACCCCCTGCTGCGGGTTCCAACATAGGTCAGTCTCGTGCGTACGCGCGCAGTGAACGGACGCGTATTGTGAACGTTATCGCTGCGCGTATCCTGTGAGACGCTAAGTTCGCCAGTTTCGGTTATCGCCCCTGCACCCCTGCCCCCGGCGTCAGTTGTACTCGCCGCGATCCGTGTCGCGGCTTGAGGAAGCGGTCGGCAACGCATCGCGTGCACCTGCTTCGCCGAAGCTGTCCGGACACAGCGATCTACACCGCTTTTCATTGGAAAAGGTGATTGTAGACGTGCCCACTGTGACACCGCCGTCCTTCCTTCCCATGCGTGTGTGGTTTCCGTTCCCGCTCGCGGGCGCTTAGCTGGGCCTCCCCTAGGGGTCTCACCCGGCTGGGTTGCACGCGCCGAGGGAGTTCGGAGCCATACTCGCAAAGAAGTAGGCACTGTAAAGCACGCACGAATAATCGTGTACCATGTCTGGAAGGGGGGAGCCCCCCCCTAAGGACCAACGCATCAGGGGGGAGCGTCCCGCTTTCCCACACGCCGTCGTAAGGCGCGAGTTACGGAATGTCGTTCCGTTCGTGCCGACAGCGCCAGCACCAGCGCAACCAGCACCTCGTCCTCGCTTCCGGTCGATAACCGGCGAGCGACAGTCGTCGGAGCCCGCCACTTCTCTAATCACGGCCGATGTATCTGAGTATACATCGGGCGTCGATGCGCCGAAGCGACCACGTGCCGACGACTCATCACCCGGGTCACAAGAGGGTGAAGATAAGCTTCCGAAGACGGACCGTTCACCGACGCCACTACCAACATCACAACCACCACCTGTGGAACCAGCGGGTTTAAAAACCTACGCTCGGCAACCAAAACCACTGCCCCCCGCGCCACAAGTAGTAACAGGAGGGCAGACCCACATTGCTGGTGAGACGCAGGAGTCAGACAGCTGGCCTGGTGACTCCACCAGTTACGCTGTTCTGGCCTCGCTGTCACCAATGGTGACGTCCCGCCCTCCCTCACCTCAAGCCGGACCCTCTGGTTACGCCGCAGCCGCCGCCGCACCGCCGTCGCCTCGAGCGCTTGAACAGCGCCAGGCTGAACAACAGCGCCAGCAACAACCAACTGTAGCAGGACCGAAGACACCGCGGTCTGAATATCCCCCCATCACGGTGGAGTGCTTCCCAAATTGGACGAAGCACTTCAGCGCCATCAGGGGCAAACTAGGCCACGCACCCAATGCCCGTCCAATGGGCAAGGGGGTGCGATTCTTACCCAAGTCGGTGGAGGAGTTCAGAGTCCTCCAACGCTACATGGTTGACGCCGCTAAAGAAGACCCTACGATAGCTTGGTTTTGTTATAGCCCAGCGTCCACCCTACCCACCAAGGTAGCTATCAGGGGGCTACCCCAAGACACCCCGCCGGAAGAAGTCGTAACGGCGCTGCGCACCCTTGGGTATCCGGCGGACCGAGCGAGGGCCCTCCCGGCGGTCAGAGGGCGGCACGGCTGCACATTCTTTGTGCAGCTGGAGCACTTGACCCATGAAGAGCTCGGTCACCTTTATCGCGAGACCGAGTTACTATCGATGCCCGGCCTCACTATTGAGGCCTGGAAGGGTGGACGTGGGCCACCACAGTGTCATCGCTGCCAACAGTTTGGCCATTCATCGGCCAACTGTCACCGGCCACCTAAATGTGTCCGCTGTGCAGGTGGGCACATATCCCAAGATTGTGATAGGGCCCTGGAAGAAGCTCCCAAGTGCGCCAACTGTGGAAAGGCGCACTTGGCACGCGACAGAAAGTGTCCTGTCTTCCGACGAGAGGCGCGAAGGCGCGGAATCGACATCGCGCCGCCGCGGCCGAACGAGCCGGCGAAGAAGAGGGCAGGGGGGAGAGGGCAAGTTCCCCCCCCAACCACAACACCGGCCGGTCCGACAACCGCCGCTCCAGCAGCACGTCCCGCAGTAGCCGTACGTGCCGCCTCCGCCCCCACCGCACTCAGTAGCGCCCCTCCGACGCCCGCCGTGTTTACGGCAGGGACGAATGCGCGTCCGGAGGGAGCGTACGGTGTACCAACGGTGCCCCCGCCGACGACGCTCCAGCCGCCGGCTAACGTCCCAACAGCCAGAGGGGAACCGCTGGCGGGGAAAAAGAAAAGAAATCGGCGCAGGCGCAGGCAGCCGAGGCCCGCTAACGTCGAGCCCGCCGCCGCGTCCACACCGCATCCTCAGCCGCCAACATCGTCATCACTGGCGCCACAACCCATAACTGCCGAGGCGCCGAGAAGCCGCGGCCTCCGATTAACTTCGAGCGATGCGGAGCCACAAGTGCCGCAACATCTAACTTCCCTCCCGCCACCCTCAGCACAGGACTCGGGCATAAATAACATTGTCCGGGTCCTGATTGAGGCGCTAATGGCAGCGCTCACAACTTACCTGGCAACCAGGGACGTCGTCGGCGCCATCACGGCGGCTATAACCCAATTTGGGCGGTCGTATCAATGACCGCCCTAAGAATCTTATATTGGAATCCGGGCGGCATAAGAGGTCACGTCCGTGAGCTAACTTTACTCGCCCAGTCGCAGGACGTTCACGTTATCCTCCTGGGCGAAACTAAACTCACGGATAGCGTCGAGCTCCGCGTGCCCAACTACTTCGTGTATCGTCGCGACGAAGTCTCTCCCCGGGGCCACCCGTACAGAGGTACGGCCGCTCTGGTGCGGAGGGACATCATACATGAGGAGTTGGAGCACACCCCGTTCAGTAGCACTCGCACACAGGGAGTGCGAGTCAACGTAGGGAACGAAGAGCTCCGTATCTATGCCGCCTACAAACCTTGGTAACCGAAGCGGTCGGCAGCGCATCGCGTGCACCTGCTCCGCCGAAGCTGCCCGGACGCAGCGATCTGCACCGCCTTTCGTTGCAAAGACGTATGCAGACGTGCCCTCAGTGAAACCACCGTTCATTATCCCATTGTGTTTGTAGTCTCCGCCCCCGCTCGCGGGCGCCTAGCTGGGCCTCCCCCCAGGGGTCTCACCCGGCTGGGTTGCACGCGCTGAGGGTGCGCGGAGCTGCACTCGCACAGGAGCGGCTCACTAAGGTACCTCTGTAGCTACTATCCGAGTAGCATTACACGCATTCGCAATACTGCGCGACCATGTCCGGTCGGGTTTCATGGGGAAATGGGTGGAATAGTCCGGAATAGGAGCTGACCACCCGCCCTGCACCGACAGGCGTCCCCGAAATTAGATAGATAGATAGATGTCCGGTCGGGGGGAGCCCCCCACCGAGGGACCCACGTACTAGAGGGGAGCGCCCCGCGTTCCCCCGCGCTGTAGTGCGGCGCGACATACAGGACAATACCACCGTCCCGTTTACGCCGATCGCACCCGCAGCAGCGCCACCATCACCGCCAGCGCCTGCACCACTACCACGCTTCCGGATTCCATCCGGCGAGCGAAAGTCGCCAGACTCCGCGCCTTTGTTCTCCGCCGATGTAGCTGGGCTTACATCGGGCGGCGAAGCACCGAAGCGTCCGCGGGTTGCCGACTCTTCGCCCGAATCGCTAGAGGGAGACGACAAGCGTCCGAAGACGGACCAGTCGCCGACCACCTCACTTACAACGTCGTCGTCATTCGACGTCCATCTAACAGCCGAGCAAAGGACTCGGCCCACTCCACCGCCGGCCTCCTCACCTCGGGAGGAGTGTGGCGTGCGACTGCCCACAGAGAGCGCGTCGCAGGGATCCGCCTCGTGGCCTCGGGACTCGACGAGCTACGCCGGATTCGCTTCGTCGCCGTCTCCTATGGCGATGTCCTGCCCCCCTACCCCTCAGGCCGGGCCGTCCGGTTACGCCGCCACCGCCGCCGCGCCACCGTCACCCCGCGCGCTCCAGCAGCGCCAGGAAGAGCTGCAGCGCCAGCTTAATCCTCCGACCACTACCGGAGCGAAGACGGCGCGCTCCGAGTACCCGCCCATCACCGTGGAGTGCCTCCCCAATTGGACCAGGCACTTCACCGCAATTCGAGGCATCCTTGGACACGCCCCTAACGCCCGCCCGATGGGAAAGGGCGTCAGATTCCTCCCCAAGTCGGCGGAGGAATTCCGGGTGCTCCAACGGTACCTTCTCGACGCTGCCAAGCAGGACCCGAACATCGCCTGGTACTGCTACAGCCCAGCGTCGAGCCTACCCAGCAAGGTAGCCATCAGGGGGCTACCACAGGACACCCCACCCGAGGAGGTCATCGCGGCACTGCGATCCCTTGGGTATCCGGCGACCCAGGCGAGGGCCATACCACCGGTCAGAGGGCGGCACGGCTGCACATACTTCGTGCAGCTGGAGCATCTGACCTTTGAAGAGCTCGGTCACCTGTACAGAGAGACCGAGCTCCTGTCGATGCCGGGCCTCATCGTCGAGGCATGGAAGGGCGGTCGAGGTCCGCCACAATGCCACCGATGCCAGCAGTTCGGCCACTCATCGGCCAACTGCCACCGACCGCCCAAATGTGTCCGCTGTGCAGGCGGGCACTTGGCTCAGGACTGTGACCGGCCCCAAGAAGCTGCGCCCAAGTGCGCAAATTGTGGAAAAGCGCACGTGGCGCGGGACCGCAAATGCCCGGTCTTCCGCCGCGAGGCGCGAAAGCGCGGCATCGATGTCGCGCCGCCGCGCCCGAACAAGGTAGCGAAGAATAAGGCAGGGGGGGGTGTTCAAGTTCCCCCCCCAACCGCAACACCCGCCGCCGCCGTACAAGGCGCCGCAGCGGCCCCTGCCATCCCCGCAGCACGTCCCGCGTTAGCCGTACGCGCCGCCCCTGCCCCCGCAACACGCCCCGCAGTAGCCGTGCCTGCCGCCCCCGCCCGACCCGCATTGAGTAGCGCCCCGCCGACGCCCAGCGTGTTCATTCATGCTACTCGACAGGGGGAAGCGGGAGGGGCTAGCATAGACCCGGAGCCGGCGACTAAACAACCGCCGGCCTACATCCCGACCGCCCTAGCTGCTCGACGGGGAGAAGCGGGCGGGTTTATCATAAGTCAGGAGCCGGCGACTTTGCAACCGCCGGCAAATGACCCGATAGGCAGGGGGGAGCCCCTGCGAAAAAAACGAAACCGGCGCAGGCGCAGGCAGCCGAGGCCAGCAGATGCTGAGCCCGCCGCCGCATCCACACCGCACCCCAGGCCGCCAACATTAACATCGTTGGCGGCAATACCAGTAATTGCCGAGGCGCCGAGAAGCCACGGCCACCGACAGGCCACAGAAGAGGCGGAGCTTCGGGCGCCGCTACACCCTACTTTCCCTCCGCCACCCCCCGCGCAGGACTCGGGCATGAACAACATTGTCCGGGTCCTAATCGAGGCGCTCATGGCGGCGCTCACGCACTATGTGAGCACGAGGGATGTAGTCGGCGCTATAACGGCGGCCATAACCCAGTTCGGGCGGTCGTACCAGTGACCGCCCTAAGAGTACTATACTGGAATCCGGGCGGCATAAGAGGACACGTCCGTGAGCTAACACTACTCGCCCAGTCGCAGGACATCCATGTTATCCTCCTGGGCGAAACCAAACTCACGGAAAGCGTCGAGCTCCGCGTGCCCAACTTCTTCGTGTATCGGCGTGATGAAATCTCTCCCCGGGGCTATCCGTACCGAGGTACGGCCGCTCTGGTGCGGAGGGATATTATACACGAAGAGTTGGAGCATACCCCGTTCACCAGCACCCGTACACAGGGGGTGCGTGTCAACGTGGGCAACCAGGAGCTCCGCATTTATGCCGCCTACAAACCACCCGGATTGACTTTCTGCAGCACCGATGTCGGGACCATCTTCGGACAGCAGGGACCCGCAGTGATCGTGGGTGATCTCAACGCGAAACATCAAGCGTGGGGATCGCGAATCATCACTGGGGTCGGGAGGCAACTGCACGAAGATAGCGTGAGGAGCGGGTACGGTGTGGTGGGGCCGGGAGCGCCGACCCACATACCCACCGACAGCCGCTCACAGCCAGACGTCATCGACATAGTGCTGCACCATGGACTTGACAACCCATTCGATGTCGAGGTCCTCTACGACCTCGACACGCAACATCTACCGGTTCTGGTCACCCTAGCCACCCAGGGAGGCTTTTTAGTGCCCCGCTCGCCGCGGACGCGGACGAACTGGGAGCGCTACACCGCCGAGCTTGCCGGGCTTGAGCTAGCAGGCCCGATCACCACGCCTTCGGAAGTCGACGATGCTGCTGCACACGTCGCGGCGGCGATCATCGCCGCTAAAGCAGCAGCCACCACCACCACGTCGACTTCACCGGACACTGCCAACCGAAGGAAGGACCTGCCGAGCTCGCTCCGCAATATGCTCAAGCGGAAGCGCACCCTACGCCGCCTATGGGCCCGCACTCGCTGCCCCAGGGTGAAGTCTGACCTGAACCGGCTTGCAGAGAAGATCGCGCGTGCCGTAGTCGCTCTTGACGAGGCGCGATGGGAAGATACCGTCGATCGAGTGACCGAACACGACACAGCGCTGTACTCTCTCTGCAAGAAGCTTACCGGACATGACACCCCCGTTTACCCGCTGTTCGATGCCGCGGGTAAAGGCACATACGCCGCCAAGGATCGTGCTGAGATCCTGGCGGCCCACCTGGAGAAGACATTCACGCCCAACGCCCCCAACACCTCCAACCTCCATATCATTCGTCATCACGCGGCTGTCCAGGACAAACTGGAGAGGTTCCTGTCGGCCCCTACACCGCCGCTCCGGGGAGAGGACTTCATCTCCCTGTCAGAGCTGCGGTCGGTCGCTGCTCGCCTTGATAAGCGAAAGGCGCCAGGCCCCGACGGAATCGCCAATGCCGCGTTGATGCTGCTGCCCCGAACAGGTCTCGTAGCGCTCACGAGACTGTTCAACGGAGTACTCCGCACCGGCCACTTCCCAGAGGCGTGGAAGACCGGGAAGATCATCGTTCTTCCCAAGCCGGGGAAGGACCGCCGCCTGCCTGCAAGCTACCGGCCGATCACCCTGCTCTCGCACATAGCCAAGCTGTTCGAGCGTCTGCTGCTGCGTCGAGTCACGCCCCATCTGCCCCTGCGCGAGGAGCAGTTTGGATTTCGCAGCGGCCACTCGACGACGCTCCAGCTGGCGAGGGTAATCAACCACCTGACCAGTGAGCGGAACAACGGGCGCTACACCGTGGGGGTCTTTCTCGACATCGAGAAGGCCTTCGATCGTGTGTGGCACGCCGGGCTCCTGGTCAAAATACTGGACACCACCATGCCGCCTGCTTATGTGCGAGTGCTGGCATCATTTCTACACGGCCGTAGCTTTTACGTGGCAGTGGATGGTGCCGAATCCCAGCCACGCACCATCCAAGCCGGAGTACCCCAGGGCAGTTGTATATCGCCGCGCTTATACGCGGCGTATACGGATGACATCCCCACCCTGCGCCACCATCTGCGGGAAGGGGAGGAGGACGTGCTGTTGTCGCTCTTCGCTGACGACAGCGCGTATTTCGCGTCGTCCTACCACCAGATCGTCGCCACCAACCGCATGCAGCGTATGCTGGACTTGTTGCCGGAATGGCTGGACAAGTGGAGGATGGCTGTCAACGTCGGGAAGACGGCCGCCCTGCTCACCAGCCGCTCCAAGCCGCTACGTCAGCTGAGTCTACGAGGCCAGGACGTAGAGTGGAAGACCACAGTGAGGTTTTTGGGGTGTGAGTTGGACCGCAGCCTGCGCATGGTCCCCATGGTCAATCGTGCCGTGGGCCAAGCTGCTGCTGCCAGGTCCCAGCTCCACACGCTGTTCACATCCCATTTACCTGTCAACACCAAACTGCGAGTCTACGGTGCCTACGTCCGCTCGCGCTTGACGTACGCGGCACCAGCCTGGTACGCGCTATGTTCGGCGTACCAGAGGCGAAGACTGCAAGTCCAGCAGAACCGCTGCCTGCGACTGATCGTAGGAGCCCCGAGGTATGTGCGGAACGACGTCGTGCATCGGGATACCCAAACGCCGACCGTGGAGGAGTTCGTTCGTCGGCTTGCACGCCGACTGATCGCGCGCGCGGACCACAGCGTGCACGTACACCTCCATGGTATCGCGCCACTCCATGCGCGACCACCCGATGGACGTTCCCTGCCTCGCGAGCTCCTGCGGTCACCGTCTCCGCGGCCCGATGCAGATGACGACGGCGACGACGAGGACGACGCGATGGGCGAGAGGGCGACACCACGGACTATGACACCACCGGACATGACACTACCTGACGACGACTTTGAGGTCTGGGAACTACCACTCCCAGACCTCGCCATCGAACCAGACATCCCTTAGGTCACTCAGGTGACCTGGGCTTAATTTTAACTGGGGCATAAGGCCTAGAATCATTGATTGGTTCATTCTGCAGAATTGTGTCAATTTTATAGCTATTGAAATAAAATTTAATGGTTTGTAACCATGTTTCCCAATCATCTTTATCAAATTTAGGAGATGACTGGTTAGTAACACAGTTCTGCAGCTCTACTAGTTTTTTGAATTGGTAGGTTTTTGTTTATTACAGTCGGGGCATTGAGGAGTCTTAACACCTTCATGACCGCAAACGAAACAAAATATTTTACTTTTGTCCGCCCGACATTGACGCAAGTTATGCGTGTTATTACGACATCGAGGACAAAAAGGTGTACTCGAAGTTGTTTGCAAAGAATGTACATATTTACTATTATTATTATTATTGTAATTATAAGTTTTATTTTTATTATAGTTATAGTTAGGATAAGTTTTATTTTTGTTATTATTTTTATTGTAATTAAAATTTGATGTATGTTGGTTATAATTTGATTTATAGTTAAAATAAGGTTTATGTGAACTGGTATGAGCATATGCATATTCTGGGGCTAAAGTATCAGACGTTTTCTTAGGAGGATCTTGGAAACTAGAAAGACGAGCTTGGACATTTTCGTAATTACGACATATAGTCCTAACTGTATCCATATCTTTAATGTCTGGGTTAGATGCTAACGTACTTGCATAACAAGGTCTTATATTATGAAGAATAATATCAAGCTTTTCATCTTCCGTTAAATTTTTTGAAAGTCGCGAAAACAAACCGGACATAATCGAAAGATAAATAACTATATTTTCCTTTTCGCCTTGTGTACGAGCCCTAATTTCCGAGAGTAGCCTGTAATCGTAATCAGCTTGATCAAAATCATTTTTCAATAATATAACAAGATCGTTCCAACTAGAGACCGAATCTTTTATACTCCTATACCAGTGAAGAGCATTATCTGTAAATATTTCAGTAGCATTCGAGAGTATTTTATCACATGAAATATTTTTTGCCTGGCAAAATTCGTTTACTCGTTGAATGAACGAACGAACGCAAGATTTGCCATCGTACTTTAATTTTGAAAAATTATTAGAATTTCCACCGTCACAATTAACAGTTATATTGACTGGTAAACTAGAATTAGCAGTCACGTTCGGAACATCACTACTTGAGGTGGCTAAGGGATCTAGACTAGTATCCTTAAGGTTGTTAAGTTTAGATGTATATTGCTTAAAAACGTTAACGCACTGCTGGTAGTCTTCATTAGTTTTATCATCACAACTAATACGATTCAGACGATGGTATAAATGATTCAGTAAATTTTGAGTGCGCATAAATGTACTCTTATCAAAAGGAGTAGATTTTAAATTACAATCTACTTTCTCAAGTGTACTGACTACACCTAAAACATCTTCCGAAATCTCAAAAGGACTGGTACGAATATCTTCAGAAGGAAACAGAGGACCGCATTTAGCAATTTGTTTGCGTAAATCTTGTACAGTTGAAGCAGGTACTTCGCCTCTAATAGCAACTTCATACTCAAGCTCAGTTTTATGAAGCGACATAAATTTTACCGGAAACATGATTGCAAAAAAAATTCGAAAACCAAAAATGAAAATATTTAAATTAGGTGAATGCTGAAGAATTTCGATAAAAAACAACTAAATACTCCGTCTGTTACAAAATAAAATTTTAAATTAATAACGTTTTGGTTGTTCTTTTTGATGAAATGAAATAATGAGATGAAAATGGAGCAAAATGAAAAAATTGCAAAAAAGAAAAAAAAATTGCAACAAAAAATAAAAAAGGCAAATTAAAATAAAAAAAATAAAAAATATGCAACTATTGTGTACGGACACATTCACAAAAAAATCTATTTCAGAATTAATTAAAAAAATTAACAGAAAGATTTTTTTTTTGTCAACCGTACTTATAGTAAGTCGAAGTTATATAATTAACAAAATAAAGTTTTCAATAATAATTGAACGACTTTAAATTTATGAAATTACACGAATTAGATTTTTTTTTTACAACAAAATAAAATTTAGTAACAACAATTTAAAAATTATAATTTGTAGACACTGTACACAGTTACACAGTTGTGCGTACACCTTAGTTGCTAGCAACCAAAAAATAAAAAGAAAAGAAAAGAACGTTTTACAAAAAATAAAAGACAAAGCACATACACCAATAAGTATCACTACCTCCTTAAGAAGCAAAGCATGACCATGAAGAACCACGACAAGGGCGCCAGTGTGACGCTGTCAAAATTAGTGTGACGTAGTCAAAATTACTATTGCCCGTCTATGCTATGCTCCGTAAGAGGGTAGGTGTGCGCTAGGTACTGCCCTGGCTTTGTCTAGCAGCGGAGTGGGCCGTGCAGCGTGCGCCCGGAGAACGATGAGTCGACCCGAAGACGTCGGGCCCGGACTCAAGGCCACTAAAGTCCGGCTCTGGCTGAGAAGGGGGCAAAAGGTACCTGGCTTAAGCCCAGGTATGGCACCCTGAAAATTATGTCCAGCGTGTTAGTTTCTTTTAGTGCCTTCATCTCCTCTAATTGCGTGCACGGCAACGTAGGCAAAGCAGGGCTAATGCGCTAGTGAAAAGGTGATGTGCATGTCGCAATCAGTACGGAGAATAAAGAGAAGAACAAAGAAAAGAAAAATGTGAAATTTAAAGATACAATGAAAAATAAAATTAAAATGATTTAAATTTAAACAGAAAGTTAAGATAAAAAAAAACTACAAATGAAACTACAATGGAAAAGTACTGAGGTTAAATTAAGGACGTTTGACAATGACGTCGCTAAGCAAATACAATGTAAGAAATTCTTCAGCACTTACCCGATTTTGGGGTTATAACAACAAGTTATAAGCGTATCACGCCTATAAAAATCAAATTCAAGACTTTTGGTATAAAATATAAGAGTAAATATATTTTATCGTAAAAAATGCAGCACGACTTGACGCGACCACTCGCTGGGAAAGATGGTGTCGTCCTGCCCGATTGACTAAGCGGCGGCCGCGCCGGCCGGCCGGTTCGCCTTTCTAAATTCAAGGGCAACGCTGTCGGCCGCGCAGGGAGGGACCACCGCTCGGCAACAACCAATTATAAATTTAAAATTAATATATGTTAAAAAATAACTAAATATTACGTTACACGGCCCAAATACCGACACCTTTGGGTCACCTAGGTGACCTCGGCCTACGGCCGGAACACATACCGGGCTTAAGTGCCCGCGAGGAGATGCCCGGGAAGTGAGGATTTCCTCGAGGCCCGTACCCCACCTACCTCCCCACAAGGAGAGTATGTGAGAAGACCCTGCTGCTGTCCGTGCGCACTCAGAGAGCCTTCGCTCGCCCGGATAGCGCCAGCGGTTCGCCCGGTATTCGGGAAAAACCGAATTCGCAGGCCCTCCCAAGCCCATCCAAAAAAAACCTTACCTAACCTAACCAGATCGTGGAAAAGACGTAATTTTTAAGGCAATTTTTTTGTTTTCGCCGCATAACTTTTTTGTCTGCAGTTCGATTTTCCTGGTCCGTACGTCAATTTGTGGCGCTTGTCCGTGCGCACCCAGAGAGCCTTCGCTCGCCCGAGTAGCGCCAGTGGTTCGCCCGGTATTCGGGAAAAACTGAATTCGCAGGCCCTCCCTAGCCCATCCAAAAAAAACCTTACCTAACCTTACCAGATCGTGAAATCCTCACCTAACCTAACCAGATCGTGGAAAAGACGTAATTTTTAAGGCAATTTTTTTGTTTTCGCCGCATAACTTTTTTGTCTGCAGTTCGATTTTCCCGGTCCATACGTCAATTTGTGGCGCTCGTCCGTGCGCACCCAGAGAGCTCTTGCTTGCCCGGATAGCGCCAGCGGTTCGCCCGGTATTCGGGAAAAACCGAATTCGCAGGCCCTTCCAAGCCCATCCAAAAAAAACCTTACCTAACCTAACCAAATCGTAAAAACCTCACCTAACCTAACCAGATCGTGGAAAAGACGTAATTTTTAAGGCAATTTTTTTGTTTTCGCCGCATAACTTTTTTGTCTGCAGTTCGATTTTCCCGGTCCGTACGTCAATTTGTGGCGCTCGTCTGTGCGCACCCAGAGAGCCCTCGTTCACGCGGATAGCGCCAACGGTTCGCCCAGTATTCGGGAAAAACCGAATTTGCAGGCCCTCCCAAGCCCATCCAAAAAAAACCTTACCTAACCTAACCAGATCGTGGAAAAGACGTAATTTTTAAGAAAATATTTTTGTTTTTGCCGCATAACTTTTTTGTCTGAAGTTCGATTTTCCCGGTCCGTACGTCAATTTGTGGCGCTCGTCCGTGCGCACTCAGAGAGCCCTAGTTCGCCCGGATAGCGCCAGCGGTTCGCCCAGTATTCGGGAAAAACCGAATTCGCAGGCCCTCCCAAGCCCATCCAAAAAAAACCTTACCTAACCTAACCAGATCGTGAAATCCTCACTTAACCTAACCAGATCGTGGAAAAGACGTAATTTTTAAGGCAATTTTTTTGTTTTCGCCGCATAACTTTTTTGTCTGCAGTTCGATTTTCCCAATCCGTATGTCATTTTGTGGCGCTCGTCCGTGCGCACCCAGAGAGCTCTCGTTCGCCCGGATAGCGCCAGCGGTTTGCCCGGTATTCGGGTAAAACCGAATTTGCAGGCCCTCCCAAGCCCATCCAAACAAACCTTGCCTTACCTAACCAGATCGTGAAAACCTCACCTAACCTAACCAGATCGTGGTAAAGACGTAATTTTTAAGGCAATTTTTTTGTTTTCGCCACATAACTTTTTTGTCTGCATTTCGATTTTCCCGGTCCGTACGTCAATTTGTGGCGCTCGTTCGTGCGCACCCAGAGAGCCCTCGTTCGCGCTGATAGCGCCAACGGTTCGCCCGGTATTCGGGAAAAACCGAATTCGCAGGCCCTCCCAAGCCCATCCAAAAAAAACCTTACCTAACCTAACCAGATCGTGAAATCCTCACCTAACCTAACCAGATCGTGGAAAAGACGTAATTTTTAAGGCAATTTTTTTGTTTTCGCCGCATAACTTTTTTGTCTGCAGTTCGATTTTCCCGGTCCGTACGTCAATTTGTGGCGCTCGTCCGTGCGCACCCAGAAAGCCATCGCTCGCCTGGATAGCGCCAGCGGTTCGCCCGGTATTCGGGAAAAACCGAATTCGCAGGCCCTCCCAAGCCCATCCAAAAAAAACCTTACCTAACCTAACCAGATCGTGGAAAAGACGTAATTTTTAAGGCAATTTTTTTGTTTTCGCCGCATAACTTTTTTGTCTGCAGTTCGATTTTCCCGGTCCGTACGTCAGTTTGTGGCGCTCGTCCGTGCGCCACATACAGACCGGGAAAATCGAACTGCAGACAAAAAAGTTATGCGGCGAAAACAAAAAAATTGCCTTAAAAATTACGTCTTTTCCACGATCTGGTTAGGTAAGGTGAGGTTTTCACGATCTGGTTAGGTTAGGTAAGGTTTTTTTTGGATGGGCTAGGGAGGGCCTGCGAATTCAGTTTTTCCCGAATACCGGGCGAACCGCTAGCGCTATCCGGGCAAGCGAAAGCTCTCTGGGTGCGCACGGACAAGCGCCAAAAATTTACGTACGGACCGGGAAAATCGAACTGCAGACAAAAAAGTTATGCGGCGAAAACAAAAAAATTGCCTTAAAAATTACGTCTATTCCACGATCTGGTTAGGTTAGGTAAGGTTTTTTTTGGATGGGCTTGGGAGGGCCTGCGAATTCGGTTTTTCCCGAATACCGGGCGAACCGCTGGCGCTATCCAGGCGAGCGATGGCTTTCTGGGTGCGCACGGACGAGCGCCACAAATTGACGTACGGACCGGGAAAATCGAACTGCAGACAAAAAAGTTATGCGGCGAAAACAAAAAAATTGCCTTAAAAATTACGTCTTTTCCACGATCTGGTTAGGTTAGGTGAGGATTTCACGATCTGGTTAGGTTAGGTAAGGTTTTTTTTGGATGGGCTTGGGAGGGCCTGCGAATTCGGTTTTTCCCGAATACCGGGCGAACCGTTGGCGCTATCCGGGCGAGCGAAAGCTCCCTGGGTGCGCACAAACGAGCGCCACAAATTGACGTACGGACCGGGAAAATCGAACTGCAGACAAAAAAGTTATGCGGCGAAAACAAAAAAATTGCCTTAAAAATAACGTCTTTTCCACGATCTGGTTAGGTAAGGTGAGGTTTTCACGATCTGGTTAGGTTAGGTAAGGTTTTTTTTGGATGGGCTAGGGAGGGCCTGCGAATTCAGTTTTTCCCGAATACCGGGCGAACCGCTAGCGCTATCCGGGCAAGCGAAAGCTCTCTGGGTGCGCACGGACAAGCGCCAAAAATTTACGTACGGACCGGGAAAATCGAACTGCAGACAAAAAAGTTATGCGGCGAGAACAAAAAAATTGCCTAAAAAATTACGTCTTTTCCACGATCTGGTTAGGTTAGGTAAGGTTTTTTTTGGATGGGCTTGGAAGGGCCTGCGAATTCGGTTTTTCCCGAATACCGGGCGAACCGCTAGCGCTATCCGGGCGAGCGAAGGCTCTCTGAGTGCGCACGGACGAGCGCCACAAACTGACGTACGGATCGGGAAAATCGAACTGCAGACAAAAAAGTTATGCGGCGAAAACAAAAAAATTGCCTTGAAAATTACGTCTTTTCCACGATCTGGTTAGGTTAGGTGAGGATTTCACGATCTGGTAAGGTAAGGTAAGGTTTTTTTTGGATGGGCTAGGGAGGGCCTGCGAATTCAGTTTTTCCCGAATACCGGGCGAACCGCTGGCGCTATCCGGGCGAGCGAAAGCACTCTGGGTGCGCACGGACAAGCGCCACAAATTGACGTACGGACCGGGAAAATCGAACTGCAGACAAAAAAGTTATGCGGCGAAGACAAAAAAATTGCCTTAAAAATTACGTCTTTTCCACGATCTGGTTAGGTTAGGTAAGGTTTTTTTTGGATGGGCTTGGGAGGGCCTGCGAATTCGGTTTTTCCCGAATACCGGGCGAACCGCTGGCGCTATTCGGGCGAACGAGGACTCTTTGGGTGCGCACGAACGAGCGCCACAAATTGACGTACGGACCGGGAAAATCGAACTGCAGACAAAAAAGTTATGCGGCGAAAACAAAAATATTGCCTTTCAAATAACGTCTTTTCCACGATCTGTTTAGATTAGGTGAGGATTGCACGATCTGGTTAGGTAAGGTAAGGTTTTTTTTGGATGGGCTTGGGAGGGCCTGCGAATTCGGTTTTTCCCGAATACCGGGCGAACCGCTGGCGCTATCCGGGCAAGCGAGAGCTCTCTGAGTGCGCACGAACGAGCGCCACAAACTGACGTCCGGAGAAGGAAAATCGAACTGTAGACAAAAAAGTTATGCGGCGAAAACAAAAAAATTGCCTTAAAAATTACGTCTTTTCCACGATCTGGTTAGGTTAGGTAAGGTTTTTTTTGGATGGGCTTGGGAGGGCCTGCGAATTTTGTTTTTCCCGAATACCGGGCGAACCGCTGGCGCTATCCGGGCGAGCGAGGGCTTTCTGAGTGCGCACGGACGAGCGCCACAAAATGACGTACGGACCGGGAAAATCGAAATGCAGACAAAAAAGTTATGCGGCGAAAACAAAAAAATTGCCTTTAAAATTACGTCTTTTCCACGATCTGGTTAGGTTAGGTGAGGATTTCACGATCTGGTAAGGTTAGGTAAGGTTTTTTTTGGATGGGCTTGGGAGGGCCTGTGAATTCGGTTTTTCCCGAATACCGGGCGAACCGCTGGCGCTATCCGAGCGAACGAGGGCTTTCTGGGTGCGCACGGACGAGCGCCACAAATCGACGTACGGACCGGGAAAATCGAACTGCAGACAAAAAAGTCATGCGGCGAAAACAAAAAAATTGCCTTAAAAATTACGTCTTTTCCACGATCTGGTTAGGTTAGGTGAGGATTTCACGATCTGGTTAGGTAAGGTAAGGTTTTTTTTGGATGGGCTTGGGAGGGCCTGTGAATTCGGTTTTTCCCGAATACCGGGCGAACCGCTTGCGCTATTCGGGCGAACGAGGACTCTTTGGGTGCGCACGAACGAGCGCCACAAATTGACGTACGGATCGGGAAAATCGAACTGCAGACAAAAAAGTTATGCGGCGAAAACAAAAAAATTGCCTTAAAAATTACGTCTTTTCCACGATCTGGTTAGGTTAGGTGAGGATTTCACGATCTGGTTAGGTTAGGTTAGGTTTTTTTTGGATGAGCTTGGGAGGGCCTGCGAATTCGGTTTTTCCCGAATACCGGGTGAACCGCTGGCGCTATTCGGGCGAACGAGGACTCTTTGGGTGCGCACGAACGAGCGCCACAAATTGACGTACGAACCGGGAAAATCGAACTGCAGACAAAAAAGTTATGCGGCGAAAACAAAAAAATTGCCTAAAAAAATTACGTCTTTTCCACGATCTGGTTAGGTTAGGTGAGGATTTCACGATCTGGTTAGGTTAGGTAAGGTTTTTTTTGGATGGGCTTGGGAGGGCCTGCGAATTCGGTTTTTCCCGAATACCGGGCGAACCGCTGGCGCTATCTGGGCGAGCGAGGGCTTTCTCAGTGCGCACGGACGAGCGCCACAAACTGACGTACGGACCGGGAAAATCGAAATGCAGACAAAAAAGTTATGCAGCAAAAACAAAAAAATTGCCTTAAAAATTACGTCTTTTCCACGATCTGGTTAGGTTAGGTGAGGATTTCACGATCTGGTTAGGTTAGGTAAGGTTTTTTTTGGATGGGCTAGGGAGGGCCTGCGAATTCGGTTTTTCCCGAATACCGGGCGAACCGCTGGCGTTATCCGGGCGAGCGAAAACTTTCTGAGTGCGCACGGACGAGCGCCACAAACTGACGTCCGGAGCAGGAAAATTGAACTGTAGACAAAAAAGTTATGCGGCGAAAACAAAAAAATTGCCTTAAAAATTACGTCTTTTCCACGATCTGGTTAGGTTAGGTGAGGATTTTACGATCTGGTTAGGTAAGGTAAGTTTTTTTTTGGATGGGCTTGGGAGGGCCTGCGAATTCGGTTTTTCCCGAATACCGGGCGAATTGCTGGCGCTATCTGGGCGAGCGAGGGCTCTCTGAGTGCGCACGGACGAGCGCCACAAATTGACGTACGGACCAGGAAAATCGAACTGCAGACAAAAAAGTTATGCGGCGAAAACAAAAATATTGCCTTTCAAATTACGTCTTTTCCACGATCTGTTTAGATTAGGTGAGGATTGCACGATCTGGTTAGGTAAGGTAAGGTTTTTTTTGGATGGGCTTGGGAGGGCCTGCGAATTCAGTTTTTCCCGAATACCGGGCGAACCGCTGGCGCTATCCGGGCAAGCGAGAGCTCTCTGAGTGCGCACGAACGAGCGCCACAAACTGACGTCCGGAGAAGGAAAATCGAACTGTAGACAAAAAAGTTATGCGGCGAAAACAAAAAAATTGCCTTAAAAATTACGTCTTTTCCACGATCTGGTTAGGTTAGGTAAGGTTTTTTTTGGATGGGCTTGGGAGGGCCTGCGAATTCGGTTTTTCCCGAATACAAGGCGAACCGCTGGCGCTATCCGGGCGAGCGAGGGCTTTCTGAGTGCGCACGGACGAGCGCCACAAACTGACGTACGGACCGGGAAAATCGAAATGCAGACAAAAAAGTTATGCGGCGAAAACAAAAAAATTGCCTTAAAAATTACGTCTTTTCCACGATCTGGTTAGGTTAGGTGAAGATTTCACGATCTGGTAAGGTTAGGTAAGGTTTTTTTTGGATGGGCTAGGGAGGGCCTGCGAATTCAGTTTTTCCCGAATACCGGGCGAACCGCTGGCGCTATCCGGGCGAGCGAAAGCTCCCTGGGTGCGCACAAACGAGCGCCACAAATTGACGTACGGACCGGGAAAATCGAACTGCAGACAAAAAAGTTATGCGGCGAAAACAAAAAAATTGCCTTAAAAATAACGTCTTTTCCACGATCTGGTTAGGTTAGGTAAGGTTTTTTTTGGATGGGCTTGGGAGGGCCTGTGAATTCGGTTTTTCCCGAATACCGGGCGAACCGTTGGCGCTATCCGCGCGAACGAGGGCTCTCTGGGTGCGCACAGACGAGCGCCACAAATTGACGTACGGACCGGGAAAATCGAACTGCAGACAAAAAAGTTATGCGGTGAAAGCAACAAAATTGCCTTAAAAATTACGTCTTTTCCACGATCTGGTTAGGTTAGGTGAGGATTTCACGATCTGGTTAGTTAAGGTAAGGTTTTTTTTGGATGGGCTTGGGAGGGCCTGCGAATTCGGTTTTTCCCGAATACCGTGCGAACCGCTGGCGCTATCCGGGCAAGCGAGAGCTCTCTGGGTGCGCACGGACGAGCGCCACAAACTGACGTACGGACCGGGAAAATCGAAATGCAGACAAAAAAGTTATGCGGCGAAAACAAAAAAATTGCCTTAAAAATTACGTCTTTTCCACGATCTGGTTAGGTTAGGTGAAGATTTCACGATCTGGTAAGGTTAGGTAAGGTTTTTTTTGGATGGGCTAGGGAGGGCCTGCGAATTCAGTTTTTCCCGAATACCGGGCGAACCGCTGGCGCTATCTGGGCGAGCGAGGGCTTTCTGAGTGCGCACGGACGAGCGCCACAAACTGACGTACGGACCGGGAAAATCGAAATGCAGACAAAAAAGTTATGCAGCAAAAACAAAAAAATTGCCTTAAAAATTACGTCTTTTCCACGATCTGGTTAGGTTAGGTGAGGATTTCACGATCTGGTTAGGTTAGGTAAGGTTTTTTTTGGATGGGCTAGGGAGGGCCTGCGAATTCGGTTTTTCCCGAATACCGGGCGAACCGCTGGCGTTATCCGGGCGAGCGAAAACTTTCTGAGTGCGCACGGACGAGCGCCACAAACTGACGTCCGGAGCAGGAAAATTGAACTGTAGACAAAAAAGTTATGCGGCGAAAACAAAAAAATTGCCTTAAAAATTACGTCTTTTCCACGATCTGGTTAGGTTAGGTGAGGATTTTACGATCTGGTTAGGTAAGGTAAGTTTTTTTTTGGATGGGCTTGGGAGGGCCTGCGAATTCGGTTTTTCCCGAATACCGGGCGAATTGCTGGCGCTATCTGGGCGAGCGAGGGCTCTCTGAGTGCGCACGGACGAGCGCCACAAATTGACGTACGGACCAGGAAAATCGAACTGCAGACAAAAAAGTTATGCGGCGAAAACAAAAATATTGCCTTTCAAATTACGTCTTTTCCACGATCTGTTTAGATTAGGTGAGGATTGCACGATCTGGTTAGGTAAGGTAAGGTTTTTTTTGGATGGGCTTGGGAGGGCCTGCGAATTCAGTTTTTCCCGAATACCGGGCGAACCGCTGGCGCTATCCGGGCAAGCGAGAGCTCTCTGAGTGCGCACGAACGAGCGCCACAAACTGACGTCCGGAGAAGGAAAATCGAACTGTAGACAAAAAAGTTATGCGGCGAAAACAAAAAAATTGCCTTAAAAATTACGTCTTTTCCACGATCTGGTTAGGTTAGGTAAGGTTTTTTTTGGATGGGCTTGGGAGGGCCTGCGAATTCGGTTTTTCCCGAATACAAGGCGAACCGCTGGCGCTATCCGGGCGAGCGAGGGCTTTCTGAGTGCGCACGGACGAGCGCCACAAACTGACGTACGGACCGGGAAAATCGAAATGCAGACAAAAAAGTTATGCGGCGAAAACAAAAAAATTGCCTTAAAAATTACGTCTTTTCCACGATCTGGTTAGGTTAGGTGAAGATTTCACGATCTGGTAAGGTTAGGTAAGGTTTTTTTTGGATGGGCTAGGGAGGGCCTGCGAATTCAGTTTTTCCCGAATACCGGGCGAACCGCTGGCGCTATCCGGGCGAGCGAAAGCTCCCTGGGTGCGCACAAACGAGCGCCACAAATTGACGTACGGACCGGGAAAATCGAACTGCAGACAAAAAAGTTATGCGGCGAAAACAAAAAAATTGCCTTAAAAATAACGTCTTTTCCACGATCTGGTTAGGTTAGGTAAGGTTTTTTTTGGATGGGCTTGGGAGGGCCTGTGAATTCGGTTTTTCCCGAATACCGGGCGAACCGTTGGCGCTATCCGCGCGAACGAGGGCTCTCTGGGTGCGCACAGACGAGCGCCACAAATTGACGTACGGACCGGGAAAATCGAACTGCAGACAAAAAAGTTATGCGGTGAAAGCAACAAAATTGCCTTAAAAATTACGTCTTTTCCACGATCTGGTTAGGTTAGGTGAGGATTTCACGATCTGGTTAGGTTAGGTAAGGTTTTTTTTGGATGGGCTTGGGAGGGCCTGTGAATTCGGTTTTGCCCGAATACCGGGCGAACCGCTGGCGCTATCCGAGCGAACGAGGGCTCTCTGGGTGCGCACGGACGAGTTCCACAAATTGACGTAAGAACCGGGAAAATCGAACTGCAGACAAAAAAGTCATGCGGCGAAAACAAAAAAATTGCCTTAAAAATTACGTCTTTTCCACGATCTGGTTAGGTTAGGTGAGGATTTCACGATCTGGTTAGTTAAGGTAAGGTTTTTTTTGGATGGGCTTGGGAGGGCCTGCAAATTCGGTTTTTCCCGAATACCGTGCGAACCGCTGGCGCTATCCGGGCAAGCGAGAGCTCTCTGGGTGCGCACAAACAAGCGCCACAAATTGACGTACGGACCGGGAAAATCGAACTGCAGACAAAAAAGTTATGCGGCGAAACAAAAAAATTGCCTTAAAAATTACGTCTTTTCCACGATCTGGTTAGGTTAGGTGAGGATTTCACGATCTGGTTAGGTAAAGTAAGGTTTTTTTTTTGATGGGCTTGGGAGGGCCTGCGAATTCGGTTTTTCCCGAATACCGGGCGAACCGCTGGCGCTATCCGGGCGAGCGAGAGCTCTCTGAGTGCGCATGGACGAGCGCCACAAACTGACGTACGGACCAGGAAAATCGAACTGTAGACAAAAAAGTTATGCGGCGAAAACAAAAAAATTGCCTTAAAAATTACGTCTTTTCCACGATCTGGTTAGTTTAGGTGAGGATTTCACGATCTGGTTAGGTAAGGTAAGTTTTTTTTTGGATGGGCTTGGGAGGGCCTGCGAATTCGGTTTTTCCCGAATACCAGGCGAACCGCTGGCGCTATCTGGGCGAGCGAGGGCTCTCTGAATGCGCACGGACAAGCGCCACAAATTGACGTACGGACCGGGAAAATCGAACTGCAGACAAAAAAGTTATGCGGCGAAAACAAAAATATTGCCTTTAAAATTACGTCTTTTCCACGATCTGGTTAGGTTAGGTGAGGATTGCACGATCTGGTTAGGTAAGGTAAGGTTTTTTTTGGATGGGCTTGGGAGGGCCTGCGAATTCGGTTTTTCCCGAATACCGGGCGAACCGCTGGCGCTATCCGGGCAAGCGAGAGCTCTCTGAGTGCGCACGAACGAGCGCCACAAACTGACGTACGGACCAGGAAAATCGAACTGTAGACAAAAAAGTTATGCGGCGAAAACAAAAAAATTGCCTTAAAAATTACGTCTTTTCCACGATCTGGTTAGGTTAGGTGAGGATTTCACGATCTGGTTAGGTAAGGTAAGGTTTTTTTTGGATGGGCTTGGGAGGGCCTGTGAATTCGGTTTTTCCCGAATACCGGGCGAACCGCTGGAGCAATCCGGGCGAACGAGGGCTCTCTGGGTGCGCACAAACGAGCGCCACAAACTGACGTACGGACCGGGAAAATCAAACTGCAGACAAAAAAGTTATGCGGCGAAAACAAAAAAATTGCCTTAAAAATTACGTCTTTTCCACGATCTGGTTAGGTTAGGTGAGGATTGCACGATCTGGTTAAGTAAGGTAAGGTTTTTTTTGGATGGGTTTGGGAGGGCCTGTGAATTTGGTTTTTCCCGAATACCCGGCGAACCGCTGGCGCTATCCGGGCGAACGAAAGCTCTCTGGGTGCGCATGAACGAGCGCCACAAATTGACGTACAGAACGGGAAAATCGAACTGCAGACAAAAAAGTTATGCGGCGAAAACAAAAAAATTGCCTTAAAAATTACGTCTTTTCCACGATCTGGTAAGGTTAGGTGAGGATTTCACGATCTGGTTAGGTAAGGTAAGGTTTTTTTTGGATGGGCTTGGGGGGGCCTGCGAATTCGGTTTTTCCCGAATACCGGGCGAACCGCTGGCGCGAACCGCTGGCGCTATCCGGGCGAGCGAGGGCTCTTTGAGTGCGCACGGACGAGCGCCACAAACTGACGTACGGACCAGGAAAATCGAACTGTAGACAAAAAAGTTATGCGGTGAAAACAAAAATATTGCCTTAAAAATTACGTCTTTTCCACGATCTGGTTAGGTTAGGTGAGGATTTCACGATCTGGTTAGGTTAGGTAATTTTTTTTTTTGGATGGGCTTGGGAGAGCCTGCGAATTCGGTTTTTCCCGAATACCGGGCGAACCGCTGGCGCTATCTAGGCGAGCGAGGGCTTTCTCAGTGCGCACGGACGAGCGCCACAAACTGACGTACGGACCGGGAAAATCGAAATGCAGACTGTACGGGCTGCTGCTACCCTGTACGCTCTTTGGTTGATAGAATGATAATTTGATAGTAATTGATAGATTGCGGCTAATTGATATTTTTATTATATTAATGCTAATGTGATATGATATATGATTTTGATATTAATTTGATACGTTGAGCACGCGCGGCCGCTAACGTCGTACTGATTTATAATTGCTTTGATATTAAAAATATATGGCGTAAATGCCGATGCTGCAAATGTACGTGCTAGCCCGTACATACTCCCCGGCCAAATGATAGGAAAGCTGATGAGGTGACTTAAAACTACTACAAGATGATAGGCATTTTGTTAAACTAGTACACACAAAAAAAAACAAAAATAATGATAAACGAAATACAAAGTAATAATAAAATCTTAATTAAATGAGGTATCATTGATAGTCATCACTGATTGAGACACTTATGATTTGCTTTTACTTTTAGCACTTTTACACTGCACTACACTTTGGCTCTGTAGCCCTGCACTATACACTTTATTCACGCACTGTTGAACACTGCGGTCGCGAGTCACCAGAAGATGACTCGAGCGCCGCATGCGCCTGATCCCGATCAGGCCGTCAACCGCTACTGCTGCAAGCACTGCTCATGGATTACCATCTGCTCTTCATGATGCTTGATAGTTTTTGGATACCAAGTGAACTTTCCAAATTCTTCAAAGTTAGTACTGGCAGACGAGTTAGAGAACGATATGTTTATCTGGTGATAATTTGAGGATCTCTGATAGTATTAATTGATATGCGTTTACATTTCTTCTTAATTGATAGTCTTAATACGAGTACGAAAAGGACAATCAGCTGATGGGATAATGCACCTTGCTGCATTGTAAGCAATTCGCACGACTCAATACAATTGCGGTAACTGGATAGTTCTTGGAAGAAACATTAATTTTAACAGAAATAAACACGCAGTTTGTCGATCTGTTTTAATAAACTTTAAGTTTGCCAGTTTTTATGACGATTTATATGCTCTAAAACCTTGTTTTTATTCTAAAATCTTGCTTGTATAATCTCAAATAGATTCTTATGTGACAAATTGTTTTGTCGTAATGATATAAAATGGTATCATAATTTTATTTGATGTTTTATAATTTTCTGACTGTATTATTGTAATTGTTTGGGAGTAGGTATTACATTTTGTAATATGTTATATAATCTTTTGCTGATAAAGGTATTCGTATTTCAATGAATGAAGCTTTTGTGATAATTATTACAGTATTTTTTTTATATGTTTTTAGCGGATTCTTCGGACGGAGAATTTTCGGGATTGACAGGCAAAACCGACAATTTGATAATTGGCCTCTTCATATAGCCATTTTTGGTTTTTAAAGTTATGACTCGCACGTAGCCGTCTGTACCCGGAATTATGATAGTGTTTTTCATGTCGGGATCAAGGTTAGCATGACGTAGCCTTCCTCCGACTCTGAGTAGATGATCTTCGTCGAGGTATGGATGTAATTCGCAAATCTTGCTTTTCGTGTATATTTTATGTCGAGTTTGCAAGTCTGCATATTCTTTGATAAAATAAATTTGTTGGATATTTTTGATAATTAGTAAAATAGCTTTTTTCATCTCTTCCTTTGATAAATAAGTACCTAATTGTTTTTTCTTCCTGCACATGATTCTTCGCATCCAAGCTATGATTCTTACTGCCCTATTAAAAGAACTACATTTTGATAAGATTGTTTCAATGATATTATCGTGTTGTATTATTGAATATACGCGTATTGGTGATCGCACCTCTTGTTCCGTGGAAAATTTTGTTGGTCCACTTTCATCTTTAAATGTTGTGAGCCATGCTGGTCCTTGCCACCACAAACTGTGCTCCTGTAATTGTGATGCAGTCAACCCTCGACTTACGCAGTCCGCTGGATTTTGGTCTGATTTAACATACCGCCAGCAATCAGACGGCATGACATTAGTGATTGCGCGTACCCTGTTGGCTACGAACGTTTTCCACCGGCTGGACTCGCCGTTAAGCCACCCAAGCACCACCATAGAGTCAACCCAACCATACACTTTGATATTATGGTTTTTGAGGCCTTGTTTTACCTTATGCATTAGTTTTGATAGAAGTAGAACTCCGCTCAGCTCTAATCTTGGCAATGTCACAGCCTTACTTGTTGGTACTAGTCTTGCTTTACCGGCAACTAGCTCTACCGAAGATCTATTGCCAATGTTGACGCGGCAATAAATAACACAGCCATATGCTTTCATTGATGCGTCACTAAACCCATGTAACTCGATGGTATCCCTCTCTTGGGTACGCAGCCACCTCGGTAATATGAGATCTTTCATACTGTTCATATCTTCCCTGATTTTTATCCACTCCTTGTAAATATTTTCTGGCAGCGCGTCATCCCAGTTGATATTTGCTGCCCACACTTGTTGAAACAAAAGTTTTAATTTTGTTGATAGGGGTGATAACCACCCAAGCGGGTCAAACAATTTTGATATATCTGATAAAAGAATTCTTTTAGTAATAGTAGTGGGCTTATCTTGTACCTCAAATCGTGATGTGAATGTAAAAAGATCTTTTTCGGGATTCCAGGCTAATCCTAGAGTCTTTGAGTGTTCTATTTGCTTAAAATTAAAATCTTCTTGATTTGCTTGTTCACATGCTATGTCAGGCAACAGCTCACTAACGTTTGATTTCCATTTTCTGAGATGGAATCCACCCGACTTCAATAAATTGATAAGGTCTATTTGTAACCTCTTTGCCGTCTCTATGCTGTGACAGCCATGGACAAGGTCATCCATGTAGAATGAATTTTCTAAAACTTCGATGGCTTTGCTATTTTGATAGTTTGTGCTTTCGTCACTCGCAAGCTGCTTGAGCGTCATCATAGCTAGAAAAGGCGCGGCTTTCGTACCATACGTAACCGTTGTAAGCTGATACTGTTTGATTGGTTCCGAGGCAGAATCACGCCATATGATCTTAAGCAATTTTTGGTCTTCAGGATGTACCCAAATTTGCCTAAACATTTTTTCTATATCAGCTGTAAAAGCATATTGATACTGTCTCCACTTTAAAATTAATGATTGTAAGTCTTGCTGTAAATTAGGACCACATTCCATCACATCATTCAAACTCATCCCCGTTGAAGTTTTGCTTGACGCATTAAATACCACTCTAAACTTGATAGGGTCATTAGACTGCACACAATGATGTGTATTAAAGTATTCAGGCTTCAGATTTCCATTAGCGGGAATCATATGACCTAGCGCGCGGTATTCATTGATAAATAATTTGTATTGTTCTGCTATGTTTGTATGTCTGTTCAACTTATTTTCTAATGACCTAAACTGTGCTATAGCTTTTGATTTTGAGTCTCCCAGTTTCGTTTGAAAATCTGGAAGCATTGGTAATCGAACCTCATATCGTCCATCTTCGCGTCGCGTTGTTGTGGACTTATAGTATTCTACACACTGTTGATTTTGTGAAGAATTATTTGATCCCTCACTGATATCTTCAATCTCCCAGAATTTTTGAATCTCTTCCAAATTATTAATGATGACATTACATTGTAAAGTTTTTACGTTGCCTGTTAATATCCAGCCTAAACGAGTATTTTGAGCTATCGGGATATTGTCATCAGGTCTACAAATTCCCTCTAGCAAAATTGAGGAGTATATGTCTGCCCCCAGGAGTATATCCACGGGACGACTGATATAAAATTCAGGATCTGCTAATGTAATGTATTCTAAATATGTCCACGAGGGCTTCGAAAAACTGTGATTCGGTAAATTTTTGATAAGAGATTTCATGATATATGCTTCTGTCTTAAATTCAAAATTGTTGCTTATAGACTGACATGTGATAGATACGACGCCCTTACAGTTACTTTCTTTGACCCCTACGCCTGATATCACCCCTCGGCATCTCAATCGAGGCTGACCGAGTATCTGTGCCGCATGTTCCGTGATCAGTGATGTTTGGGAACCTTGATCAATGAGAGCGCGCATATTAATGAACGATCCATCATACCTTTGAACCTTTAAAATTGCTGTGGCTAAAAGTATTTCAGGTGTGTCGTGTTGTAATGATACGTGGGAATTGCTGTTTAACTGCTGTGAAGACTCTGGTTGCGGACTCTTTGATATACGCGTCATATTATTTGTTGCATCTGGCTGCGAAAATGCTTGATGTAAAAGGGTATTATGGTTTTGTTGACATTCGATACATCTTTTTCCCGAAATGCATTGCTTACCGTTATTCGAATAGAGACAGTTTTCGCATATCTGTAATTGTGTTACAGTCCGGCGTTTTTGGTACGGTGTCATACTTAAAAACTTGCGACAGTAATACAGACAGTGGTCATTGCTCTTGCAAAGTCCGCATTTAAAGAATTTACAGAAATTGTTTTTGCTTTGTTGCGAAATATGGCTATTGTGCGCCGAAAATGCTTGCGTATTGAAATTCTTTTGATATTTGTTCCATTTATGAGGTGATTGATCTGTATTAAATTGCAATAATTTAGTTGTATAATTTTCAGGTTTTTTCCGTGAGGCTTCCAAGCTAGTAAATTTGTTTTCTAAAAATGATAAAAATTCTTGCAATTTAGGCAATTCCCTAGCTTGTTTGATTGACGCTATATAAACGTTGTACGTGTCGGCGTCTAGTTTTTGTGATAGGAGATACACGAGGAGTGGATCCCAAGATGATACGTCGACGCCGAGATTTTTAACTGCATTCAGCGTTTCTAAGGTGGTATCGTGAATGCGTTTGATATGATTTACGGATATTTGTTGAGTAACGGGAATATTTAATAATTGATCAATGTGCGAGCGAAATATAAGGGATTTATTGTTATATCTATTATTTAATATGTCCCAACTGATTGAGTAATTATCGGAGGTAATAGGCAGATGCTGAATTAACCTCTCCGCTTCCCCTTTCACTTTGGTTTTCAGAAATTGCATCTTTTGGGCACTAGACAAAGACGGATTGCTGTGTATTGTTTCAATAAATAGGTCTTTAAACGAGCTCCACTGATGATAGTTTCCGCTGAACGTCGGTATTTCTACCTGCGGAGTCGACTGCTCCCTATGTGATACTGAACAAAGTTTGCGATTGATAGACTTGATAATGTTATTGTATCTTCCCTCATATTCGAAAAAGGCAGACTCATAATCTGGATTCCTCCCCTCAAGCTCGCTGTCCAATTCCCAATGTAAAGTGTCTATAATGGACCAGCGAGATTGTATAGTACGTAATAAATGATCAAACTCCCATTTTTCTGATACTGTTTCTAGGTTTATATTTGATACCGTGTGCTCAAAGGCTTTAAAGTTAGTGCTTTGCTTACGTAACATTTCATCAGTTTTGCTACTCGTGCCCTGGGCTTTCGTATACGCTTGCTGCTGGGATGGTCCAGGTACACCCAGTGAAGTAGCAGGCTTAAGAACTGGTGTCGAGGGCCTATCGTCCCTTGACTGATAATTTGATATAACTGACCTGATAATTTCATACCTATCTTTGGTATGATCGAATTGTTTATTACTAAAATATGAATGACCTCTCGCGTATTCCATTCCACATAATGTTATATGGTTCGATTCAAACTCCTGCCAGTACTTATCTAACGTGTCCAACCTCCGCCTGATATAGTCAGACGTCTTCCGGTCAGCACCATCTTTTTTAAAGTTAGTGTAGACGTTTTCGATGGCATTAAGTAGTTGCTGTTGGCTAGCCAATACGTTATGCGGCGAAAACAAAAAAATTGCCTTTAAAATTACGTCTTTTCCACGATCTGGTTAGTTTAGTTGAGGATTTCACGATCTGGTTAGGTTAGGTAAGGTTTTTTTTGGATGGGCTAGGGAGGGCCTGCGAATTCGGTTTTTCCCGAATACCGGGCGAACCGCTGGCACTATCCGGGCGAGCGAGGGCTTTCTGAGTGCGCACGGACGAGCGCCACAAACTGACGTACAGACCAGGAAAATCGAACTGTAGACAAAAAAGTTATGCGGCGAAAACAAAAAAATTTGCCTTAAAAATTACGTCTTTTCCACGATCTGGTTAGGTTAGGAATGGTTTTTTTTGGATGGGCTTGGGAGGGCCTGCGAATTCGGTTTTTCCCGAATACCGGGCGAACCGCTGGCGCTATCCAGGCGAGCGAAAGCTCTCTGGGTGCGCACGGACAAGCGCCACAAATTGACGTACGGACCGGGAAAATCGAACTGCAGACAAAAAAGTTATGCGGCGAAAACAAAAAAATTGCCTTAAAAATAACGTCTTTTCCACGATCTGGTTAGGTTAGGTGAGGATTTCACGATCTGGTTAGGTTAGGTAAGGTTTTTTTTGGATGGGCTTGGGAGGGCCTGTGAATTCGGTTTTTCCCGAATACCGGGCGAACCGCTGGCGCTATCTGGGCGAGCGAGGGCTCTCTGAGTGCGCACGGACGAGCGCCACAAACTGACGTACGGACCGGGAAAATCGAAATGCAGACAAAAAAGTTATGCGGCGAAAACAAAAAAATTGCCTTAAAAATTACGTCTTTTCCACGATCTGGTTAGGTTAGGTGAGGATTTCACGATCTGGTTAGGTTAGGTAAGGTTTTTTGTGGATGGGCTTGGGAGGGCCTGCGAATTCGGTTTTTCCCGAATACCGGGCGAACCGCTGGCGCTATCCGGGCGAGCGAGGACTCTCTGAGTGCGCACGGACGAGCGACACAAACTGACGTACGGACCAGGAAAATCGAACTGTAGACAAAAAAGTTATGCGGCGAAAACAAAAAAATTGCCTTAAAAATAACGTCTTTTCCACGATCTGGTTAGGTTAGGTGAGGATTTCACGATCTGGTTAGGTAAGGTAAGTTTTTTTTTGGATGGGCTTGGGAGGGCCTGCGAATTCGGTTTTTCCCGAATACCGGGCGAACCGCTGGCGCTATCCGGGCGAGCGAGGACTCTCTGAGTGCGCACGGACGAGAGACACAAACTGACGTACGGACCAGGAAAATCGAACTGTAGACAAAAAAGTTATGCGGCGAAAACAAAAAAAATGCCTTAAAAATTACGTCTTTTCCACGATCTGGTTAGGTTAGGTGAGGATTTCACGATCTGGTTAGGTAAGGTAAGGTTTTTTTTGGATGGGCTTGGGGGGGCCTGCGAATTCGGTTTTTCCCGAACACCGGGCGAACCGCTGGCGCGAACCGCTGGCGCTATCCGGGCGAGCGAGGACTCTTTGAGTGCGCACGGACGAGCGCCACAAAATGACGTACGGACCGGGAAAATCGAAATGCAGACAAAAAAGTTATGCGGCGAAAACAAAAAAATTGCCTTAAAAATTACGTCTTTTCCACGATCTGGTTAGGTTACGTGAGGATTTCACGATCTGGTTAGGTAAGGTAAGGTTTTTTTTGGATGGGCTTGGGAGGGCCTGCGAAATCGGTTTTTCCCGAATACAAGGCGAACCGCTGGCGCTATCCGGGCGAGCGAGGGCTTTCTGAGTGCGCACGGACGAGCGCCACAAACTGACGTACGGACCGGGAAAATCGAACTGCAGACAAAAAAGTTATGCGGCGAAAACAAAAAAATTGCCTTAAAAATTACGTCTTTTCCACGATCTGGTTAGGTTAGGTGAAGATTTCACGATCTGGTAAGGTTAGGTAAGGTTTTTTTTGGATGGGCTAGGGAGGGCCTGCGAATTCAGTTTTTCCCGAATACCGGGCGAACCGCTGGCGCTATCCGGGCGAGCGAAAGCTCCCTGGGTGCGCACAAACGAGCGCCACAAATTGACGTACGGACCGGGAAAATCGAACTGCAGACAAAAAAGTTATGCGGCGAAAACAAAAAAATTGCCTTAAAAATAACGTCTTTTCCACGATCTGGTTAGGTTAGGTAAGGTTTTTTTTGGATGGGCTTGGGAGGGCCTGTGAATTCGGTTTTTCCCGAATACCGGGCGAACCGTTGGCGCTATCCGCGCGAACGAGGGCTCTCTGGGTGCGCACAGACGAGCGCCACAAATTGACGTACGGACCGGGAAAATCGAACTGCAGACAAAAAAGTTATGCGGTGAAAGCAACAAAATTGCCTTAAAAATTACGTCTTTTCCACGATCTGGTTAGGTTAGGTGAGGATTTCACGATCTGGTTAGGTTAGGTAAGGTTTTTTTTGGATGGGCTTGGGAGGGCCTGTGAATTCGGTTTTGCCCGAATACCGGGCGAACCGCTGGCGCTATCCGAGCGAACGAGGGCTCTCTGGGTGCGCACGGACGAGTTCCACAAATTGACGTAAGAACCGGGAAAATCGAACTGCAGACAAAAAAGTCATGCGGCGAAAACAAAAAAATTGCCTTAAAAATTACGTCTTTTCCACGATCTGGTTAGGTTAGGTGAGGATTTCACGATCTGGTTAGTTAAGGTAAGGTTTTTTTTGGATGGGCTTGGGAGGGCCTGCGAATTCGGTTTTTCCCGAATACCGTGCGAACCGCTGGCGCTATCCGGGCAAGCGAGAGCTCTCTGGGTGCGCACAAACAAGCGCCACAAATTGACGTACGGACCGGGAAAATCGAACTGCAGACAAAAAAGTTATGCGGCGAAACAAAAAAATTGCCTTAAAAATTACGTCTTTTCCACGATCTGGTTAGGTTAGGTGAGGATTTCACGATCTGGTTAGGTAAAGTAAGGTTTTTTTTTTGATGGGCTTGGGAGGGCCTGCGAATTCGGTTTTTCCCGAATACCGGGCGAACCGCTGGCGCTATCCGGGCGAGCGAGAGCTCTCTGAGTGCGCATGGACGAGCGCCACAAACTGACGTACGGACCAGGAAAATCGAACTGTAGACAAAAAAGTTATGCGGCGAAAACAAAAAAATTGCCTTAAAAATTACGTCTTTTCCACGATCTGGTTAGTTTAGGTGAGGATTTCACGATCTGGTTAGGTAAGGTAAGTTTTTTTTTGGATGGGCTTGGGAGGGCCTGCGAATTCGGTTTTTCCCGAATACCAGGCGAACCGCTGGCGCTATCTGGGCGAGCGAAGGCTCTCTGAATGCGCACGGACAAGCGCCACAAATTGACGTACGGACCGGGAAAATCGAACTGCAGACAAAAAAGTTATGCGGCGAAAACAAAAATATTGCCTTTAAAATTACGTCTTTTCCACGATCTGGTTAGGTTAGGTGAGGATTGCACGATCTGGTTAGGTAAGGTAAGGTTTTTTTTGGATGGGCTTGGGAGGGCCTGCGAATTCGGTTTTTCCCGAATACCGGGCGAACCGCTGGCGCTATCCGGGCAAGCGAGAGCTCTCTGAGTGCGCACGAACAAGCGCCACAAACTGACGTACGGACCAGGAAAATCGAACTGTAGACAAAAAAGTTATGCGGCGAAAACAAAAAAATTGCCTTAAAAATTACGTCTTTTCCACGATCTGGTTAGGTTAGGTGAGGATTTCACGATCTGGTTAGGTAAGGTAAGGTTTTTTTTGGATGGGCTTGGGAGGGCCTGTGAATTCGGTTTTTCCCGAATACCGGGCGAACCGCTGGAGCAATCCGGGCGAACGAGGGCTCTCTGGGTGCGCACAAACGAGCGCCACAAACTGACGTACGGACCGGGAAAATCAAACTGCAGACAAAAAAGTTATGCGGCGAAAACAAAAAAATTGCCTTAAAAATTACGTCTTTTCCACGATCTGGTTAGGTTAGGTGAGGATTGCACGATCTGGTTAAGTAAGGTAAGGTTTTTTTTGGATGGGTTTGGGAGGGCCTGTGAATTTGGTTTTTCCCGAATACCCGGCGAACCGCTGGCGCTATCCGGGCGAACGAAAGCTCTCTGGGTGCGCATGAACGAGCGCCACAAATTGACGTACAGAACGGGAAAATCGAACTGCAGACAAAAAAGTTATGCGGCGAAAACAAAAAAATTGCCTTAAAAATTACGTCTTTTCCACGATCTGGTAAGGTTAGGTGAGGATTTCACGATCTGGTTAGGTAAGGTAAGGTTTTTTTTGGATGGGCTTGGGGGGGCCTGCGAATTCGGTTTTTCCCGAATACCGGGCGAACCGCTGGCGCGAACCGCTGGCGCTATCCGGGCGAGCGAGGGCTCTTTGAGTGCGCACGGACGAGCGCCACAAACTGACGTACGGACCAGGAAAATCGAACTGTAGACAAAAAAGTTATGCGGTGAAAACAAAAATATTGCCTTAAAAATTACGTCTTTTCCACGATCTGGTTAGGTTAGGTGAGGATTTCACGATCTGGTTAGGTTAGGTAATTTTTTTTTTTGGATGGGCTTGGGAGAGCCTGCGAATTCGGTTTTTCCCGAATACCGGGCGAACCGCTGGCGCTATCTAGGCGAGCGAGGGCTTTCTCAGTGCGCACGGACGAGCGCCACAAACTGACGTACGGACCGGGAAAATCGAAATGCAGACAAAAAAGTTATGCGGCGAAAACAAAAAAATTGCCTTTAAAATTACGTCTTTTCCACGATCTGGTTAGTTTAGTTGAGGATTTCACGATCTGGTTAGGTTAGGTAAGGTTTTTTTTGGATGGGCTAGGGAGGGCCTGCGAATTCGGTTTTTCCCGAATACCGGGCGAACCGCTGGCACTATCCGGGCGAGCGAGGGCTTTCTGAGTGCGCACGGACGAGCGCCACAAACTGACGTACAGACCAGGAAAATCGAACTGTAGACAAAAAAGTTATGCGGCGAAAACAAAAAAATTTGCCTTAAAAATTACGTCTTTTCCACGATCTGGTTAGGTTAGGAATGGTTTTTTTTGGATGGGCTTGGGAGGGCCTGCGAATTCGGTTTTTCCCGAATACCGGGCGAACCGCTGGCGCTATCCAGGCGAGCGAAAGCTCTCTGGGTGCGCACGGACAAGCGCCACAAATTGACGTACGGACCGGGAAAATCGAACTGCAGACAAAAAAGTTATGCGGCGAAAACAAAAAAATTGCCTTAAAAATAACGTCTTTTCCACGATCTGGTTAGGTTAGGTGAGGATTTCACGATCTGGTTAGGTTAGGTAAGGTTTTTTTTGGATGGGCTTGGGAGGGCCTGTGAATTCGGTTTTTCCCGAATACCGGGCGAACCGCTGGCGCTATCTGGGCGAGCGAGGGCTCTCTGAGTGCGCACGGACGAGCGCCACAAACTGACGTACGGACCGGGAAAATCGAAATGCAGACAAAAAAGTTATGCGGCGAAAACAAAAAAATTGCCTTAAAAATTACGTCTTTTCCACGATCTGGTTAGGTTAGGTGAGGATTTCACGATCTGGTTAGGTTAGGTAAGGTTTTTTGTGGATGGGCTTGGGAGGGCCTGCGAATTCGGTTTTTCCCGAATACCGGGCGAACCGCTGGCGCTATCCGGGCGAGCGAGGACTCTCTGAGTGCGCACGGACGAGCGACACAAACTGACGTACGGACCAGGAAAATCGAACTGTAGACAAAAAAGTTATGCGGCGAAAACAAAAAAATTGCCTTAAAAATAACGTCTTTTCCACGATCTGGTTAGGTTAGGTGAGGATTTCACGATCTGGTTAGGTAAGGTAAGTTTTTTTTTGGATGGGCTTGGGAGGGCCTGCGAATTCGGTTTTTCCCGAATACCGGGCGAACCGCTGGCGCTATCCGGGCGAGCGAGGACTCTCTGAGTGCGCACGGACGAGAGACACAAACTGACGTACGGACCAGGAAAATCGAACTGTAGACAAAAAAGTTATGCGGCGAAAACAAAAAAAATGCCTTAAAAATTACGTCTTTTCCACGATCTGGTTAGGTTAGGTGAGGATTTCACGATCTGGTTAGGTAAGGTAAGGTTTTTTTTGGATGGGCTTGGGGGGGCCTGCGAATTCGGTTTTTCCCGAACACCGGGCGAACCGCTGGCGCGAACCGCTGGCGCTATCCGGGCGAGCGAGGACTCTTTGAGTGCGCACGGACGAGCGCCACAAAATGACGTACGGACCGGGAAAATCGAAATGCAGACAAAAAAGTTATGCGGCGAAAACAAAAAAATTGCCTTAAAAATTACGTCTTTTCCACGATCTGGTTAGGTTACGTGAGGATTTCACGATCTGGTTAGGTAAGGTAAGGTTTTTTTTGGATGGGCTTGGGAGGGCCTGCGAAATCGGTTTTTCCCGAATACAAGGCGAACCGCTGGCGCTATCCGGGCGAGCGAGGGCTTTCTGAGTGCGCACGGACGAGCGCCACAAACTGACGTACGGACCGGGAAAATCGAACTGCAGACAAAAAAGTTATGCGGCGAAAACAAAAAAATTGCCTTAAAAATTACGTCTTTTCCACGATCTGGTTAGGTTAGGTGAAGATTTCACGATCTGGTAAGGTTAGGTAAGGTTTTTTTTGGATGGGCTAGGGAGGGCCTGCGAATTCAGTTTTTCCCGAATACCGGGCGAACCGCTGGCGCTATCCGGGCGAGCGAAAGCTCCCTGGGTGCGCACAAACGAGCGCCACAAATTGACGTACGGACCGGGAAAATCGAACTGCAGACAAAAAAGTTATGCGGCGAAAACAAAAAAATTGCCTTAAAAATAACGTCTTTTCCACGATCTGGTTAGGTTAGGTAAGGTTTTTTTTGGATGGGCTTGGGAGGGCCTGTGAATTCGGTTTTTCCCGAATACCGGGCGAACCGTTGGCGCTATCCGCGCGAACGAGGGCTCTCTGGGTGCGCACAGACGAGCGCCACAAATTGACGTACGGACCGGGAAAATCGAACTGCAGACAAAAAAGTTATGCGGTGAAAGCAACAAAATTGCCTTAAAAATTACGTCTTTTCCACGATCTGGTTAGGTTAGGTGAGGATTTCACGATCTGGTTAGGTTAGGTAAGGTTTTTTTTGGATGGGCTTGGGAGGGCCTGTGAATTCGGTTTTGCCCGAATACCGGGCGAACCGCTGGCGCTATCCGAGCGAACGAGGGCTCTCTGGGTGCGCACGGACGAGTTCCACAAATTGACGTAAGAACCGGGAAAATCGAACTGCAGACAAAAAAGTCATGCGGCGAAAACAAAAAAATTGCCTTAAAAATTACGTCTTTTCCACGATCTGGTTAGGTTAGGTGAGGATTTCACGATCTGGTTAGTTAAGGTAAGGTTTTTTTTGGATGGGCTTGGGAGGGCCTGCGAATTCGGTTTTTCCCGAATACCGTGCGAACCGCTGGCGCTATCCGGGCAAGCGAGAGCTCTCTGGGTGCGCACAAACAAGCGCCACAAATTGACGTACGGACCGGGAAAATCGAACTGCAGACAAAAAAGTTATGCGGCGAAACAAAAAAATTGCCTTAAAAATTACGTCTTTTCCACGATCTGGTTAGGTTAGGTGAGGATTTCACGATCTGGTTAGGTAAAGTAAGGTTTTTTTTGGATGGGCTTGGGAGGGCCTGCGAATTCGGTTTTTCCCGAATACCGGGCGAACCGCTGGCGCTATCCGGGCGAGCGAGAGCTCTCTGAGTGCGCACGGACGAGCGCCACAAACTGACGTACGGACCAGGAAAATCGAACTGTAGACAAAAAAGTTATGCGGCGAAAACAAAAAAATTGCCTTAAAAATTACGTCTTTTCCACGATCTGGTTAGTTTAGGTGAGGATTTCACGATCTGGTTAGGTAAGGTAAGTTTTTTTTTGGATGGGCTTGGGAGGGCCTGCGAATTCGGTTTTTCCCGAATACCAGGCGAACCGCTGGCGCTATCTGGGCGAGCGAGGGCTCTCTGAATGCGCACGGACAAGCGCCACAAATTGACGTACGGACCGGGAAAATCGCAGCAGGGTCTTCTCGTTTACTCCCCGGGTGGGGGTAAACGGGGTGCGGGCCTCGAGGAATTCCTCTCTACCCGGGCATCTCCTCGCGGGCACTTAAGCCCGGTATGTGTTTCGGCCGTAGGCCGAGGTCACCTAGGTGACCCAAAGGTGTCGGTATTTGGGCCGTAAGCCCAGGTCACCTAGGTGACCTAATGGATGTCTTGTTCGGTGGGGAGGTCTGGGAATGGTAGCTCCCAGACCTCGGGGTCAATTTCGGTGGTGTCTCGTCCGGTGGTGTCTTGATCGGGTAGGTGTGTCATGTCCGATGTATTCGCCCTTTCGCCCGTCGCGTCGTCCTCTTCGTCGCCGTCGTCATCCGCATCGGGCCGCGGAGACGGTGATCGCAGGAGCTCGCGAGGCAGGGAACGTCCATCGGGTGGTCGCGCATGGAGTGGCGCGATGCCATGGAGGTGTACGTGCGCGCTATTGTCCGCACGCGCGAACATCCGGCGCGCAAGGCGACGGACATACTCCTCCACGGTCGGCGTTCTGGTATCCCGATGCACGACGTCGTTCCGCACATACCTCGGGGCTCCTACGATCAGTCGCAGGCAGCGGTTCTGCTGGACTTGAAGTCTTCGCCTCTGGTACGCTGAACATAGCGCGTACCAGGCGGGTGCCGCATACGTCAAGCGCGAGCGGACGTAGGCACCGTAGACCCGCAGTTTGGTGTTGACAGGTAAATGGGATGTGAACAGCGTGTGGAGCTGGGACCTGGCAGCAGCAGCTTGGCCCACGGCACGATTGACCATGGGGACCATGCGCAGGCTGCGGTCCAACTCACACCCCAAAAACCTCACTGTGGTCTTCCACTCTACGTCTTGGCCTCGAAGAGTCAGCTGACGTAGCGGCTTGGAGCGGCTGGTGAGCAGAGCGGCCGTCTTCCCGACGTTGACGGCCATCCTCCACTTGTCCAGCCATTCCGGCAACAAGTCCAGCATACGCTGCATGCGGTTGGTGGCGACGATCTGGTGGTAGGACGACGCGAAATACGCGCTGTCGTCAGTGAAGAGCGACAACAGCACGTCCTCCTCCCCTTCCCGCAGATGATGGCGCAGGGTGGGGATGTCATCCGTATACGCCGCGTACAAACGCGGCGATATACAACTGCCCTGGGGTACTCCGGCTTGGATGGTGCGTGGCTGGGATTGCGCACCATCCACTGCCACGTAAAAGCTACGGCCGTGTAGAAATGATGCCAGCACTCGCACATAAGCAGGCGGCATGGTGGTGTCCAAGATCTTGACCAGGAGCCCGGCGTGCCACACACGATCGAAGGCCTTCTCGATGTCGAGAAAGACCCCCACGGTGTAGCGCCCGTTGTTCCGCTCACTGGTCAGGTGGTTTATTACCCTCGCCAGCTGGAGCGTCGTCGAGTGGCCGCTGCGGAATCCAAACTGCTCCTCGCGCAGGGGCAGATGGGGCGTGACTCGACGCAGCAGCAGACGCTCGAACAGCTTGGCTATGTGCGAGAGCAGGGTGATCGGCCGGTAGCTTCCAGGCAGGCGGCGGTCCTTCCCCGGCTTGGGAAGAACGATGATCTTTCCGGCCTTCCACGCCTCTGGGAAGTGGCCGGTGCGGAGTACTCCGTTGAACAGTCTCGTGAGCGCTACGAGACCTGTTCGAGGCAGCAGCATCAACGCGGCGTTGGTGATTCCGTCGGGGCCTGGCGCTTTTCGCTTATCAAGGCGAGCAGCGACCGACCGCAGCTCTGACAGGGAGATGAAGTCCTCTCCCCGGAGCGGCGGTGTAGGGGCCGACAGGAACCTCTCCAGTTTGTCCTGGACAGCCGCGTGATGACGGATGATATGGAGGTTGGAAGTGTTGGGGGCGTTGGGCGTGAATGTCTTCTCCAGGTGGGCCGCCAGAATCTCAGCACGATCCTTGGCGGCATATGTGCGTTTACCCGCGGCATCGAACAGCGGGTAAACGGGGGTGTCATGTCCGGTAAGCTTCTTGCAGAGAGAGAACAGCGCTGTGTCGTGTTCGGTCGCTCGATCGACGGTATCCTCCCATCGCGCCTCGTCGAGAGCGACTACGGCACGCGCGATCTTCTCTGCAAGCCGGTTCAGGTCAGCCTTCACCCTGGGGCAGCGAGTGCGGGCCCATAGGCGGCGTAGGGTGCGCTTCCGCTTGAGCATATTGCGGAGCGAGCTCGGCAGGTCCTTCCTTCGGTTGGTAGTGTCCGGTGAAGTCGACGTGGTGGTGGTGGCTGCTGCTTTGGCGGCGATGATCGCCGCCGCGACGTATGCAGCAGCATCGTCGACTTCCGAAGGTGTGGTGATCGGGCCTGCTAGCTCAAGCCCGGCAAGCTCGGCGGTGTAGCGCTCCCAGTTCATCCGCATCCGCGGCGGGCGAGGCACTAAAAAGCCTCCCTGGGTGGCTAGGGTGACCAGAACCGGTAGGTGTTGGGTGTCAAGGTCATAGAGGACCTCGACATCAAACGGGTTATCGAGTCCGTGGTGCAACACTATATCAAGGACATCTGGCTGGGAGCGGCTGTCGGTGGGTATGTGGGTCGGCGCTCCCGGCCCCATCACACCGTACCCGCTCCTCACGCTATCTTCGTGCAGTTGCCTCCCGACCCCAGTGATGATTCGCGATCCCCACGCATGATGTTTCGCGTTGAGATCACCCACGATCACTGCGGGTCCCTGCTGTCCGAAGATTGTCCCGATATCGGTGCTGCAGAAAGTCAATCCGGGTGGTTTGTAGGCGGCATAAATGCGGAGCTCCTGGTTGCCCACGTTGACACGCACCCCCTGTGTACGGGTGCTAGTGAACGGGGTGTGCTCCAACTCTTCATGTATAATATCCCTCCGCACCAGAGCGGCCGTACCTCGGTACGGATAGCCCCGGGGAGAGATTTCATCACGCCGATACACGAAGAAGTTGGGCACGCGGAGCTCGACGCTGTCCGTGAGTTTGGTTTCGCCCAGGAGGATGACATGGATATCCTGCGACTGGGCGAGTAGTGTTAGCTCACGGACGTGTCCTCTTATGCCGCCCGGATTCCAGTATAGTACTCTTAGGGCGGTCACTGGTACGACCGCCCGAACTGGGTTATGGCCGCCGTTATAGCGCCGACTACATCCCTCGTGCTCACATAGTGCGCGAGCGCCGCCATAAGCGCCTCGATAAGGACCCGGACAATGTTGTTCATGTCCGAGTCCTGCGCGGCGGGTGGCGGTGGGAAAGTAGGGTGTAGCGGCGCTCGAAGCTCCGCCTCTTCTATGGCCTGTCGGTGGCCGCGGCTTCTCGGCGCCTCGGCGATTACTGGTATTGCCGCCAACGATGTTGATGTTGGCGGCCTGGGGTGCGGTGTGGACGCGGCGGCGGGCGCAGCCTCTGCTGGCCTCGGCTGCCTGCGCCTGCGCCGGTTTTGTTTTCTTCGCAGGGGCTCCCCCCTGCCTATCGGGTCATTTGCCGGCGGTTGCAGAGTCGCCGGCTCCCGGTCTATGATAACCCCGCCCGCTTCCCCCCGTCGAGTAGCTGGGGCGGTCGGGATGTAGGCCGGCGGTTGTTTAGTCGCCGGCTCCTGGTCTACGTTAGCCCCTCCCGCTTCCCCCCGTCGAGTAGCGTGAATGAACACGCCGGGCGACGGCGGGGCGCTACTCACTGCGGGTCGGGCGGGGGAGGCAGGCACGGCCACTGCGGGACGTGCCGCGGGGGCAGGGGCGGCGCGTACAACCGCGGGACGTGTTGCGGGGATGGCGGGGGCCGCTGCGGCGACTTGCATGGTGGCGGCGGGTGTTGCGGTTGGGGGGGGAACTTGCCTACACCCCCCTGCCCTCTTCTTCGGTTCCTTGTCTGGGCGCGGCGGCGCGATATCGATGCCGCGTTTTCGCGCCTCGCGGCGGAATACCGGGCATTTGCGGTCCCGCGCCACGTGCGCTTTTCCACAATTCGCGCACTTGGGCGCGGCTTCTTGGGGCCGGTCACAGTCTTGTGCCAGGTGCCCGCCTGCACAGCGGACACATTTGGGTGGCCGGTGGCAGTTGGCCGATGAGTGGCCGAACTGCTGGCATCTGTGGCATTGTGGCGGACCTCGTCCGCCCTTCCATGCCTCGATGATGAGGCCCGGCATCGACAGGAGCTCGGTCTCTCTGTACAGGTGACCGAGCTCTTCGAAGGTCAGATGCTCCAGCTGCACGAAGTATGTGCAGCCGTGCCGCCCTCTGACCGGTGGTATGGCCCTCGCCTGGGTCGCCGGATACCCTAGGCTGCGCAGCGCCGCGATGACCTCTGCTGGCGGAGTGTCTTGCGGTAGCCCCCTAATGGCTACCTTGCTGGGTAGGCTCGACGCTGGGCTGTAGCAGTACCAGGCGATGTTCGGGTCCTGCTTGGCAGCGTCAAGAAGGTACCGTTGGAGCACCCGGAATTCCTCCGCCGACTTGGGGAGGAATCTGACGCCCTTTCCCATCGGGCGGGCGTTAGGGGCGTGTCCAAGGATGCCTCGAATTGTGGTGAAGTGCCTCGTCCAATTGGGGAGGCACTCCACGGTGATGGGCGGGTACTCGGAGCGCGCCGTCTTCGCTCCGGTAGTGCTCGGAGGGTTGAGCTGGCGCTGCAGCTCTTCCTGGCGCTGCTGGAGCGCGCGGGGTGACGGTGGCGCGGCGGCGGCGGCGGCGTAACCGGACGGCCCAGCCTGAGGGGTAGGGGGGCGGGATGTCGCCATAGGAGACGGCGACGAAGCGAATCCGGCGTAGCTCGTCGAGTCCCGAGGCCACGAGGCGGATCCCTGCGACGCGCTCTCTGTGGGTAGTCGTACGCCACACTCGTCCCGAGGTGAGGAGGCCGGCGGTGGAGTGGGCCGAGTCCTTTGCTCGGCTGTTAAATGGACGTCGAATGACGACGACGTTGTATGTGAGGTGGTCGGCGACTGGTCCGTCTTCGGACGCTTGTCGTCTCCTTCAAGCGATTCGGGCGAAGAGTCGGCAACCCGCGGACGCTTCGGTGCTTCACCGCCCGATGTAAGCTCAGCTACATCGGCGGAGAACAAAGGCGCGGAGTCTGACGACTTTTGCTCGCCGGATGGAATCCGGAAGCGTGGTAGTGGTGCAGGCACTGGCGGTGACGGTGGCGCTGCTGTGGGTGCGATCGGCGTAAACGAGACGGTGGTGTTGTCACGTATGTCGCGCCGCACTACAGCGCGTGGGAACGCGGGGCGCTCCCCCCTAATACGTGGGTCCCTCGGGGGGGGCTCCCCCCGACCGGACATGGTCGCGCAGTTTTGCGAATGCAAGTAATGCTACTCGGATAGTAGCTACAGAGGTACCTTAGTGAGCCGCTCCTGTGCGAGTGCAGCTCCGCGCACCCTCGGCGCGTGCAACCCAGCCGGGTGAGACCCCTGGGGGGAGGCCCAGCTAGGCGCCCGCGAGCGGGGGCGGAGACTACAAACACAATGGGATAATGAACGGTGGTTTCACTGAGGGCACGTCTGCATACGTCTTTGCAACGAAAGGCGGTGCAGATCGCTGCGTCCGGGCAGCTTCGGTGGAGCGGGTGCACGCGATGCGCTGCCGACCGCTTCCTCAAGCCACGACACGGGTCGCGGCGAGTACAACTGTCGCCGGGGGCAGGGGTGCAGGGGCGATAACCGAAACTGGCGAACTTTGCGTCTCACACGATACGCGCAGCGATAACGTTCACGATACGCGTCCGTTCACTGCGCGCGTACGCACGAGACTGAACCGTACCGTGCGAACCGCTGGCGCTATCCGGGCAAGCGAGAGCTCTCTGAGTGCGCACGAACAAGCGCCACAAACTGACGTACGGACCAGGAAAATCGAACTGTAGACAAAAAAGTTATGCGGCGAAAACAAAAAAATTGCCTTAAAAATTACGTCTTTTCCACGATCTGGTTAGGTTAGGTGAGGATTTCACGATCTGGTTAGGTAAGGTAAGGTTTTTTTTGGATGGGCTTGGGAGGGCCTGTGAATTCGGTTTTTCCCGAATACCGGGCGAACCGCTGGAGCAATCCGGGCGAACGAGGGCTCTCTGGGTGCGCACAAACGAGCGCCACAAACTGACGTACGGACCGGGAAAATCAAACTGCAGACAAAAAAGTTATGCGGCGAAAACAAAAAAATTGCCTTAAAAATTACGTCTTTTCCACGATCTGGTTAGGTTAGGTGAGGATTGCACGATCTGGTTAAGTAAGGTAAGGTTTTTTTTGGATGGGTTTGGGAGGGCCTGTGAATTTGGTTTTTCCCGAATACCCGGCGAACCGCTGGCGCTATCCGGGCGAACGAAAGCTCTCTGGGTGCGCATGAACGAGCGCCACAAATTGACGTACAGAACGGGAAAATCGAACTGCAGACAAAAAAGTTATGCGGCGAAAACAAAAAAATTGCCTTAAAAATTACGTCTTTTCCACGATCTGGTAAGGTTAGGTGAGGATTTCACGATCTGGTTAGGTAAGGTAAGGTTTTTTTTGGATGGGCTTGGGGGGGCCTGCGAATTCGGTTTTTCCCGAATACCGGGCGAACCGCTGGCGCGAACCGCTGGCGCTATCCGGGCGAGCGAGGGCTCTTTGAGTGCGCACGGACGAGCGCCACAAACTGACGTACGGACCAGGAAAATCGAACTGTAGACAAAAAAGTTATGCGGTGAAAACAAAAATATTGCCTTAAAAATTACGTCTTTTCCACGATCTGGTTAGGTTAGGTGAGGATTTCACGATCTGGTTAGGTTAGGTAATTTTTTTTTTTGGATGGGCTTGGGAGAGCCTGCGAATTCGGTTTTTCCCGAATACCGGGCGAACCGCTGGCGCTATCTAGGCGAGCGAGGGCTTTCTCAGTGCGCACGGACGAGCGCCACAAACTGACGTACGGACCGGGAAAATCGAAATGCAGACAAAAAAGTTATGCGGCGAAAACAAAAAAATTGCCTTTAAAATTACGTCTTTTCCACGATCTGGTTAGTTTAGTTGAGGATTTCACGATCTGGTTAGGTTAGGTAAGGTTTTTTTTGGATGGGCTAGGGAGGGCCTGCGAATTCGGTTTTTCCCGAATACCGGGCGAACCGCTGGCACTATCCGGGCGAGCGAGGGCTTTCTGAGTGCGCACGGACGAGCGCCACAAACTGACGTACAGACCAGGAAAATCGAACTGTAGACAAAAAAGTTATGCGGCGAAAACAAAAAAATTTGCCTTAAAAATTAAGTCTTTTCCACGATCTGGTTAGGTTAGGAATGGTTTTTTTTGGATGGGCTTGGGAGGGCCTGCGAATTCGGTTTTTCCCGAATACCGGGCGAACCGCTGGCGCTATCCGGGCGAGCGAAAGCTCTCTGGGTGCGCACGGACAAGCGCCACAAATTGACGTACGGACCGGGAAAATCGAACTGCAGACAAAAAAGTTATGCGGCGAAAACAAAAAAATTGCCTTAAAAATAACGTCTTTTCCACGATCTGGTTAGGTTAGGTGAGGATTTCACGATCTGGTTAGGTTAGGTAAGGTTTTTTTTGGATGGGCTTGGGAGGGCCTGTGAATTCGGTTTTTCCCGAATACCGGGCGAACCGCTGGCGCTATCTGGGCGAGCGAGGGCTCTCTGAGTGCGCACGGACGAGCGCCACAAACTGACGTACGGACCGGGAAAATCGAAATGCAGACAAAAAAGTTATGCGGCGAAAACAAAAAAATTGCCTTAAAAATTACGTCTTTTCCACGATCTGGTTAGGTTAGGTGAGGATTTCACGATCTGGTTAGGTTAGGTAAGGTTTTTTGTGGATGGGCTTGGGAGGGCCTGCGAATTCGGTTTTTCCCGAATACCGGGCGAACCGCTGGCGCTATCCGGGCGAGCGAGGACTCTCTGAGTGCGCACGGACGAGCGACACAAACTGACGTACGGACCAGGAAAATCGAACTGTAGACAAAAAAGTTATGCGGCGAAAACAAAAAAATTGCCTTAAAAATAACGTCTTTTCCACGATCTGGTTAGGTTAGGTGAGGATTTCACGATCTGGTTAGGTAAGGTAAGTTTTTTTTTGGATGGGCTTGGGAGGGCCTGCGAATTCGGTTTTTCCCGAATACCGGGCGAACCGCTGGCGCTATCCGGGCGAGCGAGGACTCTCTGAGTGCGCACGGACGAGAGACACAAACTGACGTACGGACCAGGAAAATCGAACTGTAGACAAAAAAGTTATGCGGCGAAAACAAAAAAAATGCCTTAAAAATTACGTCTTTTCCACGATCTGGTTAGGTTAGGTGAGGATTTCACGATCTGGTTAGGTAAGGTAAGGTTTTTTTTGGATGGGCTTGGGGGGGCCTGCGAATTCGGTTTTTCCCGAACACCGGGCGAACCGCTGGCGCGAACCGCTGGCGCTATCCGGGCGAGCGAGGACTCTTTGAGTGCGCACGGACGAGCGCCACAAAATGACGTACGGACCGGGAAAATCGAAATGCAGACAAAAAAGTTATGCGGCGAAAACAAAAAAATTGCCTTAAAAATTACGTCTTTTCCACGATCTGGTTAGGTTACGTGAGGATTTCACGATCTGGTTAGGTAAGGTAAGGTTTTTTTGGATGGGCTTGGGAGGGCCTGCGAAATCGGTTTTTCCCGAATACCGGGCGAACCGCTGGCGCTATCCGGGCGAGCGAGAGCTCTCTGGGTGCGCACAGACGAGCTCCACAATTTGACGTACGGACCGGGAAAATCGAACTGCAGACAAAAAAGTTATGCGGCGAAAACAAAAAAATTGCCTTAAAAATTACGACTTTTCCACGATCTGGTTAGGTTAGGTGAGGTTTTCACGATCTGGTTAGGTAAGGTAAGGTTTTTTTTGGATGGGCTAGGGAGGGCCTGCGAATTCGGTTTTTCCCGAATACCGGGCGAACCGCTGGTGCTATCCGGGCGAGCGAAGTCTTTCTGGGTGAGCACGGACGAGCGCCACAAATTGACGTACGGACCGGGAAAATCGAACTGCAGACAAAAAAGTTATGCGGCGAAAACAAAAAATTGCCTTAAAAATTACGACTTTTCCACGATCTGGTTAGGTTAGGTGAGGTTTTCACGATCTGGTTAGGTAAGGTAAGGTTTTTTTTGGATGGGCTAGGGAGGGCCTGCGAATTCGGTTTTTCCTTAATACCGGGCGAACCGCTGGTGCTATCCGGGCGAGCGAAGTCTTTCTGGGTGAGCACGGACGAGCGCCACAAATTGACGTTCGGACCGGGAAAATCGAACTGCAGACAAAAAAGTCATGCGGCGAAAACAAAATTATTGCCTTAAAAATTACGTCTTTTCCACGATCTGGTTAGGTTAGGTGAGGATTTCACGATCTGGTTAGGTAAGGTAAGGTTTTTTTTGGATGGGCTTGGGAGGGCCTGCGAATTCGGTTTTTCCCGAATACCGGGCGAACCGCTGGCGCTATCCGGGCGAACGAGGGCTCTCTGGGTGCGCACAAACAAGCGCCACAAATTGACGTACGGACCGGGAAAATCGAACTGCAGACAAAAAAGTTATGCGGCGAAAACAAAAAAATTGCCTTAAAAATTACGTCTTTTCCACGATCTGGTTAGGTTAGGTGAGGATTTCACGATCTGGTTAGGTAAGGTAAGGTTTTTTTTGGATGGGCTTGGGGGGGCCTGCGAATTTGGTTTTTCCCGAATACCGGGCGAACCGCTGGCGCGAACCGCTGGCGCTATCCGGGCGAGCGAGGACTCTTTGAGTGCGCACGGACGAGCGCCACAAACTGACGTACGGACCAGGAAAATCGAACTGTAGACAAAAAAGTTATGCGGTGAAAACAAAAATATTGCCTTAAAAATTACGTCTTTTCCACGATCTGGTTAGGTTAGGTGAGGATTTCACGATCTGGTTAGGTTAGGTAAGGTTTTTTTTGGATGGGCTTGGGAGAGCCTGCGAATTCGGTTTTTCCCGAATACCGGGCGAACCGCTGGCGCTATCTGGGCGAGCGAGGGCTCTCTGAGTGCGCACGGACGAGCGCCACAAACTGACGTACGGACCGGGAAAATCGAAATGCAGACAAAAAAGTTATGCGGCGAAAACAAAAAAATTGCCTTAAAAATTACGTCTTTTCCACGATCTGGTTAGGTAAGGTGAGGATTTCACGATCTGGTTAGGTTAGGTAAGGTTTTTTTTGGATGGGCTTGGGAGGGCCTGCGAATTCGGTTTTTCCCGAATACCTGGCAAACCGCTGGCGCTATCCGGGCAAGCGAGGACTCTCTGAGTGCGCACGGACGAGCGCCACAAACTGACGTACGGACCAGGAAAATCGAACTGTAGACAAAAATGTTATGCGGCGAAAACAAAAAAATTGCCTTAAAAATTACGTCTTTTCCACGATCTGGTTAGGTAAGGTGAGGATTTCACGATCTGGTTAGGTTAGGTAAGGTTTTTTTTGGATGGGCTTGGGAGGGCCTGCGAATTCGGTTTTTCCCGAATACCGGGCGAACCGCTGGCGCTATCCGGGCGAGCGAGAGCTTTCTGAGTGCGCACGGACGAGCGACACAAATTGACGTACGGACCGGGAAAATCGAACTGCAGACAAAAAAGTTATGCGGCGAAAACAAAAAAATTGCCTTAAAAATTACGACTTTTCCACGATCTGGTTAGGTTAGGTGAGGTTTTCACGATCTGGTTAGGTTAGGTAAGGTTTTTTTTGGATGGGCTAGGGAGGGCCTGCGAATTCGGTTTTTCCCGAATACCGGGCGAACCGCTGGTGCTATCCGGGCGAGCGAAGTCTTTCTGGGTGAGCACGGACGAGCGCCATAAATTGACGTACGGACCGGGAAAATCGAACTGCAGACAAAAAAGTTATGCGGCGAAAACAAAAAAATTGCCTTAAAAATTACGACTTTTCCACGATCTGGTTAGGTTAGGTGAGGTTTTCACGATCTGGTTAGGTTAGGTAAGGTTTTTTTGGATGGGCTAGGGAGGGCCTGCGAATTCGGTTTTTCCCGAATACCGGGCGAACCGCTGGTGTTATCCGGGCGAGCGAAGTCCTTCTGGGTGAGCACGGACGAGCGCCACAAATTGACGTACGGACCGGGAAAATCGAACTGCAGACAAAAAAGTTATGCGGCGAAAACAAAAAAATTGCCTTAAAAATTACGTCTTTTCCACGATCTGGTTAGGTTAGGTGAGGATTTCACGATCTGGTTAGGTAAGGTAAGGGTTTTTTTGGATGGGCTTGGGAGGGCCTGCGAATTCGATTTTTCCCGAATACCGGGCAAGCCGCTGGCGCTATCCGAGCGAGCGAGAGCTTTCTGAGTGCGCACGGATGAGCGCCACAAACTGACGTACGGACCAGGAAAATCGAACTGTAGACAAAAAAGTTATGCGGCGAAAACAAAAAAATTGCCTTAAAAATTACGTCTTTTCCACGATCTGGTTAGGTTAGGTGAGGATTTCACGATCTGGTTAGGTAAGGTAAGGTTTTTTTTGGATGGGCTTGGGAGGGCCTGCGAATTCGGTTTTTCCCGAATACCGGGCGAACCGCTGGCGCTATCCGGGCGAGCGAGAGCTTTCTGAGTGCGCACGGACGAGCGACACAAACTGACGTACGGATCGGGAAAATCGAACTGCAGACAAAAAAGTTATGCGGCGAAAACAAAAATATTGCCTTAAAAATTACGTCTTTTCCACGATCTGGTTAGGTTAGGTGAGGATTTCACGATCTGGTTAGGTAAGGTAAGGTTTTTTTTGGATGGGCTTGGGAGGGCCTGCGAATTCGGTTTTTCCCGAATACCGGGCGAACCGCTGGCGCTATCCGGGCGAACGAGGGCTCTCTGGGTGTGCACGGACGAGCGCCACAAATTGACGTACGGACCGGGAAAATCGAACTGCAGACAAAAAAGTTATGCGGCGAAAACAAAAAAATTGCCTTAAAAATTACGACTTTTCCACGATCTGGTTAGGTTAGGTGAGGTTTTCACGATCTGGTTAGGTTAGGTAAGGTTTTTTTTGGATGGGCTAGGGAGGGCCTGCGAATTCGGTTTTTTCCGAATACCGGGCGAACCGCTGGTGCTATCCGGGCGAGCGAAGTCTTTCTGAGTGCGCACGGACGAGCGCCACAAAATGACATACGGACCGGGAAAATCGAACTGCAGACAAAAAAGTTATGCGGCGAAAACAAAAAAATTGCCTTAAAAATTACGACTTTTCCACGATCTGGTTAGGTTAGGTGAGGATTTCACGATCTGGTTAGGTTAGGTAAGGTTTTTTTTGGATGGGCTTGGGAGGGCCTGCGAATTCGGTTTTTACCAAATACCGGGCAAACCGCTGGCGCTATCCGGGCGAGCGAGGGCTCTCTGGGTGCGCACGGACAAGCGCCACAAATTGACGTACGGACCGGGAAAATCAAACTGCAGACAAAAAAGTTATGCGGCGAAAACAAAAAAATTGCCTTAAAAATTACGTCTTTTCCACGATCTGGTTAGGTTAGGTGAGGATTTCACGATCTGGTTAGGTAAGGTAAGGTTTTTTTGGATGGGCTTGGGAGGGCCTGCGAATTCGGTTTTTCCCGAATACCGGGCAAACCGCTGGCGCTATGCGGGCGAGCGAGAGCTTTCTGAGTGCGCACGGACGAGCGCCACAAAATGACATACGGACCGGGAAAATCGAACTGCAGACAAAAAAGTTATGCGGCGAAAACAAAAAAATTGCCTTAAAAATTACGACTTTTCCACGATCTGGTTAGGTTAGGTGAGGATTTCACGATCTGGTTAGGTTAGGTAAGGTTTTTTTTGGATGGGCTTGGGAGGGCCTGCGAATTCGGTTTTTCCCGAATACCAGGCGAACCGCTGGCGCTATCCGGGCAAGCGAGAGCTCTCTGGGTGCGCACGGACGAGCGCCACAAATTGACGTACAGACCGGGAAAATCGAACTGCAGACAAAAAAGTAATGCGGCGAAAACAAAAAAATTCCCTTAAAAATTACGTCTTTTCCACGATCTGGTTAGGTTAGGTGAGGATTTCACGATCTGGTAAGGTTAGGGTAAGGTTTTTTTTGGATGGGCTAGGGAGGGCCTGCGAATTCAGTTTTTCCCGAATACCGGGCGAACCGCTGGCGCTATCCGGGCGAACGAAGGCTCTCTGGGTGCGCACGGACAAGCGCCACAAATTGACGTACGGACCGGGAAAATCGAACTGCAGTCAAAAAAGTTATGCGGCGAAAACAAAAAAATTGCCTTAAAAATTACGTCTTTTCCACGATCTGGTTAGGTTAGGTAAGGTTTTTTTGGATGGGCTTGGGAGGGCCTGCGAATTCGGTTTTTCCCGAATACCGGGCGAACCGCTGGCGCTATCCGGGCGAGTGAAGGCTCTCTGGGTGCGCACGGACAAGCGCCACAAATTAACGTACGGACCGGGAAAATCGAACTGCAGACAAAAACTGGTTGAGTGACGTTTCGACATCGCGCAACAGCTGATTTGTGTGACTATTTTTTTGTACTTTTAAATTAACAAAACAAGATTTATCTAGTAAAAAGTTATTTAATCAGTAACATTATGGTAGGAAGTGACTTTGATGTGTTAGAGTGAGATAATAACCAGAAAATAAAGATATAACAGTATCATCTATTATAAATCTGCTGATACATACTTACAAGTACCCACTTGTACGTGATATTAATACCAAAGTATAATAGTGAATTATAAAGCTGTTGATGTGCAATAAAACAATATCGTATAAAACATATAAAGTGTTAAAAAATATAATTAAAACTGTATACGAATATTATGTTTGTGTAACAACTGGATAATAAAATCAATAATAAGTCACTTGGAGCAACGCCATCTATCTGTTTCTTATAGCATCAAGTAGCAATTCATAAGCGCTCAAGATGTCTAGCAAGTGCAATATCTGTGGAAAATTTTTGGCTCCACTAGATGGCGTTAAATGTACCAAATGTGCAGTAATATTTCATCGGATCTGCTTAAAATTAACTAGTCCTGTCAGAGCTGCGGTCGGTCGCTGCTCGCCTTGATAAGCGAAAAGCGCCAGGACCCGACGGAATCACCAACGCCGCGCTGATGCTGCTGCCCCGAACGGGTCTCGTAGCGCTCACGAGCCTGTTCAACGGAGTACTCCGCACCGGTCACTTCCCAGAGGCGTGGAAGACCGGGAAGATCATCGTTCTTCCTAAGCCGGGGAAGGACCGCCGCCTGCCTGGAAGCTACCGGCCGATCACCCTGCTCTCGCATATAGCCAAGCTGTTCGAGCGTCTGCTGCTGCGTCGAGTCACGCCCCATCTGCCCCTGCGCGAGGAGCAGTATGGATTCCGCAGCGGCCACTCTACGACGCTCCAGCTGGCGAGGGTCATTAACCAGCTGACCAGTGAGCTGAACAACGGGTGTTACACCGTCGGGGTCTTCCTCGATATCGAGAAGGCCTTCGATCGTGTGTGGCACGCCGGGCTCCTGGCCAAGATCCTGGATACCACCATGCCGCCTGCTTATGTGCGAGTGCTGGCGTCATTCCTCAGCGGCCGTAGCTTTTACGTGGCAGTGGATGGTGCCGAATCCCAACCACGCACTATCCAAGCCGGAGTACCCCAGGGCAGCTGTATATCGCCGCGCTTATACGCGGCGTATACGGATGACATCCCCACCCTGCGCCACCATCTGCGGGAAGGAGAGGAGGACGTGCTGTTGTCGCTATTCGCTGACGACAGCGCGTATTTCGCGTCGTCCTACCACCAGATCGTCGCCACAAACCGCATGCAGCGTCTGCTGGACTTGTTGCCGGAATGGCTGGACAAGTGGAGGATGGCCGTCAATGTCGGGAAGACGGCCGCTCTGCTCACCAGCCGCTCCAGGCCGCTACGCCAACTCACTCTGCGAGGCCAGGACGTAGAGTGGAAGACCACAGTAAGGTTTTTGGGGTGTGAGTTGGACCGCAGCCTGCGCATGGTTCCCATGGTCAATCGTGCCGTGGGCCAAGCTGCTGCTGCCAGGTCCCAGCTCCACACGCTGTTCACATCCCATTTACCTATCAACACCAAACTGCGAGTCTACGGTGCCTACGTCCGCTCGCGCTTGACGTACGCGGCACCCGCCTGGTACGCGCTATGTTCGGCGTACCAGAGGCGAAGGCTTCAAGTCCAGCAGAACCGCTGCCTGCGACTGATCGTAGGAGCCCCGAGGTATGTGCGGAACGACGTCGTGCACAGAGATACCAAGATGCCGACCGTGGAGGAGTTCGTTCGTCGCCTTGCGCGCCGACTGTTCGCGCGAGCGGACAACAGCGCGCACGTTCACCTGCACGGCATCGCGCCACTCCACGCACGACCACCCGAGGGACGTTCCCTGCCTCGCGAGCTCCTGCGATCACCGTCACCGCGGCCCGACGCGGACGACGACGGCGACGAAGAGGACGACGCGACGGGCGAGAGGGCGATACCACCGGACATGACACACCCACCCGATCAAGACACCACCGGACGAGACACCACCGAAACTGACTCCGAGGTCTGGGAACTACCATTCCCAGACCTCCCTACCGAACACCAAATCCCGTAGGTCACCTAGGTGACCTGGGCCTACGGCCCAAACACAGTCCAGGCCACAAAGCCTGCGAGGACCAGCCCGGGCAAAGAGGTTCGCCTCGAGGCCCGTACCCCGCCTACCCCTCAAGGGTATGCGAGAAGACCCCCTGCTGCTTAAAATTAAGCCCAGATCACAAGTTGTCTAACAGATGGAAATGTCGCAGTTGTAAAAATGCCAAAATTGACGCTATCGCCCCTTCTAAAAGCACTAGTGATCCGAATCTTGCTTCGGCCGTTGAAGAGTCTCATTCCTCTCTGGATACAAGTTTAGTAGCGGAGAACTCTCAGAGTTCTCTTACAGCAGAGATCCGTCAAGCAGTTCGTGCTGAGATGGCATTCTTTAAAGAAGAGCTTGCTCGGATTTATTCCTCTATGTCGGAATTTAGCAAGCGAGTAGAAAACATCGAGGACAGATTAACAAAGCTTGAAGGTAGGAGCATCTCCAACGAAAGTGGTGAAGAAGAAGATAGCACTTACAAAGGCATGATTACAAGGCTTCAGGCCGAACTTAACGATCGCGAGCAAGAATATATTCAAAACGATATTGAGATCTCGGGACTCCAAGAACATAGTGGGGAAAATTTGGTGCATATTACTCAGTTGGTCGCAAAAAAACTTGGCATAAATCTAGATGAACGAGATATTGTTTCAGCTGAGCGATCGGGCCCGCGACGTCTCATATCGGAAAACGGCTCACAAACCCGGCCGCGTCTTGTAATTGTTCGAGTGACTAGACGGTCGGTACGTAATGAGTTATTGCAAGCGGCTCGTGTCCGGCGCGGTACAGATACATCGTCCGTTGTAAGCGGGGATCCTCGTCGATTATATATAAACGAACGACTTACCCGCCACAACAGGCAATTATTTTATAAGGCGCGCGAAGAAGGCCGTCGTAAGGAATATAGATATGTTTGGACGCGTGGTGGACGGATTTATATAAGGCGTAACACAAACGCCACAGTCCAATGTATACGGTCCGATGACGACATAAAAAAGTTTTTTACAGATGTAGCAATTTGACTTCTAAGTACTTATTATTTATATTATTTTTGGGACTCCATTTGAGTATATTGAAAAACTTTTATATATATTTTTGTATTTTATGCACTCATTTGAGCATATTGAAATCCTCCTATATTGATTGCTGTATTTTACACGCTGTAACCACCTCGGGCTTCTATTGTGAAATTACTTATATAAATAGACCAAAACCAAAACTACTATTTATAAGTTATTTAATTTATGTTAGTAAATATACTTTATTCCATAATTATGTTCTAATAGTTCGATATATAGGTACGACGCAAACTTGTTTCGATTGTAGATATAGTTATTTATTAAGCAACAGTAGAATAATGATTAGGGTATATTTACAGATAAATTATTATTGTGATCCTATTGTAAGCATATACGTCATTGTACTAATAATTAATTACGTCTATTTCTGTATAAGTAAAATATAATAACTCTAAATTACTGAAAGTTGGTTTTCTCAATGCCGGTTCTTTAGGGACTAGGCATGAGGAATTCGTTGTGGCTATGGATAGATTTAGGGTCGATTTAATGGCCATCAATGAAACTTGGTTGCGTGCTGGGGAGGAGGGTCATGCGCCCATCGTTCCTGGTTACAGATTGCAGCATATACCTAGGCCGGCCTCGATATGTGGCGGCCGTGGTGGTGGCGTAGCATTTTATATAAGGAAGGGATTTAATGTACGTAAATGTGTAATCCCCTTACAAGAAGGTGTAGAACAAATCTGGTTAACACTACATATTCAATCTTTAAAAATAGCAATAGGAACGGCTTATAGACCGCCCTGGCAAGACGTGGACTTTTTTCTGGACGCTTTAACGGAAAGTATTCAAACATTGTCCAACCACGATTACCTGATATTACTAGGTGACCTGAATATAAATCTGCTTAATAAGATTGATTCGAAAACTAAAAAACTAAATTTATTTTTAAATACATTACAACTTTCACAATTAATTTCGACTCCAACTCATTTCACGGAGCATAGTGAGACTTTGATCGATATAATTTGTACGAATCTTCCTGTTCGTAGTATTCAAGTGGCGCATATTCCAGACTTGGGTAGACATGCTTTTCTGAACTGTACCCTAAATTTAAAAAAAGATAAGATTCCCTCGAAAACTATTTCTTTTAGGTCACTCCGTAATGTCGATCTCGATGTTTTTAAAAGAGACTTGGATGATATATCGTGGGATTCGTTGGCATCGATAGTAGATGTTAACTCTTTAGCCATAGTTTTTCAAAATACCATCTTAAATCTTTTTAACAAGCATGCGCCTAAAATTACTAGAACTATCAAAGACAAGTACAGCCCGTGGATAACATATAATGTCAAACGTATGACGCGGTTACGAGATTATGCGCACACACGGTGGCGTAGTTCTAAAACAGAAGCCAATAGGCTACTTTATATTCAATATAAGCGTTTAGTTTCTCAAGCTTTAGACAGCGAAAAAAGTGCCTACTTTAAGTTTAATATTAACAACAAAATAAATCATCCCAAAATTTTGTGGAAAAACCTCAAACACACTGTTCTACCTAAAAAAAATTCGTATTTGCCCCCACACTTCATTGATGCTGAAAATATAAATAAGGATTTTCTATTTGGCCCGGTCAAATTTAAAGTGTCTTTTTCTCAACTCACTTATTACGAGTTTCATAAAAGCCCAAATGTGTTTTCCTTAACAATGGTGAATCAAAGTGATGTATTACAAATTATTAAACAGCTTCATTCAAATGCGGAAGGTAACGATGAGATTACGTTAGATATGTTACTTATGACACTTCCACATAGTTTGAAATTAATCACCAGTATCATTAATAAATCTATAGAATCTTCTGTTTTCCCTCAGATCTGGAAGGTAGCTTTAGTGTGTCCTTTACCAAAAATTTTGAATCCAGTAACTACTAATGATTTACGTCCTATAAGTATATTACCGTGCATTTCAAAAATATTAGAAAAGTTAGTTTGCAAGCAGATGTCAACGTACTTAGAAGACAATCACGTTTTACCTGACAACCAATCGGGCTTTAGGAGCGGCCGTAGCACTATCACTGCTCTACTAGATGTATCAGATAATATTTTAACTGCACAAGACGGTGGTATGTGTACGATGCTCATTTTACTCGATTTTTCCCGCGCATTCGATAACATAGATATAACACTATTACTCTCTAAATTGTCATATTACGGATTTAGTATATCCACCGTAAAATGGTTTGAAAGTTATCTTACTAGTAGATCACAGTATGTGGAAATCGTGCTAGATAATGGGAACAGGTATACTTCCACTAAAGCCCCGGTAACTAGAGGAGTTCCACAGGGCTCAGTCCTTGGACCACTCCTTTTTATTCTCTATTGTGCTGATATTACAAAGGAAATAAAAAGTTGCAAATTTCATATGTATGCAGATGACCTGCAATTGTACTACTCTTTTGTACCTTCCGACTACAGTAAAGCAGTGGACATAGTGAATAGTGATCTAAAGAGACTAAGTGAATGGTCAGAGCGTAATTCTTTAGTACTAAATCCAAATAAGTCTAAATTTATAATATTTGGTACCAAGGCAAAAGTTTCGAAATGTGACACCGATGACGCTAAAGTTATTCTGAAGAAAGATGTTTTAGAAAGAGTTTTTGAAGTGCGTATTTTAGGGGTTATTTTTGATTCAGATCTTCGTTTTGATAAACATATTGCTTCAGTTGCCCGTAATTGCTTTTATCGGCTTAAAATTTTGTATAAAATTAGAAAACATCTTTCTCAAGAACTGCGTGTAACATTGTCAGAAACTTTAATTTTATCTAAATTGGCTTACGGTGATGTTGTATATGGTCCTCGTCTTCTATCTAAATCCAATCGTCTCGCACAACGAGTTCAAAACGCTTGTGCGCGATTTTGTTTTGATATTCCTCCCCGATGTCACGTAACTTCCTATCTGAATAGTAATGGTCTATTGAAAATGAAAGCTAGGTGGAAGTTACATCTTGCAAGCCTGCTCTTTGAGGTAATCTCTACTGGTAAACCGGCTTACCTCGGAAAAAAACTTTTGTGGTTTCATGAAGGTGACTCACAAAACTTAAGGGCGTGTCGGAATAAGCTCAGATTTCCACGACATCACTCTGCTGCGTTCAGGGGGAGTTTTAAATATGCTGCCACTAAATGCTGGAATAATATACCACCGCCGTTACGTAACTTAAAAAGTAGGTACACGTTTAAACATGCACTTAAGAAAATATTAGTTGAACGGCAGAAACAATTCCAAAATTATGTGGCAGATATTTCTTTACTCTAAAATTCAAATACTTGAGCGTAGTTTAGTTTCATTTAATTTTTTATTTTTATTTTATTTTATATAGCTTTATTTTTATTTTTACATTTAATTTTTCTTTACCTACACTTCCTGTTTTTTATTCGTAACTTTCTTTTTTGTTTTATTTTATTTAAACTTTAGTTGCATGCAATATTGTATATTGAATTAGATATTTTATTCGGAGCGTCACTAAGGTTTCGACTGAAAACCAGCGCCGCGTGATGTTAGCCATATGCTGCATCACGCTGCTTTTATGCTGAGTCGAATGCCAATTCATTTCTGCATAGTTGTGGTTTTTTTTTTAATTTTAATGAATTTTTTTAAGATAGATTTAAGTGTCTATATCTACTTATAAGATAAATTTTGTATATTGCCTGCAGAAATGAATAAATGTCTTGTTGTTGTTGTTGTTGTTGTTGGTTAGGTTAGGTAAGGTTTTTTTTGGATGGGCTTGGGAGGGCCTGCGAATTCGGTTTTTCCCGAATACCGGGCGAACCGCTGGCGTTATCCGGGCAAGCGAGGACTCTCTGGGTGCGCACGGACGAGCGCCACAAATTGACGTACGGACCGGGAAAATCGAACTGCAGACAAAAAAGTTATGCGGCGAAAACAAAAAAATTGCCTTAAAAATAACGTCTTTTCCACGATCTGGTTAGGTTAGGTGAGGATTTCACGATCTGGTTAGGTTAGGTTAGGTTTTTTTTGGATGAGCTTGGGAGGGCCTGCGAATTCGGTTTTTCCCGAATACCGGGTGAACCGTTGGCGCTATCCGCGCAAACGAGGGCTCTCTGGGTGCGCACGGACGAGCGCCACAAATTGACGTACAGACCAAGAAAATCGAACTGCAAACAAAAAAGTTATGCGGCGAAAACAAAAAAATTGCCTTAAAAATCACGTCTTTTCCACGATCTGGTTAGGTTAGGTGAGGTTTTCACGATCTGGTTAGGTTAGGTAAGGTTTTTTCTGGATGGGCTTGGGAGGGCCTGTGAATTCGGTTTTTCCCGAATACCGGGCGAACCGCTGGCGCTATCCGGGCGAGCGGGGGCTCTCTGGGTGCGCACGGACGAGCGCCACAAATTGACGTACGGACCGGGAAAATCGAACTGCAGACAAAAAAGAAATGCGGCGGAAACAAAAAAATTGTCTTAAAAATTACGTCTTTTCCACGATCTGGTTAGGTTAGGTAAGGTTTTTTTTGGATGGGCTTGGGAGGGCCTGCGAATTCGGTTTTTCCCGAATACCAGGCGAACCGCTGGCGCTATCCGGGCGAGCGAGGGCTCTCTGGGTGCGCACAGACGAGCGCCACAAATTGACGTACGGACCGGGAAAATCGAACTGCAGACAAAAAAGTTATGCGGCGAAAACAAAAAAATTGCCTTAAAAATTACGTCTTTTCCACGATCTGGTAAGGTTAGGTAAGGTTTTTTTTGGATGGGCTAGGGAGGGCCTGCGAATTCGGTTTTTCCCGAATACCGGGCGAACCGCTGGCGCTATCCGGGCGAACGAAGGCTCTCTGGGTGCGCACGGACAAGCGCCACAAATTGACGTACGGACCGGGAATATCAAACTGCAGACAAAAAAGTAATGCGGCGAAAACAAAAAAATTGCCTTAAAAATTACGTCTTTTCCACGATCTGGTTAGGTTAGGTGAGGTTTTCACGATCTGGTTAGGTTAGTCAAGGTTTTTTTTGGATGGGCTTGGGAGGGCCTGCGAATTCGGTTTTTCCCGAATACCGGGCGAACCGCTGGCGCTATTCGGGCAAGCGAGAGCTCTCTGGGTGCGCACGGACGAGCGCCACAAATTGACTTACGGATAGGGAAAATCGAACTGCAGACAAAAAAGTTATGCGGCGAAAACAAAAAAATTGCCTTAAAAATTACGTCTTTTCCACGATCTGGTTAGGTTAGGTGAGGATTTCACGATCTGGTTAGGTTAGGTAATGTTTTTTTTGGATGGGCTTGGGAGGGCCTGCGAATTCGGTTTTTCCCGAATGCCGGGCGAACCGCTGGCGCTATCTGGGCGAGCGATGGCTCTCTGAGTGCGCACGGACGAGCGCCACAAACTGACGTACGGACCAGGAAAATCGAACTGTAGACAAAAAAGCTATGCGGCGAAAACAAAAATATTGCCTTAAAAATTACGTCTTTTCCACGATCTGGTTAGGTTAGGTGAGGATTTCACGATCTGGTAAGGTTAGGTAAGGTTTTTTTTGGATGGGCTAGGGAGGGCCTGCGAATTCGGTTTTTCCCGAATACCGGGCGAACCGCTGGCGCTATCCGGGCGAACGAAGGCTTTCTGGGTGCGCACGGACAAGCGCCACAAATTGACGTACGGACCAGGAAAATCAAACTGCAGACAAAAAAGTTATGCGGCGAAAACAAAAAAATTGCCTTAAAAATTACGTCGTTTCCACGATCTGGTTAGGTTAGGTGAGGTTTTCACGATCTGGTTAGGTTAGTCAAGGTTTTTTTTGGATGGGCTTGGGAGGGCCTGCGAATTCGGTTTTTCCCGAATACCGGGCGAACCGCTGGCGCTATTCGGGCAAGCGAGAGCTCTCTGGGTGCGCACGGACGAGCGCCACAAATTGACGTACGGACCGGGAAAATCGAACTGCAGACAAAAAAGGTATGCGGCGAAAAAAAAAAAATTGCCTTAAAAATTACGTCTTTTCCACGATCTGGTTAGGTTAGGTGAGGATTTCACGATCTGGTTAGGTAAGGTAATGTTTTTTTTGGATGGGCTTGGGAGGGCCTTCGAATTCGGTTTTTCCCGAATACCGGGCGAACCGCTGGCGCTATCCGGGCGAACGAGGGCTCTCTGGGTGTGCACGGACGAGCGCCACAAATTGACGTACGGACCGGGAAAATCGAACTGCAGACAAAAAAGTTATGCGGCGAAAACAAAAATATTGCCTTAAAAATTACGTCTTTTCCACGATCTGGTTAGGTTAAGTGAGGATTTCACGATCTGGTTAGGTTAGGTAAGGTTTTTTTTGGATGGGCTTGGGAGGGCCTGCGAATTCGGTTTTTCCCGAATACCGGGCGAACCGCTGGCGCTATCCGGGCGAACGAGGGCTCTCTGGGTGTGCACGGACGAGCGCCACAAATTGACGTACGGACCGGGAAAATCGAACTGCAGACAAAAAAGTTATGCGGCGAAAACAAAAAAATTGCCTTAAAAATTACGTCTTTTCCACGATCTGGTTAGGTTAGGTGAGGTTTTCACGATCTGGATAGGTAAGGTAAGGTTTTTTTTGGATGGGCTTGGGAGGGCCTGCGAATTCGGTTTTTCCCGAATGCCGGGCGAACCGCTGGCGCTATCTGGGCGAGCGAAGGCTCTCTGAGTGCGCACGGGCGAGCGCCACAAACTGACGTACGGACCAGGAAAATCGAACTGTAGACAAAAAAGTTATGCGGCGAAAACAAAAAAATTGCCTTAAAAATTACGTCTTTTCCACGATCTGGTTAGGTTAGGTGAGGATTTCACGATCTGGTAAGGTTAGGTAAGGTTTTTTTTGGATGGGCTAGGGAGGGCCTGCGAATTCAGTTTTTCCCGAATACCGGGCGAACCGCTGGCGCTATCCGGGCGAACGAAGGCTCTCTGGGTGCGCACGGACGAGCGCCACAAATTGACGTACGGACCAGGAAAATCAAACTGCAGACAAAAAAGTTATGCGGCGAAAACAAAAAAATTGCCTTAAAAATTACGTCTTTTCCACGATCTGGTTAGGTTAGGTGAGGTTTTCACGATCTGGTTAGGTTAGGTAAGCTTTTTTTTGGATGGGCTTGGGAGGGCCTGCGAATTCGGTTTTTCCCGAATACCGGGCGAACCGCTGGCGCTATTCGGGTTAGCGAAGGCTCTCTGGGTGCGCACGGACAAGCGCCACAAATTGACGTACGGACCGGGAAAATCGAACTGCAGACAAAAAAGTTATGCGGCGAAAACAAAAAAATTGCCTTAAAAATTACGTCTTTTCCACGATCTGGTTAGGTTAGGTGAGGTTTTCACGATCTGGTTAGGTAAGGTAAGGTTTTTTTTGGATGGGCTTGGGAGGGCCTGTGAATTCGGTTTTTCCCGAATACCAGGCGAACCGCTCGCGCTATCCGGGCGAGCGAGAGCTCTCTGAGTGCGCACGGACGAGCGCCACAAATTGACGTACGGACCGGGAAAATCGAACTGCAGACAAAAAAGTTATGCGGCGAAAACAAAAAAATTGCCTTAAAAATTACGTCTTTTCCACGATCTGGTTAGGTTAGGTGAGGATTTCACGATCTGGTTAGGTTAGGTAAGGTTTTTTTTGGATGGGCTTGGGAGGGCCTTCGAATTCGGCTTTTCCCGAATACCGGGCGAACCGCTGGCGCTATCCGGGCGAACGAGGGCTCTCTGAGTGCGCACGGACGAGCGCCACAAATCGACGTACGGACCAAGAAAATCGAACTGCAGACAAAAAAGTTATGCGGCGAAAACAAAAATATTGCCTTAAAAATTACGTCTTTTCCACGATCTGGTTAGGTTAGGTAATGTTTTTTTTGGATGGGCTTGGGAGGGCCTGCGAATTCGGTTTTTCCCGAATACCGGGCAAGCCGCTGGCGCTATCCGGGCGAGCGAGAGCTTTCTGAGTGCGCACGGACGAGCGCCACAAACTGACGTACGGACCAGGAAAATCGAACTGTAGACAAAAAAGTTATGCGGCGAAAACAAAAATATTGTCTTTAAAATTACGTCTTTTCCACGATCTGGTTAGGTTAGGTGAGGATTTCACGATCTGGTTAGGTAAGGTAAGGTTTTTTTTGGATGGGCTTGGGAGGGCCTGCGAATTCGGTTTTACCCGAATACCTGGCAAACAGCTGGCGCTATCCGGGCAAGCGAGGACTCTCTGAGTGCGCACGGATGAGCGCCACAAACTGACGTACGGACCAGGAAAATCGAACTGTAGACAAAAAAGTTATGCGGCGAAAACAAAAAAATTGCCTTAAAAATTACGTCTTTTCCACGATCTGGTTAGGTTAGGTGAGGATTTCACGATCTGGTTAGGTAAGGTAAGGTTTTTTTTGGATGGGCTTGGGAGGGCCTGCAAATTCGGTTTTTCCCGAATACCGGGCGAACCGCTGGCGCTATCCGGGCGAGCGAGAGCTTTCTGAGTGCGCACGGACGAGCGACACAAATTGACGTACGGATCGGGAAAATCGAACTGTAGACAAAAAAGTTATTTGGCGAAAACAAAAATATTGCCTTAAAAATTACGTCTTTTCCACGATCTGGTTAGGTTAGGTGAGGATTTCACGATCTGATTAGGTAAGGTAAGGTTTTTTTTGGATGGGCTTGGGAGGGCCTGTGAATTCGGTTTTTCCCGAATACCGGGCGAACCGCTGGCGCTATCCGGGCGAACAAGGACTCTCTGGGTGCGCACGGACGAGCTCCACAATTTGACGTACGGACCGGGAAAATCGAACTGCAGACAAAAAAGTTATTTGGCGAAAACAAAAATATTGCCTTAAAAATTACGTCTTTTCCACGATCTGGTTAGGTTAGGTGAGGATTTCACGATCTGGTTAGGTAAGGTAAGGTTTTTTTTGGATGGGCTTGGGAGGGCCTGCGAATTCGGTTTTTCCCGAATACCTGGCAAACAGCTGGCGCTATCCGGGCAAGCGAGGACTCTCTGAGTGCGCACGGATGAGCGCCACAAACTGACGTACGGACCAGGAAAATCGAACTGTAGAAAAAAAAGTTATGCGGCGAAAACAAAAAAATTATACCATTTTCAAACGAGGTCAAGTACCTGGGTATTATCCTAGATCAAAAGCTAACTTGGAACTCACATGTTGATGGTATACTGAAAAAGGCTAAAATGGCCTTAAATACATGCGGTCGGCTAGCGGGCAACAGATGGGGACTCAAACCAAAAGTTGCTCTGTGGCTATACACTGCCATCGTGAGACCAATAGTCTCTTACGAGTCAGTGGCTTGGTGTAGGAAAACGACGCAAACAACCATACAAACTAGATTAGCTGGCCTACAAAGAACAGCCTGTCTCCTAGTTACCGGAGCCATGTCAACTTCACCTGGTGCTGCACTGAATGCCCTGCTGAATCTGCCCCCGCTCCACTTGTATGTCGAAAAGGAAGCAAGGGTCAGCATGTACAGAATCACCCACCAGGCTAGAATGACATGGCAGTCTAAAGTGTTGAGATCTTTTCAAGACACAATACTTAATATACCAGTTTTGGGCATGCCGTCAGATATGATGGTCCCCAAATTTACTTTCCACAGGAAATACTCAGTGGAAATACCCATTCGAGATGCTTGGCTCCATAACCAGGTAACTTGGAAATCTGGAAGTCTTAAGTGGTTTACTGATGGCTCCAAGTCAGGAAATGAGGTAGGATGCGGTACTTATGGGGAAATGCCTAGACAGATGATTCGTCAAAATCTAGGCAAGTTTACCTCCATATTCCAAGCAGAGGTGTATGCCATAATTGAATGTGCTGTAACTCTGCTTCGGAGTAACTACCTTAACCGCACAATATACATTCACTCAGACAGCCAGGCGGCTCTAACAGCTCTATCTACAGAGACCACAAAGTCGAGGCTGGTTGAAAACTGCAAAAATTTACTCAACACCCTGGGCTCTGGTAACAGGGTGATACTACGTTGGGTTCCAGGACACGCAGGAATTCCCGGCAACGAAATAGCCGATGATCTTGCTAAAGCAGCTGCCAAAATGCCGCAGATGGGACCGGAACCAATCTGTGGAATTCCAAAAAGTTTGGCCATGCTTACTTTGGAAACCTATTGCTTCTATCATACACTTAATCTCTGGAGAAATAGTCCGGGATTAAAACACTCGAAAGCACTAATGAAAGCCTTTAACAAAAGAGCTACTTGTAAAATCTTAGCGCTTAGTAGAACCAACTTAAGTAAACTAGCAAGGGCGCTTACAGGGCACTGTGGACTAAATAAACACATGTTAAACCTGAAGCTGTCAGACACAGGATCGTGCAGACTCTGCCTAGAGGCGGAGGAAACACCTATGCATATCCTGTGCGACTGTCCTGCGCTGGTTCACATTCGATACTCTCTCCTAGGGTCGTATTGTCTACACCCAAAAGAGGTGAAGGAACTCGCTGCCAAGAAGATCCTGGAATTTCTGGAGATCACCTGCATTGGCAGCGAACTGTAGTCAGTGGCGATCACAATAGATCAGTAATGGTCAAAGTGATACTGGGCCTTATGGCCCTGCAAAGCCACTACTCCCAGAAGAAGAAGAAGAAGAAGGTAAGGTTTTTTTTGGATGGGCTTGGGAGGGCCTGCGAATTCGGTTTTTCCCGAATACCGGGCGAACCGCTGGCGCTATCCGGGCGAGCGAGAGCTTTCTGAGTGCGCACGGACGAGCGACACAAATTGACGTACGGACCGGGAAAATCGAACTGCAGACAAAAAAGTTATGCGGCGAAAACAAAAAAATTGCCTTAAAAATTACGTCTTTTCCACGATCTGGTTAGGTTAGGTGAGGTTTTCACGATCTGGTTAGGTTAGGTAAGGTTTTTTTTGGATGGGCTAGGGAGGGCCTGCGAATTCGGTTTTTCCCGAATACCGGGCGAACCGCTGGTGCTATCCGGGCGAGCGAAGTCTTTCTGGGTGAGCACGGACGAGCGCCATAAATTGACGTACGGACCGGGAAAATCGAACTGCAGACAAAAAAGTTATGCGGCGAAAACAAAAAAATTGCCTTAAAAATTACGACTTTTCCACGATCTGGTTAGGTTAGGTGAGGTTTTCACGATCTGGTTAGGTTAGGTAAGGTTTTTTTTGGATGGGCTTGGGAGGGCCTGCGAATTCGGTTTTTCCCGAATACCGGGCGAACCGCTGGCGCGAACCGCTGGCGCTATCCGGGCGAGCGAGGGCTCTTTGAGTGCGCACGGACGAGCGCCACAAACTGACGTACGGACCAGGAAAATCGAACTGTAGACAAAAAAGTTATGCGGCGAAAACAAAAATATTGCCTTAAAAATTACGTCTTTTCCACGATCTGGTTAGATTAGGTGAGGATTTCACGATCTGGTTAGGTTAGGTAAGGTTTTTTTTGGATGGGCTTGGGAGGGCCTGCGAATTCGGTTTTTCCCGAATACCGGGCGAACCGCTGGCGCTATCTGGGCGAACGAGGGCTCCCTGAGTGCGCACGGACAAGCGCCACAAACTGACGTACAGACCAGGAAAATCGAACTGTAGACAAAAAATTTATGCGGCGAAAACAAAAAAATTGCCTTAAAAATTACGTCTTTTCCACGATCTGGTTAGGTTAGGAAAGGTTTTTTTTGGATGGGCTTGGGAGGGCCTGCGAATTCGGTTTTTCCCGAATACCGGGCGAACCGCTGGCGCTATCCGGGCGAGCGAGAGTTCTCTGAGTGTGCACGGACGAGCGCCACAAACTGACGTACGGACCGGGAAAATCGAAATGCAGACAAAAAAGTTATGCGGCGAAAACAAAAAAATTGCCTTAAAAATTACGTCTTTTCCACGATCTGGTTAGGTTAGGTGAGGATTTCACGATCTGGTAAGGTTAGGTAAGGTTTTTTTTGGATGGGCTAGGAGGGGCCTGCGAATTCAGTTTTTCCCGAATACCGGGCGAACCGCTGGCGCTATCCGGGCGAGCGAAAGCTCTCTGGGTGCGCACGGACAAGCGCCACAAATTGACGTACGGACCGGGAAAATCGAACTGCAGACAAAAAAGTTATGCGGCGAAAACAAAAAAATTGCCTTAAAAATTACGTCTTTTCCACGATCTGGTTAGGTAAGGTAAGGTTTTTTTTGGATGGGCTTGGGAGGGCCTGCGAATTCGGTTTTTCCCGAATACCGGGCGAACCGCTGGCGCTATCCGCGCGAACGAGGGCTCTCTGGGTGCGCACGGACGAGCGCCACAAATTGACGTTCGGACCGGGAAAATCGAACTGCAGACAAAAAAGTTATGCGGCGAAAACAAAAAAATTGCCTTAAAAATTACGTCTTTTCCACGATCTGGTTAGGTTAGGTGAGGATTTCACGATCTGGTTAGGTAAGGTAAGGTTTTTTTGGATGGGCTTGGGAGGGCCTGCGAATTCGGTTTTTCCCGAATACCGGGCAAACCGCTGGCGCTATGCGGGCGAGCGAGAGCTTTCTGAGTGCGCACGGACGAGCGCCACAAAATAACATACGGACCGGGAAAATCGAACTGCAGACAAAAAAGTTATGCGGCGAAAACAAAAAAATTGCCTTAAAAATTACGTCTTTTCCACGATCTGGTTAGGTTAGGTGAGGATTTCACGATCTGGTTAGGTTAGGTAAGGTTTTTTTTGGATGGGCTTGGGAGGGCCTGCGAATTCGGTTTTTCCCGAATACCGGGCGAACCGTTAGCGCTATCCGGGCGAGCGAGGGCTCTTTGGGTGCGCACGGACGAGCGCCACAAATTGACGTACGAACCGGGAAAATCGAACTGCAGACAAAAAAGTTATGCGGCGAAAACAAAAAAATTGCCTTAAAAATTACGTCTTTTCCACGATCTGGTTAGGTTAGGTGAGGTTTTCACGATCTGGATAGGTAAGGTAAGGTTTTTTTTGGATGGGCTTGGGAGGGCCTGCGAATTCGGTTTTTCCCGAATGCCGGGCGAACCGCTGGCGCTATCCGGGCGAGCGAAGGCTTTCTGAGTGCGCACGGGCGAGCGCCACAAACTGACGTACGGACCAGGAAAATCGAACTGTAGACAAAAAAGTTATGCGGCGAAAACAAAAAAATTGCCTTAAAAATTACGTCTTTTCCACGATCTGGTTAGGTTAGGTGAGGATTTCACGATCTGGTAAGGTTAGGTAAGGTTTTTTTTGGATGGGCTAGGGAGGGCCTGCGAATTCAGTTTTTCCCGAATACCGGGCGAACCACTAGCGCTATCCGGGCGAACGAAGGCTCTCTGGGTGCGCACGGACAAGCGCCACAAATTGACGTACGGACCAGGAAAATCAAACTGCAGACAAAAAAGTTATGCGGCGAAAACAAAAAAATTGCCTTAAAAATTACGTCTTTTCCACGATCTGGTTAGGTTAGGTGAGGTTTTCACGATCTGGTTAGGTTAGGTAAGGTTTTTTTTGGATGGGCTTGGGAGGGCCTGCGAATTCGGTTTTTCCCGAATACCGGGCGAACCGCTGGCGCTATTCGGGTTAGCGAAGGCTCTCTGGGTGCGCACGTACAAGCGCCACAAATTGACGTACGGACCAGGAAAATCGAATTGCAGACAAAAAAGTTATGCGGCGAAAACAAAAAAATTGCCTTTAAAATTACGTCTTTTCCACGATCTGGTTAGGTTAGGTGAGGTTTTCACGATTTGGTTAGGTTAGGTAAGGTTTTTTTTGGATGGGCTTGGGAGGGCCTGCGAATTCGGTTTTTCCCGAATACCGGGCGAACCGCTGACGCTATCCGGGCAAGCGAGAGCTCTCTGGGTGCGCTCGGACGAGCGCCACAAATTGACGTACGGACCGGGAAAATCGAACTGCAGACAAAAAAGTTATGCGGCGAAAACAAAAAAATTGCCTTAAAAATTACGTCTTTTCCACGATCTGGTTAGGTTAGGTGAGGATTTCACGATCTGGTAAGGTTAGGTAAGGTTTTTTTTTGGATGGGCTAGGGAGGGCCTGCGAATTCAGTTTTTCCCGAATACCGGGCGAACCGCTGGCGCTATCCGGGCGAGCGAAGGCTTTCTGGGTGCGCACGGACAAGCGCCACAAATTGACGTACGGACCGGGAAAATCGAACTGCAGACAAAAAAGTTATGCGGCGAAAACAAAAAAATTGCCTTAAAAATTACGTCTTTTCCACGATCTGGTTAGGTTAGGTGAGGTTTTCACGATCTGGTTAGGTAAGGTAAGGTTTTTTTTGGATGGGCTTGGGAGGGCCTGTGAATTCGGTTTTTCCCGAATACCAGGCGAACCGCTCGCGCTATCCGGGCGAGCGAGGGCTCTCTGAGTGCGCACGGACGAGCGCCACAAATTGACGTACGGACCGGGAAAATCGAACTGCAGACAAAAAAGTTATGCGGCGAAAACAAAAAAATTGCCTTAAAAATTACGTCTTTTCCACGATCTGGTTAGGTTAGGTGAGGATTTCACGATCTGGTTAGGTTAGGTAAGGTTTTTTTTGGATGGGCTTGGGAGGGCCTTCGAATTCGGCTTTTCCCGAATACCGGGCGAACCGCTGGCGCTATCCGGGCGAACGAGGGCTCTCTGAGTGCGCACGGACGAGCGCCACAAATCGACGTACGGACCAGGAAAATCGAACTGCAGACAAAAAAGTTATGCGGCGAAAACAAAAATATTGCCTTAAAAATTACGTCTTTTCCACGATCTGGTTAGGTTAGGTGAGGATTTCACGATCTGGTTAGGTTAGGTAAGGTTTTTTTTGGATGGGCTTGGGAGGGCCTTCGAATTCGGCTTTTCCCGAATACCGGGCGACCCGCTGGCGCTATCCGGGCGAACGAGGGCTCTCTGAGTGCGCACGGACGGGCGCCACAAATCGACGTACGGACCAGGAAAATCGAACTGCAGACAAAAAAGTTATGCGGCGAAAACAAAAATATTGCCTTAAAAATCACGTCTTTTCCACGATCTGGTTAGGTTAGGTGAGGATTTTACGATCTGGTTAGGTTAGGTAAGGTTTTTTTTGGATGGGCTTGGGAGGGCCTGCGAATTCGGTTTTTCCCGAATACCGCGCGAACCGCTGGCGCTATCCGGGCGTGCGAGGGCTCTCTGAGTGCGCACGGACAAGCGCCACAAATTGACGTACGGACCGGGAAAATCGAACTATAGACAAAAAAGTTATGCGGCGAAAACAAAAAAATTGCCTTAAAAATTACGTCTTTTCCACGATCTGGTTAGGTTAGGTGAGGATTTCACAATCTGGTTAGGTTAGGTAAGGTTTTTTTTGGATGGCCTTGGGAGGGCCTGTGAATTCGGTTTTTCCCGAATACCGGGCGAACCGCTGGCGTTATTCGGGCGAACGAGGGCTCTCTGGGTGCGCACGGACAAGCGCCACAAATTGACGTACGGACCGGGAACATCGAACTGCAGACAAAAAAGTTATACGGCGAAAACAAAAAAATTGCCTTAAAAATTACGTCTTTTCCACGATCTTGTTAGGTTAGGTGAGGATTTCACGATCTGGTTCGGTTAGGTAAGGTTTTTTTTGGATGGGCTTGGGAGGGCCTGTGAATTCGGTTTTTCCCGAATACCGGGCGAACCGCTGGCGTTATTCGGGCGAGCGAGGGCTCTCTGGGTGCGCACGGACAAACGCCACAAATTGACGTACGGACCGGGAAAATCGAACTGCAGACAAAAAAGTTATGCGGCGAAAACAAAAAAATTGCCTTAAAAATTACGTCTTTTCCACGATCTGGTTAGGTTAGGTGAGGATTTCACGATCTGGTTAGGTTAGGTAAGGTTTTTTTTGGATGGCCTTGGGGGGCCTGCGAATTCGGTTTTTCCCGAATACTGGGCGAACCGCTGGCGCTATCCGGGCGAGCGAGAATTCTCTGGGTGCGCACGGACGAGCGCCACAAATTGACTTACGGACCGGGAAAATCGAACTTCAGACAAAAAAGTTATGCGGCGAAAACAAAAAAATTGCCTTAAAAATTACGTCTTTTCCACGATCTGGTTAGGTTAGGTGAGGATTTCACAATCTGGTTAGGTTAGGTAAGGTTTTTTTTGGATGGCCTTGGGAGGGCCTGTGAATTCGGTTTTTCCCGAATACCGGGCGAACCGCTGGCGTTATTCGGGCGAACGAGGGCTCTCTGGGTGCGCACGGACAAGCGCCACAAATTGACGTACGGACCGGGAAAATCGAACTGCAGACAAAAAAGTTATACGGCGAAAACAAAAAAATTGCCTTAAAAATTACTTCTTTTCCACGATCTTGTTAGGTTAGGTGAGGATTTCACGATCTGGTTAGGTTAGGTAAGGTTTTTTTTTGATGGGCTTGGGAGGGCCTGTGAATTCGGTTTTTCCCGAATACCGGGCGAACCGCTGGCGTTATTCGGGCGAGCGAGGGCTCTCTGGGTGCGCACGGACAAGCGCCACAAATTGACGTACGGACCGGGAAAATCGAACTATAGACAAAAAAGTTATGCGGCGAAAACAAAAAAATTGCCTTAAAAATTACGTCTTTTCCACGATCTGGTTAGGTTAGGTGAGGATTTCACAATCTGGTTAGGTTAGGTAAGGTTTTTTTTGGATGGCCTTGGGAGGGCCTGTGAATTCGGTTTTTCCCGAATACCGGGCGAACCGCTGGCGTTATTCGGGCGAACGAGGGCTCTCTGGGTGCGCACGGACAAGCGCCACAAATTGACGTACGGACCGGGAAAATCGAACTGCAGACAAAAAAGTTATACGGCGAAAACAAAAAAATTGCCTTAAAAATTACTTCTTTTCCACGATCTTGTTAGGTTAGGTGAGGATTTCACGATCTGGTTAGGTTAGGTAAGGTTTTTTTTGGATGGGCTTGGGAGGGCCTGTGAATTCGGTTTTTCCCGAATACCGGGCGAACCGCTGGCGTTATTCGGGCGAGCGAGGGCTCTCTGGGTGCGCACGGACAAGCGCCACAAATTGACGTACGGACCGGGAAAATCGAACTATAGACAAAAAAGTTATGCGGCGAAAACAAAAAAATTGCCTTAAAAATTACGTCTTTTCCACGATCTGGTTAGGTTAGGTGAGGATTTCACAATCTGGTTAGGTTAGGTAAGGTTTTTTTTGGATGGCCTTGGGAGGGCCTGTGAATTCGGTTTTTCCCGAATACCGGGCGAACCGCTGGCGTTATTCGGGCGAACGAGGGCTCTCTGGGTGCGCACGGACAAGCGCCACAAATTGACGTACGGACCGGGAACATCGAACTGCAGACAAAAAAGTTATACGGCGAAAACAAAAAAATTGCCTTAAAAATTACGTCTTTTCCACGATCTTGTTAGGTTAGGTGAGGATTTCACGATCTGGTTCGGTTAGGTAAGGTTTTTTTTGGATGGGCTTGGGAGGGCCTGTGAATTCGGTTTTTCCCGAATACCGGGCGAACCGCTGGCGTTATTCGGGCGAGCGAGGGCTCTCTGGGTGCGCACGGACAAACGCCACAAATTGACGTACGGACCGGGAAAATCGAACTGCAGACAAAAAAGTTATGCGGCGAAAACAAAAAAATTGCCTTAAAAATTACGTCTTTTCCACGATCTGGTTAGGTTAGGTGAGGATTTCACGATCTGGTTAGGTTAGGTAAGGTTTTTTTTGGATGGCCTTGGGGGGCCTGCGAATTCGGTTTTTCCCGAATACTGGGCGAACCGCTGGCGCTATCCGGGCGAGCGAGAATTCTCTGGGTGCGCACGGACGAGCGCCACAAATTGACTTACGGACCGGGAAAATCGAACTTCAGACAAAAAAGTTATGCGGCGAAAACAAAAAAATTGCCTTAAAAATTATTAAATGATACGCAGTTTGACGTTTTTTATAACAGACTGATTTAATACTATAAACAATAGGCTACAGTGGTACAGACCAATATATTAATTTAGTTACAACATTAACACTTCCGCTTAACAAAATTAATGGATAATCTAAAGTCAACAACAACAAAAAAATACAGATACTAAGAAACAGGTAGAATGCCAAGTTTTTCAGTTAAATATTTATGTTTTACAGATCCTAAACTTTTCGTTAAAATATCTGCTTTCATTTCAGCTGTTTCTAGATAATCAATTTTAACAAAATTATTTGCAACAGCTTCCCTTATAAAGTGGTATCTTATATCAATGTGTTTTGATCTACGATGAAATATTGGATTCAAAACCAATTTTTGCGCACTTTGGCAATCATTATATAAAATAATAGGTTCTGAAATACCTTAAATTTCAAACAATAAGTTTTTTAAATAAATTGCTTCTTTACTAGCTTCTGATAATGAAATATATTCAGCTTCTGTTGAAGACAGTGCCACATATCTTTGTTTCCTACATTCAAAAGAAACAACTGTATTTGACATTTTAAAACTAAACCCAGAATAAGACTTTCTATCATTATTATCTGAACCCCAGTCTGCATCTACATAACCCTTAATATAAGACTCATCTTTGGAAAATACAAGACCATAGTTTTTAGTACCTTTTAAATATTTTAAAATTCTCTTTAAATGTTTCCAATGAGTTACATCATATGAATTATTAAACTGTCTAAGATAGTTGACACTATACGCAATGTCTGGTCTGGTTAACACTGCTAAGTACATTAAACTACCTACCAGTTGTCTATATGGATAATTATTATCACAACTATTTTGAGATTTTTCTAGCTTTAAATTAATCTCCATAGGAGTTTCTGCTGTTTTACAATGCAACATGTTAAATCTTTTTAATAAGTTTTCTACATATTGTTCTTGATCAACAGTTATTATATTGTTATTCATATTCACTCTTAAACCTAAACATTGTTTCAACTGGCCTAAATCTTTTATTTCAAATTTACAACTTAACTTATTTATCAAATCGTTAGTTGTCATTTTACAATTAGAGAAAACAAAAAAATCATCCACAAATAATGCTACAATAACTTTGACATTGTTATCACATTTTACAAAAAGACATGGTTCATATTTTGATTTTTGAAGAATAAGAATAAGAAAATCTTTATTTATATAATTGCACTACTATTCTAACAGTGTACAGTGAAGTATACAACAAGCAAACAGTTGACACATACAGATAATAGCAGTGCAATGCTATAAAATGGTAGCTACTCAGCGATTGTTGAGCTGGAAAGCCCAACACTGATTTTCAGTAGCAGCCAAACTAATACTAATCTTAATCCTAACCCCCCCAATCGTCCCAACGTCAGTAACAACATAGCAAAGAATAAACCAAACAAAATACATAAATACTATATATATATATATAAAGAGTATCCAAACATGTCCCTATGACTATAAAAATGTTACCCGATAAGTGTGCCACAATGATTAGTAAAATATATGTCATCCAGCTAATAATTATAATAATACATGATAATAATATAATATAAATTAATGATAAATAAGATACGCATAAAAAGAAAAAAGAAAAAGAAAGAATAACAACCTCAATGTGGAATATCGAAGCACTGGTGAAAAAGTCTCATGATAGTCAATACCTGGTTTTTGTGAAAAACCTTTGGCCACTAACCTTGCACGGTACCTCACTTTTCCTACACTATCATATTTTTTTCTGAACACCCACTTGCACTGAACTATTGTTGCATCTGTAGGTTGATCGACCAGTTCCCACGCATCATTTTTTCTAAATGATTTCAATTCCTCTTTCATGCTCGCCTTCCAAAAGTGACTCTCGGGTCCTTTTAAGGTCTCTTGAAGTGTGATATCTTTTTCATCCTGACCTATAGGCTCAGCAATACACAAATGATTATGAGCGAAACGATCTGGAACTTTCCTGTTTCTCTTGTGTGTAATTTCCCCACTGTGTATGCTCGGTGTTGTAATATCTGAATCAAGTGTTACATCAAAAGAACTTTCTTCTGTTCGGTCGAAAGAAGTATCACCTGGGACATAGGTAATATCACTATCTTCATATTCATCTTCAGAGTCTATCTCATCTGAAGCTATATTCTCTTTTATTACCTGTTCCTCCGCTGAAGCTTTACACCCAACTGGAATATCTACTGTATTATCATTTGAGTGTGGTTCCATTATGATGACAGCTCTGCTAGTCATGATAGAGTTATTCTGGGTCATAAACCCTATAACCTTTTACGTTCTCAGCATAGCCTACTAAAACTAGCTCTTTAGCTTTTCTATCCCATTTCAAACGTTTTTCTTTTGGAATATGCATCATCACTTTACTTCCAAAAATTCTTACATGACTTAAGTCAGGTTTTTTATTTGTCCAGACCTCATAGGGAGTCATATTTTTTAAACCAGTAACTACTGACCTATTTCTCAAGTAGACAGAGGTATTTATGGCTTCTGCCCAAAATTTTTTATGTAAACCAGCATCAAAAATTAGACATCTTGCCTTTTCTACTAATGATCTGTTCATTCTTTCGCTCAAGCCATTCTGTTGAGGAGTATAAACATTAGATTTTTGATGGACTATACCTGCATCTTTGAGGTATTCTTCGAATTCCTTGTTACAGAACTCTAGGCCATTATCTGTCCTCAAAATTTTAATTTTTCTTCCTTTCTGATTTTCAGCCATATTTTTAAACTGCTTGAAAAATTTAAAGGTTTCACTTTTTGCTTTGAGGAAATAAACAAATACCATGCGACTGTAGTCGTTCACATAAATGAGGAAATATCTTGCTCCTCCAATAGAAGTTGACTCCATTGGTCCACAAACATCTGCATGTATTATATCTAGAGGCTCAGTGCTCCTCTTACCTACATGTCTGAACGGCAAACGTGTCTGTTTCCCTTTACAGCATGTACTGCATGTGTTTTTGTTTATTACAGACCTATCTGTACATGATATTCCTGTGACTGCTCTGTCTCTCATCTTGTCTAAACTGACACTATTTATGTGCCCCATGCGCCGATGCCAGACTTCACTTGATGCTAGCGCTGTTGCTGCCAACAACTGTTCTGTTTTTCTTATGTATAATCTGTATACACCTTGAACTAATTCGGCCATTCCAACGAGTTCTTTCTGTCGATTGTAAATATAGCAAGAATTTTCTTTAAAATCCAGACTGTTGCCATTCTCAATTAACTGACTTACTGAAAGCAAGTTGGTTGTCAAATTTGGTACATACAATACATCTGAAACTGTAATGTCATATTCTACACCATTCGCAATTGTAATGATGTTTACATTGCCAGAACATATTACTGGAATACGTGTTTGATTAGCAACAATTATTTCTTTTGTTTCGTGTTCATATGATGGATTCAGAACGTTATTTTTTTTTTGCAGTCATGTGTTGACTCGCCCCGCTATCTATGTACCAATCGTTGCTATTAAATTGTCCACTTAAAAATATTGCACTAAATGCATTCGATTGTTTCCTTTTATTTAATTCCGAGTTTGGGGCGTTGTTAGTACATTGGTTTTTATAATGGCCGGTCTGTTTACATTTATAGCATTTTAAGACTTTGACAGCTTTTGACTTGGACATCTGAGCGTCTTTGGTCGCAGTGCTACCAACATTCCGGTTCTTCTTGAAACTCGCAAACGCGCCACCGGAAGCGCTATTGTCGCCGTTTCCGCTTTCTTCCATGTCTAATAACTTCGTTTTAATGACGTCCGCTGTCAATGGTATGCCGCAATGCTCGATCGCCATTATCATAGGGGAATATTTTTCTGTTAATCCCGCTAACAAAAGCGATCCGACCCACTCATCATTGATGTTGAAACCCGTACCACTTAATTTTTGACTTGTTTCGATGATTTGTGTCACGTACGAAGTCATTGAAATGTTATTTTCAAGTCGAATGGATATCAAACTCCTCAGTAAACTAATTCTCCTCGTGAATCCTGAGTCATCAAATAGGGTCTTCAATTTCTTCCACAGTTCATGTGTTTGTACACTTTTAATATGTATATACAGCGACGAATCTATTGTCAAGATCAACTTGGCTCGGGTTTTCGCGTCACCTGCTGCTCCTATTTCTGCTGGTACAATCTCCGACTTAATGCAATCGGACATTCCCTCCAAGACTAAGAAATTCTCAGCCGCGAAAGCCCACTCACTGTAGTTTTCCCGTCCTTTCAATTTAGGCACACTGACAAGATAGTTCGTCGTCATTTTCACAGTGATAGCGTTAATTAGACTTTATCTCAATCTGCAAAATTTATTTTTAGAAAATTTTAAGAATTTATTAGAAAATTGCGAGAAAAAAACTAAAAATCACTGGGCCCATAACCTATTAAATGATACGCAGTTTGACGTTTTTTATAACAGACTGATTTAATACCATAAACAATAGGCTACAGTGGTACAGACCAATATATTAATTTAGTTACAACATTAACAAAAATTACGTCTTTTCCACGATCTGGTTAGGTTAGGTAAGGTAAGGTTTTTTTTGAATGGGCTTGGGAGGGCCTGCGAATTCGATTTTTCCCGAATACCGGGCGAACCGCTGGCGCTATCCGGGCGAGCGAGAGCTCTCTGGGTGCGCACGGACGAGCGCCACAAATTGACGTACGGACCGGGAAAATCGAACTGCAGACAAAAAAGTTATGCGGCGAAAACAAAAAAATTGCCTTAAAAATTACGTCTTTTCCACGATCTGGTTAGGTTAGGTGAGGATTTCACGATCTGGTTAGGTTAGGTAAGGTTTTTTTTGGATGGGCTTGGGAGGGCCTGCGAATTCGGTTTTTCCCGAATACCGGGCGAACCGCTGGCGCTATCCGGGCGAGCGAGGGCTCTCTGAGTGCGCACGGACAAGCGCCACAAATTGACGTACGGACCGGGAAAATCAAACTGCAGATAAAAAAGTTATGCGGCGAAAACAAAAAAATTGCCTTAAAAATTACGTCTTTTCCACGATCTGGTTAGGTTAGGTGAGGTTTTCACGATCTGGTTAGGTAAGGTTAGGTTAGGTTAGGTTAGGTTAGGTTACGTTAGGTTAGGTTAGGTTAGGTTAGGTTAGGTTAGGTTTTTTTTTTTCTTTTTTTTTTTTTTTTTTTTCCTATTTTCAGTGACTCGCGATGATATTTTGATGAGTCACTGGCGAGAAACGCTGAACAATGTGGCCAAACTAGCTCCAGGTCGGGGTGACGGCTTCCGCTATTGGATACGTCCACCGCCGCCCCGTCTGTGCTTTGGGGTGGGTAATTTCTTTAATACTGTAGGGGGGATAGAGGGGAGTAGGAAAGGAGAATTGACTATATCTTACAGCTAAACAAATCTCTTAACCTAATTAGCTTAATTCCTAATTTGTACAGCCTTAGTATACATTTTTATACTCAAAATTATATTTTTGAATCCAAGTTTAAATTGATTCTTAATCTAAAGACTTACTTACTTAACAAACATCTTAACCTAAATTACCTACTTCCTAATTTGTACAGCCTTTTGATGCATTTTTGCCCGCTAAATTACTTTTTGTTAAACCCAAGTTTAAAATGATTCTTAACCTACTAACTTACCTAAATTACTTAATTCCTAATTTATACAGCTCTTTAATAAATTTTTACCCTCTGAGTTATTTTGTTATAGCCAAATTTAATGTGACTTCTTCTTAACCTAACATGCAACAATATACCTATTCTACTATACCAAATTTATTTACAATTTATGTACATTATAACCAAGCTTCCTTATTAATCTTAGTTACTCTCAATATTGTTGGTTTATTAACTCCTCGCTACGGCTGTTCGTCTCTCGATTGAAATTTTTCTATGCCCGTTATAATGTGTGTGTGTGATGCCTGTGTTGTGTGAGGTGTGCTGTGTGGCCCTCAGTGAGAAAGAAGTATGCCGAGAGCCGGGCCGCCAAAGATCCGACCAGCGGTACCACGCGAGGGCGAGGCATCGCAGAATTGCCTCGCGCCCGCCTAGTAACCGCCGTCGAACCCGTAGTCGATCCGGCTCTCGACATACATCTTCTTAGACCATCGCGTGATACAATCATCCGATGTGGCCTCATGGTGAATCCCCTTGGGCGGTGGGTTTTTGTTAACGCAGTTGTAGCACTTAGGCCTCTTATTTTCAGCCTTGTCGGGGCAGTGTTGTGCCTTATGGCCCGATTCGGCACAGTACCAGCATGGTCTGGTCGCGGTGTCGGCTCTGCAGTGTCGCTGCGTATGTCCAAATTTCAGACACGCATAACACTGCAGGAAGGGAGAGAAGTATTGGACGAACACCCTCTGGTGGTCTACGTTGATGCGCTCTTTCTCCATCGCAGACCTCCAGAAGGTTGGTTCTGCTTCAAACACAGCATTATATAAGTCTGGGTTATTATTTTTCCGCAGGAATTTAAATTTTAACAACTCTGTTTTCTCCCCCGTTCCGGCACCTAGATCCGGATTCTGCCGGGTGATGATGCCCGGCAACTCTTGGTGAGGTACCTCACGCGATACCCCCTTCAAGATGAGCATGGGCCACGGACTGCGCCCCGCTTGGACAGAAAGTCCTTCGGCACCGCTGGCCATGGCCAATGCATCGTCTCGCTGCTCGAAGGTGAGGAATTCAATTCTGACTTTATTGTTAGAGATGAATTCCGCATCCTCGGGTCCATAGGGGCGATCGCGGAAGTTACACCTCTTGCGGAAGAGTGCCAGAGCATCCTCCCTGGTTTTGCCCGGTTCACTGGCCCCGATTATAATGGCGGGCCTTGGCTTAAACCTCCCTTTCGGCCACCTCGGATCAGAAGTAGGAACCGCGTCAGGCCTGGTCGAGCGTGCCGCTGATTGCGCGCTGGCGTCCGCCTGGCTAATGGTGCGCGCGGTCACCGATGCGTAGGTGGGGCGCGCCGTTGCCACCTCGGTCGCGACGGCGCGTTTCACCCCGTCCATTTCTTTACGAATGCTCTCACCGACACACTCGGTCAGAGCCCGTTTCAGCTCGTCGAGCTGCTGTTGTGATAGGTTTGCACCCTCAATGTGTATCTGTGACTGTGCTGCGTGTGTGTGTGTCCCTGCCAGGAGGGTCTCTTTAATGGGGGAAGAGGAGGCAACCGCCAGTCCAGGCTGGTATACGGCTCCTCCCATGCCCATCACCCCGTGTGCCCCGGGTGGAGACTCGAGACTCGTAGAACGGTCTACAGGGCCTCGAGTGTCCCCCCGGACTCGCGACGTTATTTCCTCGTGAGGGGGTCCGCGTGGGTCAGAGTCAGTATTAGTTGCCGCATCGGCCTTCACGATCGGCATGTGCTGCGGTGCTACTTGTATCTGGCCCTCGCCGACCTCCTCTCGAACATCCCGCTCGCTAATCGAGGCTTGATCGTCGTACTCGGCAATAAGTTGCCGAGTATAATCCTCCGCGAGCCCCCGTATGTCGCGAGCTTTGTCTATAACGGCCTCCTTGGCGACGCGCGTTACAGACTTGCCGGATGTGATTTTCTCAATTATGGCGTCCGCTTTCTTCCCCATTACCCGGCAGAAGTCGCGTGCCCTCTCTTGCCTCTCCGCGATGACCCACTCCCGCATAGGCCTAGGTCCGCTGGCCTTGGGGCTACCACCAGCTTCTGCCTGTGCGCGAGGCGGAGGAGGCCCCGGTGTACAGCTGGCCAGGTGTGCGTTTAATTGCCGACGAACAGATGCGGCGTACTTTCTGAGGTTCAGGGCTGAATCCCGAACCCCAGCACGCCGGAAGTGGCCCAGTCTAGCGGGGTCGTCAATGGAGGCACACAAAATCTGGAGGTGACTATCAACCTCGGAGAAGAGATCCCGCAGGGTCTCCTCTCCGAGGCTGACGATGTCGCACGCAAACCCATTCCGGGTATAAGAGGACAGCTGCGACGCTCTCTGCTGTTCTGGAGAGGGAGTACGGATAAAATCCCCCGAAGAGTCCCCTGTGCTTGACATGTTGTGTGTTTTGTGAATGTGTGTGTGTGTGTGTGTGTGTGTGTAAATGTGTGTGAGGAGCCGCGCGGTGAGTCCCGTAACCGCTAAATAGCAATACCGCGCCCTTATAAATCAAGGTAATAAATTGTGTATCAGACAATACGGTAAATTCCGTATCAAAGAAGGAAACACGCGCAATTAAGCTAGTCAAACACAATGAAAGTACTAATATTAATTATAAGTGAGATATTTGTAACTAATAATAATTATGATACAGAGGTAATAAGAATAATACAGCACACTAAATATTTTTAGTTTACCATATGAGTGCCACTTCAACAATAAATAGTCCTATGCAAAATATTATATAATGTTTAATAGAATTTTGACCTGGATTTTATCTCTTTCAAGTTCAATGAATATTGGTATATGTACGCAGTTAGATATAAGTTATAGGTTATTAACTATTTACTATTACAGAGAGAAAAAAAAAAATATAATAAAATAAAATGATAATATAAATAAATAAATAAGTTTTTTAAAAGAAAATTTCTAATAAAACAAGTGTAGTAACATAAGCTGTAAATTTTTTCTCCAAATTGTAAGTTTTACTACTCATACTTAAATAGATTTTTATACTCGTTAGTTATTATGTTAGTCTTTAAATGTAAGTCCAAATTTAGAGATTACTTAACATCCCACGTAGTAAAATATATGCACAATGATATAAAGTTTAATACCCAATAGTGTTCTTATTTGTTTAAACAGCGTTTGTTGATCTCCGATGCCTTATCTCTTAGTTAAATATATGGTTGCACCTATATATTGATTAATATAACATCCTGTTGTAAATTTGTGTCACAGAGCAATAGTGTTGTAATGGTAAGGAGGTGGGTTTTTGCCAAGTAAGAAGAAGAAGAAGAAAACTTTCACTTTCACTTGTGCTATTAATAACTTTCCTTAGGCAGACTAATTATTGTTATTGTTATTAGACAGATTATATAATCATATGTCGTGTGCGGCTCCAAGTATATTAAAGTTTGTAATTAGTTTTCAGTTTTAGTTGTTTCTTAAGATTTAAAGTTTAATGATTTTATTTTAATTTTTGAAGGTATTCGGCTATATATGTAGAAGCGCACTGGCGGCGGGGGCCGTGCGGCCCGATCGGGATGTCTTGAAGTCAGTTTGTCTGTTCATGTTAGTAGTGTCATAGCTATGTCTAAAAAAGAGAGAGAGAGGAAAATAATTTGGAAGAGGAGGGGAACATACAACTCGCCTCATTAGGTGAGTGCGAGCTCGGAGTTGGGCAGGAAAACTCCGAATAAGGGGAGATCGGTCGGTCGGGAGAGAGGGGGGAGTGCATGCCGTGGATTATTGGGAATGCGCGAGCCATGATAGATAAATTTTGAAAAATAACTTTTACACCATCCCAGTTCGCGCATATACCGCCATCTAGCGGACTAGCTGGCGAGTGCTACGCGTACCTGGGTGGCGAGTCTCAGCTATTGCGTCCACCCATTTTACGCAATAGTTCCGAGTCGTTTCGTTCCGCGCTTTGAGAGTGGGGCGCTAAATCCAAATTTGTACCATAGTTACTAACAGAAGGTTGGCAACTTGGTGGTAAAGTAATTTAATAAAAAGTAAGTAATAGAGTAACTTTAAGTAAAAATTTTATGTATGCCTTTAGGAGGACTTTTCAGGATACTAAATCAGTTTTTAAATTTTGAAAATATGCTAGGATGCCAAAGATATGGGCGGATTAAAATTTGGAAAATTCTATTTTGACTTACTTAGGGCTATAATAGGTCGCGCATTTCCCTTCATTTCCCGGGGTCGGGAAAACTGAAACTAGGAAAATTTTTATGGGGTTGTTTAGGTGGGCTAACTGGGCTATAGGATCCGTTTTTAAATTTCGAAAATATGGTGGGATGCAAGAGATATAGGTGGATTACTTTTTGGGGAATTCAGATTTTACTCTCTATGAGACTAGGTGGGGCATGTTTGGGGAATGGGAGTGAGCGCGGGAAGTGATATGAAGAGGAGACCCGATATCGGGTCCGAATACTCAAGCATCCAGACCCGATGTCGGGTCGGGACTCAGGTACCGACCGATACCGACTTGAAGAGAAGACGGAGCACGGGGCGGTCACGTGGTAGTCACGTGGCCGCCGCGTGATTCCGTCTCCATACAAATTAATTAAATTGTGGCGTCATAGGCCTGATCCGACTCGCGCCTGACCAAAACCGATGATGATGTCACGATCCCGGCCACGTGACCGCCTTGGGGCCGCGCCCTAAACACGTAAAAACACGCCATTTCGGCCACGAGGTTTTTTCCTGGACAGAATTGGACCAAACAAAATTTATATCCAGGAAGGAGAGGTCTTAAAAATGGGTTATGCAAATTTTTGTCCCCCTAGGTCCCCGGGAACATATTAAAAACCCGAGTAAACAAAAACTCCCCATTAAAAACACCTCATACAAAGTTATATCGGAGGTGGTCAGAAGGACGACTCTCGACATATTTAGAATTTAATGAAAAAAATAAATGACTCCCGGGGCTGAAATTTTGCATAAGGCAACAAGGATAATTAAGGAATCTAATAATATACATATCTCTGCCGCAAATTTATATTAAAAGGGGGGAAATTAAAATTAAAAATCAAGACATCCCTTCACGGGACCGCACTTACCCCTGTTCTTTAGTGGGCCATATTTTTAGATGGTTTCTGCGCCCAGGAATCGAAAAGAACAGCTCTGACCTTTCCAACAAAGTCAAGCATGGTGCCCAACAGTGGGAAAAGGGGTGTAATTCACCCTCTCAAAGTTTGTTTACAAACTATTTCACAAACTTAAAACACTTCTAACTTTTAAGTTTTAGAAGCTAAAAATCAGGTGAAGCCTGATTCGGGTTTGCCTCGTTAAGCGCAACCCTGTGATATTCACAAAATTTTGAAAAAAGTAATTTTTGGGATTAATTTTTTGTCAAAACTGTTTGAGCACGAAAAATTTTTTAAGAAAAACACACAATAATTTTATTTTTGGGTTTAAAAATCCGAAACTTTTTTCATATATACTTTGTTTAATTGGGCACCTCACTGCATTCCGGGTTTTGAAAGTGTTCACTGAAAAACTCGCGCCACACGCAGATTTGTCCGAAAATCGGGCGAGAGATGTTTGATTTTTAGTATATAAATTCGTGAATTTTTGTCCGATTGTAACCAAAATTACACCATTGTGTAGAGAATTTAATTCCCTACACGCCAATATATAACACTTATTAAGAAGATGATTTTTTACCACTTTTACAGATTTTTCATCACTTATAAGGGCGGCCGTGGCGTTTGTGCGTGACTGGCGCTCACGAGACTTAGCGCGCGACTGGTTAGGTTAGGTTAGGTTAGGTTAGGTTAGGTTAGGTTAGGTTAGGTTAGGTTAGGTTAGGTTAGGTTAGGTTAGGTTAGGTTAGGTTGGACGTCCATCGAAATCTCGGGTACTCTACGGTACCTGGGATTGCTCCTCGACAGCCGATGGACGTTCGAGGCCCACTTCCGGCGGCTCGCCCCCAAGCTAACGGCGACCGCTGGAGCCCTGAGCAGGCTCCTCCCGAATCTGGGGGGGCCTAATGCAGGCTGCCGGCGCCTTTATGCCGGAGTGGTCCGCTCTATGGCCCTGTACGGCGCTCCCGTGTGGGCGGAGCGGCTGACTGCGGTGTCCCTGCCTCTGCTGCGGGGAGCGCAGAGGATCATGGCGGTCAGACTCGTGCGGGGCTACCGGACCATTTCCGGCGAGGCGGCCTGCGCCTTGGCTGGGTCCCCTCCCTGGGACCTGGAGGCCAAGGTGCTCGCTCAGGCCTACCGCCGCAGAGTTGAAGCCCGTTCATCGGGGGGAGACTCGGCGGTGGTAGAGGTGGATTGGCGGAGGGAAGCTCAGGAAGAGCTCCTCCGCCAATGGAGGCGGCGGCTGGAATCGCCCAGTGCAGGAGCCTGGACGATTTTGGCTATCCAGCCCATTCTCCAGGGCTGGGTCGCCAGGAGGCATGGGGTGCTCACCTTCCGCCTGACACAGATGCTTTCCGGACATGGTTGCTTCGGGAGGTATCTGTGGCGGGTGGCCGGGCGCGAAGCGTCCGGTGAGTGCCACGAGTGCGGTGCCGATTCCGACACGGCGTCGCACACGCTCGCGGACTGTCCAGCTTGGGCGGTTCAGCGGGCGGAGCTCGTGGCACAGGTGGGGCGCGACCTCTCCTTGCCCACTGTGGTTCGTGCCATGGTGGACAGGGAGAGGTCGTGGGCAGCGATGGCCTCCTTCTGCGAGCACGTCATTTCGCAGAAGGAGACGGCGGAGCGGGTCCGGGAAGTCGAGTCTCGGGATCCGATCCGCCGCAGGCGAGCCGGGCGCAGGCGGTTCGTCCAAGACCATCGCATGCCGCCCTAACGGGGACCTTCTGGGTGTTCCGAACGGGGTTAATCGGACGCCCTCCTTATAAGGTCCCCGAGGCGTTCGATGCATCTGGTGCTCCCGATGCATCGTCCAGCGGAGGGAGGGGCTTCTTTCAGAGAGGCCCCGACCCAGAGGTGGCGCACTCTGGGGTTCAGAGTTGCTGCTGGCGGGAGTGGGGTCAAATAAGGCACCCTGCTCCCGCCACCAGCAGCGTGGTGGAGCATACAGGTTGTTTTAGTCGGTGCGAGTCCGACATAACCACCGATCGTCCCCGTCGGTCGGTGGTACCCATAAGGGGTTTTTTCCTGTATAAAAAAAAAAAAAGGATAGGTTAGGTTAGGTTAGGTTAGGTTAGGTTAGGTTAGGTTAGGTTAGGTTAGGTTAGGTTAGGTTAGGTTAGGTTTTTTTTTTTTTTTGTTTTTTTTTTTTGTTTTTTTTTTTTTTTTTTTTTTTTTTTTTTTTTTTCTTATATCTAATTGATTATAAATAAGTGGACACGTTGAGACATATAATTCTTACTCTAAGTAACATAATAGGTGACCGCATTCCTCGCGATTTGATACGTTGGAATGCGGCCTACTTGTATATTTTATTGGTTACATAAAGCCCTGTCAGCGCGCCTGCCGATTGGTGCTTTAACTCCTTAAAACTAAATTAAAAATGAAGGAAGAATTAAAATAAAGTGACAAGTTATCTTCTCGTGGATTAAGTACATATCGGTAAAGTAATATACAATTGGATGATGTTGCCTTAAATTAGTTGAATAAAAGAAATCACAATTTAAACTTAAACTAAACAGTCTGGACATAGTTATTTAACATGAATTACAATGTTAAAGGAATAAAACTAGTTTGACAGTTTTTTCCTCACGTGGATTGGATGGCATGCTCATAATATAATATTCAATTGGATGATGTTGCTTAACACAGTTGTACAGGAAATCAAAAACAAACATAAGCTTAAACTAGAATTAGCCTAAATTAAACAATTAAAATGACTGGTGAAAGATGTGTTAACAATTAGTAGATGATAAACGAAGGATGATGAGAATAATACAATTTAAAATTTGATGTCTAAGGTTGCCCCTGGTGAGGGTTTATTGCTTTATTGAAATTCTTTAGCTGTTTCATTACCGTGATTATAAAATCCACAAAGGACTTTAAGCATGCGTCTTTTTCCATGACGCATTCCAATTTGAAAGGATCGTCAACCTCTAGGTGTTCACACAGCTGAGTGTGATTTAATCTGGTTGTACTAAAAGTTACGCAGTCTGTTAGTAAATGGTCTAAAGTCTGAGGTGAGTAAAAGTCACAAGGGCAATGGTCATTATCTGTGATTTTAAAACGATGTAAGTAAGTCTTGTGGAATCCGTGGTTCGTCAAATACTGTGTAAGAAAGAAGTCAGTTGGGGTGGCAGTAAACAGTTTCTTTATGTGGTCTAGTCTGGGCAACAGATTCCACGTATGCCGTCCTTTGCTATCGTTGTCATACCTGTCCTGTGCGTCTTTGTCAGTGTCAGCTCTGATAAGTCGTTTGGCAAAGCTTATGGGAAAGTTAAAGTAGTCGGGTGTCTTATGGAGCAGCGCTCCGTCCTTGGCTGCTACATCCGCGGCCTCATTGCCCGGAATCCCAACATGACTACGTACCCATGCAAACGCTAGCCTATCTTCTCCGTGTTTATTTATAGTGCGGTGTGTGGCATGGGCCAGAGGGTGTGTGCTGTCTCGGTCTTCTAAGGCTTGCAGTGCCGCCATAGAATCCGAGAGGATGGTGATGTGGCGATCAGGGAATTTGTTGGTTCCCCAATCGCAGGCTTTTGCGATGGCTAGTAATTCAGCTTGGAAGACGGTGCAGCTGTTATGCAATTTAAATTTTCGAGTAGTAGTCCGCGTTCCATCCAGACGACATACGAAGGCTGCGCCAACCTTCGTGTCTTCCAGCTTGCTGCCATCTGTGTATATCTGTAAGGAGTCGGGTGTGATGTGTTCCGCGATCTGGTCCGTGTTACTGTTTATCGTGAAATGTATGGAGATTCTTTCTGCAGGGTGGAGTAGCGCAGATGTGGGTACAGGCCGTTCCAACAAAACATCTTGAGGTAGGAACCTGGAGAATCCCTTTTGTTTAATGAGGTGTAGTGCGTGTACCTCTCGAACCTTAAAGTCGAGAGGGGTGAATTGTGCCAGCGCAATCGCCGTCACAGTGGGCAGGGTTCGGAAACCTCTGATCGCTCTGATGGCGAATGTGCGCTGCAAAGTGAGTAGTCTTTTTCTATTGTGCGCTCTGCTGGCCGCATGTCCCCATATGCCGGCAGCGTAGGTAATAATAGGTTCGATCACCTGCCGGTATATGATTCTGACATTTTCTGGGTGCGCCCCCCAGGTCGGCCTGCAGTATAAACTGAGTTTGTTGAAAATTCGTCTTGCTTTGTTGATTGTGTAGTGTATGTGACTGTTAAAATTAAGCTTAGAGTCAATGATCACTCCTAGGAATTTGAACTCCTTCTCGAATTTAATATGCGTTCCCCCCATACGGATGTTGGCTTTTTCAGCCCCGGCCGAGAAGGCAACTAACTGGGTTTTGTCCGGTCCGAAGTGTAGTTTGACTCCCAAACCCCAGTTCCTAATATCGTCCAGAGTTCTGTTAGCGATTTCCTGGAGGTCATTGACGTTTCTAGCGCTCGCGATGAGTAGAACGTCATCGGCGAATGCCTGTAAATGACATCCCTCCGGCAGTGGGATGTCCAGCAATTCGTCCAGAATGAGGTTCCAAAGCATAGGGCCGCAGGTGGATCCCTGGATGCAGCCTTTAGTCATGCCTTTCGAGACCCGATGTCCTGCATAGTCTAAGATTACCTCTCTGTCCTGTAGGTAGCTGCGTACGAGTCCAAAAATGTTGCGTGGGCAGTCAGTCTGAGTTAGTCTGTGAAACAGCGCAGGCCACCAGGCATTGTCGAATGCCGCCTTTATGTCTAGAGAGACCCCAATGACCGCCTGCCGTCTGTCCTTGGCGCCTCTGATGCGGTCGATGGCGGTTTGAATGGCGTCCACAGTGCTGTTGTGTCGTTTAAAGCCAAACTGTCGCGAGTTAGAGTGTCCGTTGACGTCGTTACCGTGAATAATCCTGCCTATGAATAGTTTTTCCAAAAGCTTGCCAAACACAGGAATCAGTCCAATTGGTCGGTACGAGTTCAGTTGCGTGTAGTCCTGTCGATTTGGTTTAGGTATAATTTTAATGAAGGCCTTCTTCCACTGACGAGGGAAGTGCTGCAGCTCCAGGCACCGGTTGAGGATGTCATGTAAAAGTTTGGGGAAGAGGTAGGAGAATTTGGTGCATATGTCAGATGTTAAATGGTCGATGCCGGGGGCTTTATTCGGATTCATGTTGCGAAGAATGTTCTGTATTTCCAAGATCGTGAATGGAGGGTCTTCGTTACTATTTGGGGTAGATGAATCGAGTGACTGTCGGAGTTGCTGATGTCTAGGGTGAGAGTCGGCGTCATCGTCAGGGTAAAAGTGCCGTAAAAGTTCGTCTGCAGTGTGTTTGCCGTCCGTTGTGTATCGGTCATTAATTTTTAGGGTAACAGGAGGTCGAGTAGGGTTGGTGTCTTTAAGTAGTCTGTTAGTCAAAGTCCAAACATTTTCCTTCGTTTGGAGCTCGCAAAAGCGCCGAAAGTTATCTGTCGACGCCCTGCGCATCTCCTCCGCGTATTGTTCCTTGTTACCCTGGTGTCTCTTTATCAGTTCCTCAGTGAGTTGTCCGTTGCGCTTGGCAGCGTGCATGGACCGATGGCTGTCAATGACCTTCTTTTTGAGGGCCTTTAGCTCTTCGCTCCAGAAAGGAGCCTTGCACTTAGATCCAGGCTTTTTGACAGGCATCGATTCATCGCACGCCATTTGTATAATGGTAGTCATTTTGTCAATGGCCTCCTCGAGTTGGACGGAGTTAAGTGTCTTTATGTCAATTTCCAGTAAGTTGGAGGTTTCCATTAAAGTAACTGCTGTTGTAGAAAATAGTGACCATTGAGCCTTGTCCGCTTTATACCTAAAAGTCGAGTTGTAGTCTTTGCTCAGTTGTATATTGTCCATGCGGAGTTCAAAGTCAATTGCGTTGTGTGGTGAGTCTTTAATTATGTCCAAGTTAACTTTCCAGTTATTTATTCTATTGATCATGTCACCAGTAGCGAAAGTTACGTCGATGATTGAAGTCCGTCTCTGTCCGTGTGTTGTAGTTTCAAAGGTCGGCGTGTCTCCCGCATTCGCGCAGTACATATCATTTGCACTTATGAGGTTGACGACTTCCCTCCCCCTTTTGTTCTCGCTAATGCTCCCCCAGAGAGAATGCCATCCGTTGAAATCCCCGGCAAGAATACATCTGGCGCCCCTTGTGCTGTTTAAAAAGAACTCGATTTGTTCCAAGGTGATGGATCCGTGCCGGGTTCAACATAAGCTGAGGCCAGGAAGATCCTGCCTGCACCGGAAGAGACCTGGACCACGCTGAGATTAGGAGAGGAGAACTGGGCCATTCCAATGCAGACAGGTGCTCCAGGCTTAGAGAGAACGCACGCCTTGGTGTGTTTGCTATCTGACGGGAATTGGTAAACTTTAATGCCTCTAGCCGTCTTGTATTCTTTGCTAGTCCCTACGTATGGCTCCGTGACCAGCGCCAGGTGGTAATCTCCCTCGATGAAGGAGCGGGTGAACTCTTCCTTGGTGTTTTTAGACTTATTAATGTTGCACTGTATGATCTTGATGTTACTGTTCATTTCCGAAATCGATTCTTTGGTTCACGCGCTCCTTCATTGAGGCCACCACGTGACACCTATGTGACCAGGCTTCGTGGTCGGTTCTGTCGGTTTTGTTGAATTTGGTATTGCGGTTTGTGCAGTTATAACACCGCGGCGCCCCGCCAGCGCCCTTAATCGGGCATTCCCGCTCCTGATGGGAGTGTTCGGAACAGAAGGCGCAAATCTGCTCATTGGAATTTTTGCAGTGTTTGTGGCCGTGTCCGAATTGGAGACATGAATAGCACTGCATGAACGGGGAAAAGTTCTCGACATGCACCCTTTGGTGGTCGACGTTTATTCTTTCCACGCTCATGACTGTCCTCCAGATGTCGGATCCGACCGCAAACACTGCGTTGTACAAAAGCTTATTTTTGTTGTTTTTCACAAATTTTAATAAAAAGTTATCTTTAGTAAGTCCGAAATCGGGTTTTTGCTTACAAAGGATCCCGACTAACTCCTCCGGTTGAATATCGCGGGAGATTCCCTTGACGATCACCATCGGCATCAGTTTCCTTGCAGGCTCCGCCCTGATTTTGTGTGAGTCCTGTAATCTTCTGAGCGCGTCGTCCCTGTTGGCTATGGAGTTGTATTCTATTTTGATTTTTTGGTTAGAGATGAAGGATGTGCTCACCGGGGCGTAGTCGGAGTCCCTGTAACTAATGCAACTCTTGTAGTTGCGAAGGGTTTCCTCCGATGACTTGACCGGGAGCACTGAAGAGACTATCAGCGCCGGGCGCGACTGCCTAGTTCTGATAGTCCTGGGTTGGATCTTAGGGGGGGGAGTTTCAGTTATTTTAGTCCTGAGCATGTCGGCATAGGATGGGCGGCTGGGAAGCGCCGAACCAATAACTTCTTTGATCGCCTCAATTCCTTCATTAATGCAATCTTTTATGTGTGATGGTTAGGTTAGGTTAGGTTAGGTTAGGTTAGGTTAGGTTAGGTTAGGTTAGGTTAGGTTAGGTTAGGTTAGGTTAGGTTAGGTTAGGTTAGGTTAGGTTAGGTTAGGTTAGGTTAGGTTAGGTTAGGTTAGGTTAGGTTAGGTTAGGTTAGGTTAGGTTAGGTTAGGTTAGGTTAGGTTAGGTTAGGTTAGGTTAGGTTAGGTTAGGTTAGGTTAGGTTAGGTTAGGTTAGGTTAGGTTAGGTTAGGTTAGGTTAGGTTAGGTTAGGTTTAGGTTAGGTTAGGTTTTTTTTTTTTTTTTTTTTTTTTTTTTTTTTTTTTTTTTTTTTTTTTTTTTTTTTTTTTTTTTTTTTTTCCTATTTTCAGTGAGTCGCTGGTGTTATTTTGATGAGTCACCGGCGAGAAACGCCGAACAATGTGGCCAAACTCGCTCCAGGCCGGGGTGACGGCTTCCGCTATTGGATACGTCCACCGCCGCCCCGTCTGTGAAACCATGAACTTAAACGCAGTTTTTATTGAACAAATTACATAAAAGTCAATAAATTAACAGTAGAATTAAGAAATATATACATTTGGTCCGCATTTGGTGAACAAAAACATAGATGACAAAGGAAGAGAAAATTTTTTGATATAAACAAGGATATTATACAATAAAATACTTTTTTAACATGCAGAATCACAATTTTAATAAACTTACATTCTAAGACTTACACTACTAAAAATAACAGGCATCTTTATAAATATTAACATGTAAAGAGGGGGAGGAAGATAGGGGTAAATGGTTATCTTTATTTAATCGGGCATCTGAACTAATTTTTTTTTTTTTTTTTTGTACGTCCAAATTTATTGTGTAGTGTTTAGTGTTGTGTTTCGTGTGTGTTAAGTGTTATTGTACTGTTTTAAGTTATTAATGATGTGGCTTATGAATCTTATGAAGGATTCAATGGCCACGTGTTTCCCTAACATGTGTGTGATTGTGTATGGTGGCACTCGGAGGTATCTGCACAGGCTCTCATGCTCGAATCTCTGTTTTGCGAATTCTGCGCATTCGCTAACTAGATGCTCGAGCGTCTGTCTTGTGCGATTATCGCAAGGGCAGACGTCCAAGTCGGCAATCTTGAACCTGTGCAGATACTCCCGGTGATATGCGTGTCCGGTGAGGTATTGCGTGAGTTGGAATGAATGTTGAGTGTGTGTGTAGAGTTGTTGTATGTGTTTTAGTGTGGGGAGTAGTGTGCGTGTTCGGACGCCTTGAGCAGCGCTGCCGTATCGTGTCTGCCAGACACAGTGGGCGTCTCGGCGCGCGTGCATCCTTGCGAGGCTCCGTGGGAAAAAGGCATAGTCTGGCGATCGGTGCAAGGCGGTCCCTAGTTTGGCGGCTGCGTCCGCCGCTTCATTCCCCGCAATGCCGACGTGCGCCCTGACCCAGGCAAACTGTATGCTGCTAACCGCCACATGTACAAGGTGTTGGATATGTGCAACCAGGGGGTGTGTATTGCTTCTGTCCCCCAGAGCCTCCAGGGCTGACCTGGAGTCGCTGAAGATCCAGAAGGTTTTATGTGCTCCGATGTTAGTGGAGAGGGAGTTAGCCCTAGAGCAAGCCTCCCTGATGGCCAGCAGTTCAGCCTGGAAGACGGAGCAGCAATCGTGAAGTTTGAACTTTTTGGTCTCCCGAAGTCGAGAGCCCTCAAAAAGCACAAAAGCCGCGCCTACCGCTCCGTTCTCCTGCTTGCTGCCGTCCGTGTAAATGAGTGTATTGTGTGGTGTGGTGTGTAAGTGCTCAAGTTCCGTGTTACTGATAGTTTTGTGCTTGATGGCCACTCTGGTGGCCGGGTGTAGAAGTTTGTGTGGTGGAGTGCGAGTTTCCATCGGAATATCCGACGGAAGAAAATTCGCGCTCCGTGTGAGTGTGGTGTGTTCGAGTGTGTGTACCTCCTGGACCTTCAGGTCCAGTGGGGTGAATTGTGCCAATGCGATTGCCGCATTGGTTGAAATTGTGTGAAAACCCTTGATTGCTTTAATGGCAAAGCCGCGCTGCATACTCAGCAGCTTCCTTCTGTTGCCCGCCCGAACCGCGGCATGTCCCCATACTCCCGCGGCGTAGGTCACCGTTGGTTCGATGACCTGCCGGTATATGGTTTGGACATTATCCGCGTGGACCCCCCACGTGGGTCGGCAAAACAGACAGAGTCTGCCGAATATGCGCGCGGCCCTGCCAATGACATATCTGATGTGGCTATTAAACAGCAGTTTGTCGTCTATTACGACCCCCAGATACCTGAACTCGCGATCAAAGTGGAGTGGTTGCCCATCCATTTCGATCAGCGCCGTTCGCGCCCGATCGGTGAAGGTGACCATCTTGGTCTTTGAAGGTCCAAATGTGAGTTTGACCCCCTTACCCCACTCGACAACGGCGCGTAGTGCGTCAGAGGTCAGGCTCTGGAGATTGGAGAGGCGACGCGCGTGCGTGATCAGGAGCACGTCGTCGGCGAAGGCCTGTAGGTAAAATCCCCTGGGAAGTTGCATACTCAGGTTAGGTTAGGTTAGGTTAGGTTAGGTTAGGTTAGGTTAGGTTAGGTTAGGTTAGGTTAGGTTAGGTTAGGTTAGGTTAGGTTAGGTTAGGTTAGGTTAGGTTAGGTTAGGTTAGGTTAGGTTAGGTTAGGTTAGGTTAGGTTAGGTTAGGTTAGGTTAGGTTAGGTTAGGTTAGGTTAGGTTAGGTTAGGTTAGGTTAGGTTAGGTTAGGTTAGGTTAGGTTAGGTTAGGTTAGGTTAGGTTAGGTTAGGTTAGGTTAGGTTAGGTTAGGTTAGGTTAGGTTAGGTTAGGTTAGGTTAGGTTAGGTTAGGTTAGGTTAGGTTAGGTTAGGTTAGGTTAGGTTTTTTTTTTTTTTTTTTTTTTTTTTTTCCTATTTTCAGTGAGTCGCTGGTGTATTTTGATGAGTCACCGGCGAGAAACGCCGAACAATGTGGCCAAACTCGCTCCAGGCCGGGGTGACGGCTTCCGCTATTGGATACGTCCCCCGCCGCCCCGTCTGTGAAGCTATGAATTTAAACGCAGTACGCACAAATTACATAATAGTCATTAAATTTACAGTAGAATTAAGGAATATATACATTTGGTCCGCATTTGGTGAACAAAAACATAGATGACAAAGGAAGAGAAAATTTTTTGATATAAACAAGGATATTATACAATTAAATAATTTTTTAACATGCAGAATCACAATTTTAATAAACTTACATTCTAAGACTTACACTACTAAAAATAACCGGCATCTTTGTAAATATTAACATGTAAAGGGGGGGAGAAAGATAGGGGTAAATGGTTATCTTGATTTGATCGGGCATCTGAACTAATTTTTGTTGAATGTCCAAATTTTTTGTGTAGTGTTTAGTGTTGTGTTTCGTGTGTGTTAAGTGTTATTGTACTGTTTTAAGTTATTAATGATGTGGCTTATGAATCTTATAAAGGATTCAATGGCCACGTGTTTCCCTATCATGTGTGTGATTGTGTATGGTGCCACTCGGAGGTATCTGCACAGGCTCTCATGCTCGAATCTCTGCTTCGCGAATTCTGCACATTCGCTAACCAGATGCTCGAGCGTCTGTCTTGTGCGATTATCGCAAGGACAGACGTCCGAGTCGGCAATCTTGAACCTGTGCAGATACTCCCGGTGATATGCGTGTCCAGTAAGGTATTGCGTGAGTTGGAATGAATGTTCAGTGTGTGTGTAGAGTTGTTGTATGTGTTTTAGTGTGGGGAGTAGTGTGCGTGTTCGGACGCCTTGAGCAGCGCTGCCGTATCGTGTCTGCCAGACACAGTGGGCGTCTCGACGCGCTTGCATCCTTGCGAGGCTCCGTGGGAAAAAGGCATAGTCTGGCGATCGGTGCAAGGCGGTCCCTAGTTTGGCGGCTGCGTCCGCCGCTTCATTCCCCGCAATGCCGACGTGCGCCCTGACCCAGGCAAACTGTATGCTGCTAACCGCCACATGTACAAGGTGTTGGATATGTGCAACCAGGGGGTGTGTATTGCTTCTGTCCCCCAGAGCCTCCAGGGCTGACCTGGAGTCGCTGAGGATCCAGAAGGTTTTTTGTGCTCCGATGTTAGTGGAGAGGGAGTTAGCCCTAGAGCAAGCCTCCCTGATGGCCAGCAGTTCAGCCTGGAAGACGGAACAGCAATCGTGAAGTTTGAACTTTTTGGTCTCCCGAAGTCGAGAGCCCTCAAAAAGCACAAAAGCCGCGCCTACCGCTCCGTTCTCCTGCTTGCTGCCGTCCGTGTAAATGAGTGTATTGTGTGGTGTGGTGTGTAAGTGCTCAAGTTCCGTGTTACTGATAGTTTTGTGCTTGATGGCCACTCTGGTGGCCGGGTGTAGAAGTTTGTGTGGTGGAGTGCGAGTTTCCATCGGAATATCCGACGGAAGAAAATTCGCGCTCCGTGTGAGTGTGGTGTGTTCGAGTGTGTGTACCTCCTGGACCTTCAGGTCCAGTGGGGTGAATTGTGCCAATGCGATTGCCGCATTGGTTGAAATTGTGTGAAAACCCTTGATTGCTTTAATGGCAAAGCCGCGCTGCATACTCAGCAGCTTCCTTCTGTTGCCCGCCCGAGCCGCGGCATGTCCCCATACTCCCGCGGCGTAGGTCACCGTTGGTTCGATGACCTGCCGGTATATGGTTTGGACATTATCCGCGTGGACCCCCCACGTGGGTCGGCAAAACAGACAGAGTCTGCCGAATATGCGCGCGGCCCCGCCAATGACATATCTGATGTGGCTATTAAACAGCAGTTTGTCGTCTATTACGACCCCCAGATACCTGAACTCGCGATCAAAGTGGAGTGGTTGCCCATCCATTTCGATCAGCGCCGTTCGCGCCCGATCGGTGAAGGTGACCATCTTGGT